>JAIFZK010000019.1:4822500-5332500 GCA_027481765.1 Tenualosa thibaudeaui | reverse complement strand
GTATACACACTGAACTCAAATGTGCAATAACATACATTTCAATCAACTGATTTGACTGATTTATTGACTATTTCCTGGGAACATCTGCCAAACAGTGGCCCTGCTCTTTGCTGCAGTTCCTTAGATATCCACTAGGTGCTGTTCTCTGGAGATACAGGGAGTTCTACTGGAGCCAAATCATAATAATCTATACTCTTTACTCTATACTGTGAGGGAAATTTAGTCTCTGCTTTTAAACCAGTCATGAAGTAGTGAAACACACACAGTGAAGTGAATATACTCATGGTTTCAAAATAACTACTCATAAAAGCATGTTCAAAGAAAACTTCCGTCCAATGAATTATATTTACTTTCCACTTCCGATTACATATCATATTGAAATAATTGGCCCTGTAATGATATTTTAACCCATGAAAACAACAATAACTCCGATCACCTGTAAAACACAAAACACCAACTGTTTTGGGTACATAGGTAAGCCTTTGTGGTTTGTATTTCTTGTGAATTAAAGTGTTTGAAAAAACACCACCAGGAGACCTGTGTGTTGAAAGTTGAGAGGGAGCCTTAACTGGTCTACTTTGAAATCACCCATTAATTAGATGTAAACATTTCTCCTCTATTTCTAATTGGTTTGTATTTGTCAAGATACAGTTACAGAGAAGGCCTTAATTAATTAAACATGAAAGTAACACCTTTCTGAGTGTTTGTGAATGCAGATGTAACAGATTATTTTTTCCCTCCCAAATCCAGCACCTCCATCAGATTTGTTCAACTCTTTATCACGTTAATTAGCACCACAATCCAGTCCCCTTTGCAAATGAAGGGGTAGGTGAGGAGGTGTGCGATTTAATGACTTAAAATGCACAGAGCTAACGAGTTATTCATCCCTGCACAGCTGTTACAGCCATTTAAATACAGCAACTCTTTTTTTTTCTTTCCTTCTTTCTCCTCTCTCTGTCTGTCTATCTGTTGTTGGCTGTGGATAGCTTGGTGCAACTTTTACTCTTGTGGTTCCATAGTTCCTTCACTTGTTTGAGTTCTAAAATCAGTGCTGTTGTTTTGTCAGTTAATGTTAATGATTTAATTAGTTGAAAATCTAAATGGCTGAAGTGTGTGCCAAACTGTTGAGCTGGTAAGGGTTCCACTTGGGTGTTTCTGAAACTATTACTGTATTTCATGGTTAGAAATTTCCAGACGACTTGTGTGTGTGAATACTTTCACTGCATATTATAACGTTTCTGTGTCCGTCTAACAACTTACTGGTTGACCATGCAATCTGGTCCTTATGGTTTCCTACAGTTAAATAACACATACCCAGGCAAAGATGACAGGACAGGACAGGACTGGAGTAGGCAGTAGAGGTGTTTATCTAATGGGACTGACAGACAAGAGACACAAATATTTTTTGCTTCAGATAATGATGGAGAGTCACATCAAGTTGCCTGTAAGTGAAGTACACACTTGAAAGACAATGGCCAAACAGGACCAGCAGATCTCTTCACATCAATTTTTATGCAACAACGCAGTTTACATAATACAGTCTAGAATTTGTGTTTCAATTAATTCACCAAGTGGCAGACAACAGATGCCCTTCAAGTTTGATATTGAGTCAATGGGTGTGAATAGATTAGAGACTAGTGTCTGTGTGTTTGTGTAGGTATGTGTGTGTTTCTGTCTCTTTCTTTCTCTGTACGTGTGTGTGTGTCTGTGTGTTTGTATGTGTGTTTCTCTCTCACTCTTTCTTTCTCTGTACGTCTGTGTGTTTGTATGTGTTTCTCTCTCACACTCTCTCTCTGTATATGTGTGTGTTTGTATGTGTGTGTTTCACTTTCTCTGTACGTGTGTGTGTGTGTGTGTGTGTGTGTGTGTGTGTGTAAGGTGTCTGTTTTGGTCAGCGCCTGAGTGGTGCCGCCAGAACGAGTGGTTTGCTGCAGAGTGGCAGTGACGCTCATCGATGAGTTATTGCTTTACAATGATTGCAGGGAGACAGGTTTAGAAAAGGGAAATGGGTTCAATTAGTGCTTGAGATAATAAGTGGCCACTTCAAGCGAAATCCCAGAAAATGAACAAGGGGGGTTGGATGGCGTGGGGGGGGGGGGAGTGGGTTGTGCACACACTGAGCAAATGGCAATGACTGTGTTGTCTAGCAAATTGTTTTCCCTGCCTCTTAATGCCGTGTGGTTAAGGTCACGACAAGAGAATGGAGAGAGAGTGGGACTTGGCGCTGTGTTCTTGTGCACAGCTCTCATTCTTGCACATGTCAATAGCATCAACGTCAGACTCAGAGAGCTTCAATTCCCACAGAGCACAGGTATTTGATTAAGTGTCCCTCTACGCCACACGTCATTTTCAGTTAAGGCACGTTGACTGATCAGCCTGTCCTCTGGTTCTTGGAATAGAGGTGCTGTTCCCCATGCAGGACAATGGATTGGCTCCAAGATGGTGGTATGACTGGACATCAAAGTGACCTGTATAATCACGCAGCTGAAAAAAGCCAAGATGGCCATGTGAGGTGCTGCAGTAAGTAATTAGTGGGAAGTTCTCTAACGTACACAGTATGGCACACATCTGCAACCATCTGAACTGCAATGTTGTTAGACTAACTTCACAATGTCAGATTCACAGCTGCAAGATTCACTTTTAGGAAACAAACTGAAAAGGTGATGGCTACATTATTTAACACTCACTCTCACTCTCATATGTGCAAATTGATTGACATCTTTTTCAAACACACTGTCCAAGGTTAGTTAGACTAGTGGCGTGTACAATGTCTTTATGCTTGCATACTTTGAGCACCTGCAAGTCAAGAACATGCTTAATGAGCATCTTTGTCATGTTCTTGGCCTTTAGCTACCTTAGTGTTAACAAATGTGCCTTTCCTTTTTCTTTGCTGCGAAGTCGGACAGATTGATGTAATCATATGCAGTAAACAACACATATGGAAATGCACATACAACACTGCACTTATGCTTAGATATCATTACTGTGCCGTTGCCTGGCAACATCTCGATTGAGCCCCCGAGAGGTGTTGTTTAGCGATCAGTTATGGTAACTACAGTAGACCTATGCCACACAGAGAGAACATCAGAGCCAACCTCCAGGTCCCATGTCAGTAGAATTAACCTGAATTTGTGTCAGGTTTTGATTAGTGAATAATTTTGTAAGGTGTAGCACAGCTGACAGAGGACTGTACACTAGGATTGAGACCTATAAGCTGTAGGAAATACACAGTATACTGAACATACCTTTCCAAAGTTAATAGTCTGTAATAGTCTGTAAAAAAAAGGAATATCATCAATAGCTGAGTCTGAAAGAAGCAATTCGGTGTGAGTCTGGCAGTGTTTGTATGTGCCAGCCTCCTTGCTCTCCCAGGAAGGATGCCAAAAGAGCGTCTGATTGGCCCATCTCTGCCCTGCTTCTCTCATGTGGCGATCGAGTGTCTGCTTCCTGGCAGGTGGGCGCTGACTCGAGGCTGGGACAGGCAGCTGGCTCCCCAAACCGCTTGGATTGGCTGGTATTCGCTGTCACACACATGTTTCTCCATGTTGATTTGGGGCACTAACCTCATCAAGGCACCGCTCATGGGTCCCAGACACACTTTTTGTGTACGTTTGGACTCCTCATGCAAATGGCTGCTGCTATGGCTGCTGTTGCTGTTGTTGTTGTAGCTGTTGTCATTGCAGTTGGGTTCTGCTGGTGTTAGTCTGCCCCTGGATTGGCAGATGGCTAGCTGGCTGAGTGGATGGTTGGCCGGCTGGCATGTGTGTGGTTGTGTGTGGTTTATCAGACCATCCAGCTGTGCTCTGAATCACTGCACTCTGCCACGTGAGGGTCTGTGACACGCCACCATTCACCAAGCATCACCACTCGGATCAACCCATGCGTAGATACACAGCTTGACATGACCCATGCGATACTAGCTCTTCAAAAGAACTCATGTCGAAAAACAAGTCCTTCTGCAGTCAAGTGCAAAAGTTGATCAAACCATTGATTACACATTTTTTTCAGACATTTTTATGACCACAAATGTGTGCAGCGTTCAGCTCAATCTCTCCAATGCAAACCACACCATCATGTGTAATAACTTTTTAATTTAATTTCATTTAATTAGAAGTTGGTTTGGTTGGATGAACGACTTTGACCATCTCTCATCTTATATCTTCATTTTCCATCACCATCTCCATCTTAGTTTCCTTCACGTTATCGATTAGTATTTTTGTCATTGATTGTTAGTGAATCGCTTGTTGAGTCAATCCTCCCCAATCAACTTTCCAGTTGTTACAGTACCATTCTGACACATTCAATAACTTGTGTTGGTGTGACCTAAATAGTTATTACTCTGATTCAAGTCATGAGACTCAGGACTGAGAAAGGCACTCATTAGCAGAAGACATAATGATGTCAACAGGGGTGCTCCACACAGTATCACCTTTCTCCAGGCATCTTTTTTCTCTCTGTCTTCGACAGTCAAATGTCATAACCTAATCATTCTGAAACAAACAGCAGTGAAACCTCAGTGAGCCCAGGTTTATTTAGCCTCCAGTGGAAATCAAGACAGTTTAACTGTTGACTACTTAATACTTTTGATTTGGAGTTGTCTTGAACAGTGCTTTGCGGTCACTCACACTGCATTTTAAAGGCCTACCAGGCAAGTCTGCGATTTGTTAGCGATTTTCTATATTGTTTAAAACTCTTTGAAGGCTCTCTCTCCAAAACCTTTTGTCAAATTAGAGAGCCTCCTTTAACAATGCCCCAGCAGGCTTTGAGACTCAGGCTGGTTGAATGTGAGTGGGGAGGCATGGTTGTTTTTCATTACACATTAGGTTATACATTTTCCATCTTTGATATTTTAATAGCCTGTGATATTTTGTAACCGAGAGAGAGAGGTCTGTGAAGTAGAGTAAACTCAGGTTGGTGTGTGTGTGTGTGGAGGGAGGCATGGTTGTTTTTCATTACACATTAGGTTATGCATTTTCCATCTTTGATATTTCAGTAGCCTGTGATATTTCGTAACACAGAGAAAGAGAGGTTTGTAGAGTAAACTCAGGTTGGTGTGTTGGTGTGTGTGTGTGTGTGTGTGGGGGGGGGTCATGGTTGTTTTTTATTACACATTATGCTATGCATTTTCTGTCTTTGATATTTTGATAGCCTGTGATATTTTGTAACAGAGAGAGAGAGGTCTGTAAAGTAGTACTGAGGCTCCGTGAAGCCTGATGACCCAGATAGATGTGTCCCATTCTGGAACTGGTCTGGGACACGCCCAGTGTCAGAGGCTGTTGTGGGGGGGGAAGCCTCCATGCTTTAAATGCAATTACAGCACAAAAATAGCTTAACTGGATATACAGATAGGATCTAAGCCATTCTCACTGAATTGGCCTTATTTCTTATGTCTGTTTGACATTCCTTCGTGCAGGAGCAACGCCACAGTATTTGGTCTGCAGGTAGAAGGGAAGGGGAAGGAAAACAAACTATTAGCTCCCATCTGTGGCCGAAGAGCGAATTACCTAAAACTTTAGACACAGAGAGAAGCCTGATTTATTTGACCTCAAGCTGACCCTTCTCTGGGTATAAATGGCATTACTAGGAAGTAATGGGTATCATTAGGAGAGCCCAGGAAAATTTCTTACTGGGGCTGCTATGATTCCTTCTATTAGGTTAGAGTGTATGACATTTGATGAGTATGCTATATGACAGGCCCACTGTCCTGCCTTGTATTTTAGATATTACTGTAATTGGGCTCTCAGGTAAGCTGCGTGCTGCAAATGCATTCAAAAGTTGCATCAGAAAGTCTGTAAGTGCTGCATAGGCTGCTAGGATCAACATTAAAACATAATAAAGTAAATTACAATGCTGGAGCCTGGTGATTTCCTGTAAATTAATATGCATATTCATGTGTGTGTGTTTGTGTGTGTGTATGTGTGTGTGTGTGTGAGAGAGAGAGAGAGAGAGTGTGTGTGTGTGTGTGGTGTGTGAGAGAGAGAGGGAGAGAGAGAGTGTTTGTGTATGTGTGGTATGTGTGAGGGAGAGAGAGAGAGTGTGTGTTTGTGTGTGTGTGTTGTATAGTGTGTTCTAAAATTAATATGTTCAGAAAGATGCCTGCCTCCCCCAGGGTTGCCCCCTCTGTTTAATCTGTTTCTGCTTCTAGACCAGGAGGTAAAGGGCAGAAGAGAGAGCTGGGGAGAAGCGCACCACACCGATTAATACTATTAATTCCCACACCCAACCTTCTGTTTCCTCTCCTCTACATCACAGAGGGGAGGAGGATGAGAAGGAGGTGTGTGTGTGTGTGTGTGGTTGTGGTGGTGGGGCAAAAAAAAAGAAAAAAGAAAAAGGAAAACAGTTTAAACGTTCGAGTTGCCAAACAGAGCAGCAGGAGATGGAGAACTTCCTGATTTACGCCAAGCGATTCCGCGGAGATCGCTATCATTATAATAACTTTATTAGCGTTTCTGCTGCATTTCCTGTTTGATTTACTGCGCAGTCCCAAGGGCTGCTGGGTAGGCAGCAGAGGACTCCCAGCATGAGGCAGACCTGCTATTGTTGTGCTGCAACCTGAGCATGATGCTCTTATAATCAGGGGGTTGGATTGGTGAAGTCTGATGAGCCGATACTGAAGCATTTTCCTCAGATGCCATTTGTACTACTGAATGATTCCATGGCGTTAGTGTTAGATACTGATTCTCTTATCAAAGAGGAGTGTATATGATCCTAGTTACCAAAAATGCCCCTATTTAAATGCCCAGGCAGACTAGGAAGTCAAATCCTCAGAGCATGATGGTCAAAACACCAAATCACTATGAAGACACTGAATAGCTACAGTATTTGACACTTCCACACACCTCTGCTTGATACACTGATTCAGACTGTGCAAGATGGACTCCTTGAAAGTTGGAAGAGCAATTATGATTAAGAGTTAAGTTGCAGGGATGTTGTGGTAGGAGCAAAATTTTTGCCGGTGTATTTGTGTTTAGTATTTGTGTACTGTTGAGTGTAATACCCCAAGCCCAATACCATAAACAATCTAACCATAATCAATGCCATAAAAAATCAAACAAACAAAATAAAAAAATCTCTGTGAAAGTGAAAGGGAAGTTTGACTTGATATAGTGTCCCATGTTTGAGCGATGAGTGATGTGACCCACAAACATCATAGAGAATCTTCATATTGACTCTAAGGCAAGACCTGATAATTTTGGGCTATTTTAAAATTGAATATGTGTGTACAGAGCAATGTGTAAACATATCCCACAATGCACTATTCAGTCTCTTCAAAAAGCATTGAAAGCCTGTCATTGGAAAGGCAGCCAACAACCCTCCATTTCTCCATTTTGCCAGAGCTCTCCTTCCAGACCTCCCACTGTCAGCCAAAGTAAAATATTACAGAATTTGCATAAAGTAACACTGGAATAGAAAACAAACACACTTTGAAAGTGAAAACAAACATGGAGGGCCCTCTGTCAATAGAGGAATGGGAAGGGAAATCATCGGTTTCCATCCCCAAAGCTGTGCAGTAGAGAAGGACAAAGAATTTAAAAAAAAATTTTTTAGCTGGAACCCTGCTCTCCATTTTTGCTACATGCCCAAATCTCCACCAAAAACATGACCTCATCTTGTTTTGACAACCACAACAGATTCATTCACCTGTTAAAACCTGCCCAGTATGTTTCCCATGGAATGAAACCAATGTATTGTCCACTAGCTTTCTTTTTCTTTTCTTTCAGATACCATTGTTCCTAGTAGCATGCACGTTTGTTAATTAGACAAGATATTAGCATTGACGCTGTAGCTGGAACAGTAGTCTCGAGAGCCATCCTCAGCCTACACCCATGGAACAGTCTCAGCCTCAGCCTCTGAGCCCCATATTTTGTGCAGTGGGGGTGCTCCTAAACCCAGGTGTCGCACATCAGTAGTGATTCTGTTTACGCTCCACGTGAGCGGAAATTCTGTTTATTTATTGAAGCTCCTTGGAAGCTGGGGTGTTTCTAGTGTCACTGATGATTTTATATAGATGTTAATGACAGATGTAGAGGTGCAATCAAGGACTGGGAATTGGTAGCAATTATCAGAATCTCTGATCTCCACGTGTAGTGCCGTGCAGAGTGTACAGAGGGGTCCAATCACAAACGTATTGTTGTGTTGACATCTCCGATCCTGCAGAAGCTGGGACTGGAAAAATAGTTCATAACTCTTGAAGGATGATTATTAGTCATTCACTGGACCCTCCAATGGGTTTGACATGAATTGGTTACTGTTGTGCTCGCTTTTGCACAGCACTGAAACTGAACCAAATTGTAGTTATTAAAGCACGTTAAAAACATCTCAACACCACAGCAGCATCTACATCAAACTTTAAAAAGGAATACCCATCTGTGGTGTGTATATCTCAGTCTGTGTGTGCGTGCCTGAACTGCAAACTGGGGCACACACACAAACACACATACTTACACACCACACATACTGGCTCATATACTGTAAATGCACATATTTGCAAATAATCCTTTAAAAAGAGCAAGCTGTATATGGAAGACAGCCCAGAGCGGGTGACACATCTCTGTTAGGTGTGAACACATTCACCATGCCAAGGCTTACCTGGAGATCAGGGAGAGACCACTGCACCTCCACAGCTTTAGCACTGCACTCTCCCTTTGGATAATTTAATTAACAAAGGCGTTAACACCACTGATTTATTTACCCTTAATTATCGGTGCACTTCAAACATGCTGCAAACAAGAACAAAAAAACACAAGGAGAGAGAAAAAAAAGAATCATTGCTCTGTTAACTAATGTACTGTCGACATTGGATCCCAAAGTCTCTCTTGACAGAAAAAAAGAACCAGAGCAGCAACATTCCTGTTGTTACCTGATGTACAGTAAAAGTCTGAACATTCATCACTGTTTTGAGACGAGAATGTGCAAACACATTGTTGTTAACCTCTGGTTACTACACTACCAATTCTTGCCATATCCATTAATGTTTCTGTTATTCTTTCGACTGGGCCTTCTTCTGGTCACATGAATACAAAGATGCTGGGGTACAATACAAACAGTTTAATTGTGTCATTAACAATCAATTACCACTCCTAGTTAGAACATTTCTGCATAAAGAAACAGAGGAACACTTATAAAACAGTCAGTCGTAACAAAATAACTGGTGTTCTCATTGCATTAAACTCATAAAAAAAGAAACACTTTTTTATACAGAGTATTTATACAGGAATAGCTTTGAATTGGATTGTTAACCAAAGGAAGACACATGGCAACATCAATTATCACACAAATTGCATATGTTTTTTCTCTCTAAGGTGTCCTATAGGTTAGTAATTGACCTAAGCTTATTTGCATGATAGTAAAAATTGCATACAACATTAATTCTGAAGCTTGTAGCATGAGTTGCTTGACATACAGCACTTTTTCATAGGCAACCATTAAAGCACATTTTCCATTTAAAATGTTAAGACACTTTTGATTTTACTGCCCATCAAAATCACATTTATAAATAGAAAAAGTTCAGTAAAATAAAAAGCGCTATGTAACAGAAACTTTCCAAACTCATAATTACATCAACACTGCATGAACTGCAAATAAATAACGTAGGACGACAAAAATCATAGAAATAAAAAACAAAACAAAACAAACAAACATAGGTTGTGATTCACATTTTTTTACTGCTTGGAGAAGCTGAAAATTACAGTGACAAAGGTTTGCAAAATAATCTTAACATCGGCAGTGCCATATAGTAAAAGGCATTTGTTGGCATAGTTTTCTTTAAGACTGTATATTTTTTACAATTAATATATGTCTATATAATATATTTCTTTTCTTCCAAACAAATAAGATTGAGCTAAACTCCCCAAACAGCCCAAAGATCAGAGGGTCCAGAGTTTGAGTGATTTGTCACACTGAGTTGTTTATTTATTTGTACGTTTATTTGTTTATTTTTTAAGAGAATAACAAATCAGTCAGCAGGTGCTAGACTCCGTACCTCAACATTAAGGCCTGGTCCTCCTCGTTCAGTTTTATATGCGTTTAAAAATCCAGTTAACACCACATACGTAAACATCTATCAAAGTCTATCAAACTCCATTGAATTCTTTTTTTTAATGGTAAATCAGTAGCTCCAAATCAGTGTAAAAACAAAGACATCAAGTGCACTCAGCAATTATCCACAGCAACAGACTTAGATTTTTTTCCATTTTCATCTTTTATCTTTTTTTTGTGCAGGTTATTAAATGATGCATCAGTCTTTACAGTGAATAATACAGGATTTACAAAATGGGAAAAGCAGAACACCGCAGCATCAACTGAGTCTGTCTGCAAGAGTCCATCTGCGTTGGCCACAAAGATGATTCGAGAGAAAGAGTAGAACGAGAGTAAAAGAGAGAGAGAGAGTGTGAGAGAAAGATTGAGAGAGCAATAGGAGAGAAAAGAGAGAGACACACGCTCAGAGCACAGACCTACAGAGAGAAGCTTTTGGCTACTCCTTGGCCTCCTGCTCAGCCTGGGCTTGACTCTCAGAAGCCAGGTGGTGCTCCTCCAGCTTGATGGAGAAGATGGTGCTGCTGGTCTGGGTGCTCTCGTCCAGCCCCTCCAGAAGCTCGCCAGCCCCCTCTTTGAAGTCTGTCATCTCCTGGTCGGTTGAACCGGAGCTGGCGGTGGTGGTGGTGGCGGAGGCGGAGGCGGAGGCGGCCATTGCCACCGATGTCACTGGAGGGAAGCCGGATGACTCCTTGCTCTTGCCCGGGTGGTTGACAAAGAAGCGTTGGTTCTGGAAGAACTTGATGATGGTCTGCTTGGGCAGGTCCAGCTGAGCAGAGAGCGTGTGAATGGCCTCCTCGTCCGGGTAGAGGCCCACGTCCTGGATAAAGCTCTGCAGGATGCCCAGCGCCTCCAGGGAGATGCGGCTGGCCGGACGTGACCTGCGTCCGCCGTCGTCTTCGCTCTCGGCCGGGGAGGCAGTGGAGGGCTGGCGAGGAGGCAGCCTGGGACCTGTCTGCTGCTGCTGCTGCTGCTGCTGCTGCTGTTGCTGCTGCTGCGACTGCGGATGGGGCTGATGGGGTGGGGTGTGGTGAGACTGGGTCAGAGGGTGCTGCAGCTGTGGTGGAGGCTGCAAGGAAGAGAGGGGAGATAGGAAACAGACAAGAGATGGAGAGGAGGGTGTTAGCTACCGACACACAGTTTTTGTGTGTTCACACCAAGAGCAACAAAAACTATAAAATTTACTTTGTATAGACAAGAGTGACAAAAGCAACGGAAACGACTTAAATGACTTAACTGACTAAAGTGACTAAAACAGCTAAACCAACTAAAGAGACTAAAGCGGCTAACGCAACTAAAGTGACTAAAACAGCTAAAGCGACTAAAGTGACAAAAGCGGCTAAAAACAATAAAGTTACTAAAACGGCTAAAGCGACTAAAGAGACTACAGCGACTAAAGCCACAGAACTTGGAGTGAATAAAAGAAGTTAAAAATGAGCGATTAGAGCAACAAGAGAGAACACAGATATTTACCAGCTATTCTTTATGAGCGACAAAGGCGATTTTACAGCTTTAGTAGCTCTAGCTGCTGGCCTTCCTTTCCACAGACCAAAGTGTTCACCAAAAATAAAACTAATTTGGTGTCCTGTTAGTGGTCAAATATCTTCTCTCAAATAAAAGCAGAGTAGACTAATGTGTGAGTTTAAAGGGTGTTGACTGCAAATTTGCCTCAACATTGTTAAGAATATCAGAGCATCACACATTTTCCCAACAACAAAAAAAAATAATTGGTCAACTTTTTATCTGCAGCCATTCAAGTACCTCTGCCAAGTATAAATCAAAGGGCCAATTCATGGCAGGACAGGGGGTCGACGGATAGATAGTGTGTGTGAATGCTATCGGTGTCCATGTTTAAGCCAACATGACTTTAGTGTAAACAGTGCATTTGTCTGCTAACAGGACATTGTTTTATGTTTGGTCTATTGGGCTTGCAAAGATTAGTGCCTCTTGAACAACCACAACTGTTTATTCCTGGATCACCCTTGCCAGTTCTATGACACTTTGAGTAGTGCTATAGTTAGTACATCAGGGAGGGTGATAAGCTGCTGTTGCTGATGGAATGCCTGTACAGAAGGAGACTATCATTCTTGTTTAAGATTTTTTTTTCATGTGTGTAAAATAAAATCTAAAAAGAAAATCCAAGTTATCAAATAAATAAACCAAGAGGCAATCAATGCATTCAAAAACCCATCAAAGTGTAGGTGGAAGAAATCCCACAAGAATGTTTCCACATACAAACACAAAAAAACTTTTCTTATTATTTTGATAATATTTAGATGTTAGAAAATTAGAGCATGCAGCAATGTACTTCAGTTTATGACTGATTTTTAAATAGTCTGAAATCAGAGGCTTTTCTCTGGCCAACCATATGTTTTTCAGTAAACAAATAATAACTGATCAAACACACATCTGGAAGTAAATAGAGTTTCGTGTGCAGCTCCAACATTCAGTGATTTTAATTGATGATATGATTATATGAAGGTTTGTTTAATATGACGATAGGTGTGTGTGTGTGTGTTTGAGTAAAAGAGGTGACAACCTGTAGGGGGTTTTGTGGGGATGTCCTGCAGGTGTGGTGTGTGTGTATGTGTGTGTGTGTGTGTGTGTGTGTGTGTGTGTGTGTGTGTGTGTGTGTGTGTGTGTGAATGAATGCGTGTGGTTACACTGGATTCCACAGCTGACACGTAGGGGGTCCATCAGGATGTACAGCAGGTGTGTGGGGGTGGATGAGCGTGGGGGTGAATGAGTATGGGTGTGTCACTGTGTGTGTGTGTGTGTGTGTGTGTGTGTGTGTGTGTATGTGTGTGTGTGTGTATGTATGTCTGCATGTTTGTGTGTATGTGAGGCTGCAAGAGTGAGACTGCCAGCACACAAGGATGGCATGTGGGGAGGCCGCCAGAAAAAAGAGCCAGGTGTGTGTGTGTATGTGTGTATGCACATGTGTAAGTGTGTGTGTGTGTGTGTGAATGAAAGAGAGAACGGAAGTGACCTGCAGGGATATCCACAGACAGGCTGCAGGTGTGTGTGTGTGTGTGCATGACTGTGTGTACATGTATGAGTGTGTACAAAACATATGTGTTTGTCTGTATGTGTTTATATGTGAATATGAGGCATAGTGTATACACAAGCGTGTGTGTTTCCATACTCTTGTGCACGCATGTGCATGCATATGGATATGCATGTATATCTCGAACTAAATACAATATGTATCTAAAGTGTGCTGCATGTGCACATATATGTCTGTGTGTGTGTGCGTGTGTGTGTGCACGTGTGTGTGCGGTATACTGTATGCGAATGGGTGTGTTGTCTGACCTGTTGTGGGTCAGCGGGCATATGCAGTAGGTGCGCGGGTCTCTCTCCGTGGTGCTGTTGCTGCTGGCCCCCATTGCTCTCCTGCTCGTAGATGGCGTCTCGCTCCGTCTGAGGCAGACTCAGGAACCGCCGGATCATTGACAGGTTCTCCCACAGCGTGCGGTTCTCAGGGGATGGGTCCTCTTTCCAACGCAGCAGCTCACACAGCCAGCCCTGTGTGTGTGTGTGTGTGTGTGTATGAGTGTGGAGACAGGCACAGCGACAGTCAGCAATTACAACACAGAACCATTTTAACTTAAGTCCACTATGGTTAGACACATCAAAACAAGGTTGACAGGATTGTAAGGAAGACTAAAAGTTGCAAATGTAATGACACGAGACACCCAATAGCAGTCTCTGAAAGGCCATGCCAATATTCATTTGCTGTTTAGAGAAACAGAGTAGAGAAAGTCCTGGACACAATCTGTTTTAATCTGTTTCTATGATATTGAGGAGAATGGAAAATGACAGATGTATTCTATAATCCCTTTTTTACAGTTGTGTGTGTGTGTGTGTGTGTGTGTGTGTGTGTATGCGTGCGTGGATAATTACTGAAGGAAATATAATCATTACAAAAATGCTTTTTCACTAACCTAACTTAGCCAAACCTGATGTACATGACTGCTTAGGTGCACTACAACTACAGTAAATAAAGTGTTAATTTTAGGACCTTAATCGTTTTTTTAGAGAGGGGAGCCTTTCGGGGGGTCTTTTGAGGTAACAGAATTAGGAGTGTGCAGGTACTTCTAACTCTAACTTAAAAAGTCAAAAATACTACTAGGGAACATCCCTTTAAGGATTCTTTTTTAAAAACATGTTTCCTTTCAGCGGCACAACACATTAGATATTCCTGTGGACACCATGTATCCCCCCAAGTCACATTTCAGAATACATGAAACAAGGTGGAGAGAGACTGGCAGAATGAGTACAAAACAAAAAAACTGGCAGAAATGCAAAGATGGACAGACTTCATGGACAACGAGAGAGAGAGAGGGAGAGAGAGAGGGGGGGTGGAAGAATGATAGAGTCATTAGAGACCCTGGAGGTAAACTAAATCAAGCAGAGAGGGAGAAACTGAGTGTCCACTTCTATGAGAGGAACAAAATGCCTGGGCGAGTGGAGGAAAAGAGAGTGAGATAGAGGAAGGGAGAGAGAGGGGGAGAAACTGTGAAGTGGGAGGGAATAAAAGAGGGGGGGGGGGTCTGAGCCAGCAGCAGCAGCCCTGTCTTGGCGCTGTGACAAGAGTCCTGTCGTAATCTCCAGGCCAGTGTGTGGCAGCACCTTTCATTTCCACAGGATTACCCAGCACCCGGCCCTGCCTTTTAGAGAGACACACACACACACACACACATACTCACACACACACATGCACACACAAGCACAGGCCACGGCCACACTGCATGGTGGAGATAACTCAGCATTCCCCTGTTCCAACTCCTCCCCAAAGCCACATCAAACCCAGGAGGGTTTTTGGACACAGAGAGAGAAACGGAGAGAGAGAGAGAGAGAGAGAAAGAGAAACGGAGAGAGAGAGAGAGAGAGAGGCAGGGCCCACCTTGTTCCTCTGCCATAGTTATTGTTGTCTTTTTAATTTGCATGCGAAGGGATTTGGGCCGTGTTCCTACTCTCTTGTCTGTGGTTGCAGAATTGAGGAACACCCCTTCCTCCAGCACATACACATCCAAAACACACACACACACACCAGAAACATGACCACATACACAGACACATTCAAAACTGTCCAGACAGGAAATAATCAAAACCAGAAAACCAACTGAATCAAACAGGCAGAAAAAAACACATTTCCTTTGATGAGTTAAGCAGTTTGAGAAAAAAATAGAACACTAAAAACCTCTTAAAAAATATCTATCTACTGGTAGTCATCCACAATGGCACTGAGAGACATGAATTACTCGAATGACCGCAGTTTTGCCAAACAAGCTCTGCACGGAACGAGCATCACATGTGTGACTCAGAGATGGGTGCTAGCACTGAGGGTGCATTTGTGTGTGTCCAATTGCATTTCTTCCACAGCCCTGCCCCACACAGTGCGAGCCAGGAGCCAGGTCCCAGGAGCTGGGTAGCGGGGATAGAGGGTGGGTTCAGTTAAATCGGCTTTTTGGCCATTTGTCCATCCAGCTCCATTAAGTGCCAGAAACAACCCCTCAGCTCTGAAAAATCTGCTGTAACGTCAGATACACTGACACCTCTCTGAGATCAAACAGATCTCAAAATAATCCTAAATATGAAAAAAAGAAAAAAAGAGAAAAACTTCATCAATCGTGCACTGTATCTCATTTTGGATGTAATTACAGTACAAAGAAATCCCTGTGAGATAAGACCGAGAAACCACTACACCCACACCTCCAAACGTGCTAATTCTGAAACAGCAATGCAACCGATTTCCCTGCCGCACACACACACACCGTACTCTCAATTTTTCTCAAGAGGCCTCAGTTCTCAGGGTGAGTGGTGTCAAAAAAAGAGGTTGAGAGAAAGTGAAGTCAGTCAGAAGAAAAGTGACACGAGGAAAGAATAAGAGAGAGAGAGCGAAAAGAAAGCGTGAGTGAGTGAATGAGTGAATGGCATTTCTAGTTTATCAGCAGCAGATCTGATCTGACCACTATGGCTGCCGCAGCCCCCATCCCAGGTTTCAGCCGTTCATGTCGGAGGTCAAGAGGTGCACATTCACTGGGGTAACGACTGACACGGCTCGGCTGGGCCCGGCCCCCACAGCCGGCCTGGGCCTCCATTGTGTGCCTGGTATAAATAGACCAGTGGCGTTTTGATAAAAATATTTCTCTTGGAACACAATGGTGGAATTCATGCGCGAGATTCACCCAGCTATGCGGTGCAGCACACCGCATGTGTATGTGTATGTGAACTGAGAGAGAGCGATAGAGAGAGAGACAGACACAGGGAGAAAAAGAGTGATAAAGCTAGAGAGAGGGAGACAGAAGGAAAGAGGAGAGAGAGAGAGTGAGTAAGTAGTCACAAGCTGCCAATGAGAGCACAGGCCAGCTCTGTAAGAGAACAGCGCTGCATTCACCTCCCCTCAACGACCTCAGGAAAAAAAAAATGGCCGCATTAATAAACGAGGCAGTATGCTCACAAGGCCGCTGTGCTGCGCTGCTCTGCGCAGGCGGAAAAAGAGAATGCGGCCCAGCGACACTCCCCAGCCCAGTCACACGGACGCGGTAACACCTTCCTCATAATTGCATTTGCTCGTTATCATCCGTAATTGATCACAATGCCAGTATGCTCTGGCCAGCTGACCCTGCCTCTCTCCACCCTTCAGAATAGCACGCTAACAGTGCCGAGATTATCAGCTCTGCCGCTTGAAAAATATCGCCTCATCTGATGCTCGAGCTCCAGCAAAGGCCCATTTCGGGCACACAAACACAAAGGAGGTACAGGGGCCTTATGAGCAGATGTGGCCAGATTGTCCATCCAAGAAAGAAAACGAGGGGTCGTGCAAGATGGGATGTATTAAGAGGAGAAGGAATTTTTTGGAAATGTCTCGAAAGATTGAGATCCATTGTTGAGGCTGTGTTCGACAGCAACAAGACGCTGCATGGGACAACGTGCGCACACACACACACACAAACTGGAGCCATATGAAAAAAAAAGGCAAGACAAACATCTTCATGTTGGAGAGGGGCGAAACAGTGGAGCGGACAAAGCATTATTGTTTCTACCTCCCCTCCTCCACACACCCCCCTCCTTGATCCTGGCATGGGCCCAGTGTTGGCAGACAATGTTATGCAGATAAATTCAAAAGATAATACAGTATGTTCAAACCTGTTATTTTCAGAGACACAGAGAGAGAGAGAGAGAGAGAAAGAGGGGGAAAGAGTGAGCTCTGCAAAGTTACGTGTGTTGGGTTTGTAAGCAAGTTGAGCGAGCAAAGCGAGCGGCGCCAGGCCTACTCACGGCCGGCGTGTCCATCTGCTGACAAAGAAATATTAATGCGTTCCCGTGGCATATGTGAATCTCCTGCAACAATAAGCAAAACACTGGCTCCCAAAAATAGGCACGTGGACAAATGGGAGAATGAACAGAGCGAGAGATTGAGTGAGAGAGAGAGAGAGAGAGAGAGAGAGAAGATGTACCCGCTTTGAGGATCTCTCGCTATGCAAAATAGTGAGTGCTCTGAGCGTTTATTCAAATTTTCTTGGCGAGGAGTGAATGAGTGAGTGAGAATGGGGCCAGTGACCCCATTGAACTCCACATCAACCCGAGGAAGAATTCAGCCACAAACGTTGTCACCCAAATAGGAAATACGAGCAGCGCTGTTGTCGTTGTCGTTGTTGTGGGGCTGCTTTTGCTCTTACTTTGGCAGGCGCGGTGCATCACGCTCGTGAAACCTGCGTACGACAAGCCAACATCCTGGTCTCTGACACCACAAAGCACACGAGAGGGAGGAGAACAGAGCCTGCGCAGATGACATCATTAGATATGATGGTGGTGTCGAGGCAGTGGAAAGATGTCGATAGTGGGAGGTGAACTAGAGCAACAGATGTTTGCCTTGCCGTCGGAGCCGATTACGTGCTACTGCATGTTCAAGATGGAGAAGAAGCAGAGGCAGAGTCATGGGATTGCATGAACAGCGCAGTGTACCTTAAGAGCTGGCCTTTAAATTCCAGAACTTTCTTTGAATCATTCATGTGGGCTATTTCTAGCCTGTGCCTCACTCGATTACTGTAACTTCTTGTCATATTTTTTCCCTAATAAGCGGACACATGTGAGAAATGTGCACTCGTTTTGGTGACAAGCCTCACATTCATTTATAATCATCATTTACCAATGATCTGCAGATGGAAGTAAACATTTCTCACTAATTCCTTGACAGACACTAATCACTCTGGGTCCCTGTTTTGCCGGCAATGCCACCCTGCACAACTGTCAGCGCTACCAGCCCAGCTCCTCTCCGTCCTCAGCGCCACCCGAGTCTCCAATGCTTATGGGTGGAGACACACACACACTATGGTCCGACTGTGGGTGGGTGTGAGACGGGAATGGATAGGAGGAGGCTAGACATGTGGAGTACAATAAACCACAGATGAGAGATAGACAGAGAAAGAGAGAGAGAGAGAGAGAAAGAGAGACAGAGAAAGAGAGAGAGAGAGAAACCCATCACGTCCGAACAAGAAATAAGAGTCCATCAATTACAAGCACTTGATTGAGATTTAATTCAAAGCTGGAGTTTAATTGCTAATATCAGAGAGTAATTAAGCTGATAAATCATGGCTGATCTTATTGAATTATGGATTAAAACTGCATAAAACCTGCAAATTGTGTATGTCAGCTAAATCAGCACTCATAATTGGCCTGCATGTTTGCTTTCAGAAGGACCAAAAGACCATGAAATGTATTCAGAGCAACAGCATGGACTTGGACTTGGCAGGATCTTCTCACCAAACATCAAAAAGTAGTGTTGTATGAACCTCAGGAATATGAAACTATATTGGGAAATTAATAAACCTTCATTTTGGTTCAACCCAGGGGTAACACTACAGGACTGCATAATAAAGTGTTTTTTTTATCCCTACAAAAGGCAAAATAAATCCTAAGAACCTAAGAATGCAAAGGCGGTTTGTGAAGCTCTGTGATGCTTTTCCTATGGGACAGGTATAAAGCGCTAGTGTGCAGCCCAGCATGAACCTGCTGATGTGCAGTGCTGCTTTAAGCCATGCCAGGCCAAGACCAGGTGAATACAAAAATATACAAAGACAGAAAAAGAGAGAGAAAGAGAAACAGAAAGAGAGAGAGAGACTCAGAAGACAATGGTCAGAAGACAATGAAAGAAAGGTGACAGATAAAGAAACACAGAGAGCGAGTGTCAGAGAGTTTGTCAAACCCGAGGAAGAAAGGAGGAGGAGCAACACTAAAGGTCCTTCAGTACCTTCACTCAAAGTCCTAAAAGCAGATGTTCCTAACCCCAACCCTGTGGGCTTCCACAGCCAACACCACTGCTGCATACATTTGGATGAACGGGGTTGAGCCCAATGGGTCCTTGGAAAGGACTCAAAGCAGAAAGGACTCAAAGCAGAGGGAGAGAGAGAGAGAGCAAGAAAGAGCAGAAAGATACAGTGAGAAAGAGGTACAGAGAGAGAGAGAGAGAGCAGCAAGACAGAGAGAGAGAGGGAGAGAAAAAGAGAGAGAGAGAGAGAGAGAGAGCGCAGGAGAGGCTGCAGTTAAATTGAAATATTTCTCGGCGTGTGTCAGAAGCATGCAGAATGGTAATTATGACAGATCTGATTAGGCGGGCGAGCCGGGGGCCGGGCCAGGCGAGCCGAGGCGGCTCCAGGCTGCAGGTGCGACCTTGTGCATTCCGGCGTGTGTAAATAAAATTAATTACAAGCGTGGGGGCGCGCGGCGCGTGACACCACTACGTGCAGGAGGGGGTGTGGGGTGTGGGGGGGTGTCCCACGGGGGGCACCCTAATGGAATATTTTCCCGGAGTCTAATAATACAGTTGGTATTGACTTGAGGTAATTAGGGGGATCATTAAAGCCGCTTTTCCCCGCGTATTTGCCTGCCTGATCAGATTAGCGCGAATGGGCCTCAGAACAAGCCCTGTGTGGTCTGTCAGAGGAGACAGTGAAGGGGGGAAAAGAGAGAGAGGAAAGGAGAGAGAGAGTGGGAGAGAGAGAAAGAGAGGGAGAGAGCAGGAGTATCACAGACCCCCGCTGCACCGCTGGGACCCAGATAAACGGGGCAGGCAGGAGGGCTCGACTGCTGCTGCTACTGCTACTGCTACTGCTGCAGGTGCTGCTGCTGGTGGTGCTGCCGTTGCCTCTACTGGTGCTCAGGTTGAGAGAGTGTGAAAAAAAGAGGGGTGGAAGGAGAGAGCGAAAAAAAGAAAGAGAGAGAGAGGGAGACAGGGCATTCAAGAGAGGACATCTGAATGAGAGAGGGATAGAGGGAAACCTGGAGAGGTGTGAGAAAGGGAGAGAGAGAGAGAGCACGAAGGATGAGAAGTAACAAAGGGAGAGATGAAGTGAGAGACTGAGAGGCTGGAATACAGAGCCAAAGGGATGGAGAGTCAGAGTGAGTGAGTGAGTGAGAGAGAGGTAGAGGAAAGGAGAGGAGATGAGAGACAGACTGAGAGGAAGGGAGGGAGGGAGAGATGGAGGGACTGAGGGGAAGAGAGGAGCTGATAGAGAGAGAGAGGCCTGAGAGCAGAGGGAGCCAGATGGAGGAATGAAAGGGAGCAGAGATGCTCAAGCAAGCTCAGTGCATCGCCAGCCATGCCAGGGGAGAAGGGGGAGTGGAGTGGGTGTGTGTGGGGGCGGGAGGGGGGGTTAGAGGGAGAGGAGGAGGCCTACACCATGGAAGTGGTGGTGGGGTGGGGTGTGTGGGTGAGGTGGGAGTATAGAGGGTGGAGAGACAGGGGTGTAATGTGTGTGTGTGTGTGTATGTGTCAGGGGGGGGGGGGTTTGCACTGGCAAAAACGGGGGAGGAAACTCTAGTGCAAAATTGTCCCGTCCATTAAACAATAAGAAAAAGGTTCATTTCAAAGGATGGCGCTGGGGGTGGGAGAGGGTGTGTATGTGAGGGGTGTGTATTGGGTATGGGAGGGGTGGGGGGTGGGATTGGTCGACTGCCTTTTGTGCGATAATTCATACGCTAAATTAATTATTCAGACATCTGGGTCTGCAGTTCAAGAAAATTGTGTCTTTAATAATACAGCGAGCTGCAGCTGTTTCCCAGGCAACCTAATAACCAGGCAACCAGATAAATAAATAAATCAATTAATAAACAGTCATGGCCTTTTCCCCCCTCTCAGAAACACTTCCCTTCCAATCTGCTGGCTGCTGTGGATGCCACAGAGCAGCCCAAGGGAGAGGAGGGATGAATCCATTTCAGTAAACAAACAATTCTAAAACAGACCACAATAAAGAAAAAATAATTTAGCTCTTTGCCACGGTCCATTTATTCTAGAATTGTCGTGTCACCGGAAAGCTGTAATAAAAGTAAAATTCTCTGAGGTGAAACAACACTTCTGTCAGCACGAGGGAAACTTTTGGGGCTCTTAACATAAACAAAACAAAACAAAAAAAAATACAAAGGGGGAAGCAATTCAAGGAAGAGGAAGTCTTCTATCCAAAACGGTGGCAGATTCACACGGTACGGTATTTGACAATGGCAGATACCTCTGTTGACAGCTTTTTATCCTGCAATGGGGGGGGGGGGGGGGCAACAGAAGGACGGAGTCGCTTCAACTGGGGTATCATCGCCCCAAGCGGCCAATGGCCCCTCGTGCTCGAGCGACGGGTGGGACGGGGTGAAGTGGGGGGTGGTGGTTGTGGTGGTGGTGGTGTGGCGGTTGCGGAGGAGGAGGTGGAGTCGGGGAATGAGGGCACGAAAGGCTAATGTGTGAAACATCTGCCCGTCCACTCTGATAAAGCCCGAGTCTCTGGGCCGGGTTGGGAGACAGCCGGGGCTGCCGAATGTAGGACGTGCACACGGTTGGGAGATCACATTAGCGCCATGGATAGTGTGTGTGTGGGAGTGTGTGTGTGTGTGTGGGTGGGTGCAGTGAGGTGTGTGAATTGGAGGAAGTGAGACTCAGAATGGAGAAGTGAACTGGGAGAGATGGCTTAGGTAAGCAGGGCAGGGTCCAGTGATCAAACCGGCTTGTGAATGTGCGCGCCTACACATGCACATAAGCACACAGACATACATCCACACACACACACACACACACACAGACACACACTCATATCGACACACACTCACATGCGCACACACACACACCGACACACACCCACATGCACGCACACACACTGACACACACACATACGGACACTCACACTCTCTCCAATCCAGCAAGGCGCTGCACGGGGCCCCCCAGAGAGCAGCGAGCCAGGCACACAGTGACAGATGGCACACACACCCCTCCCCAACCTCCTCCCTTGCACACGCTTGCACGCACACACACACACACACACACACACACACACACCAGCCCTATGCCTGGCCCCCCTGTGCTGCAGAGGCGCACCAGATCACTGACATTCTGTCTCATTAGAGCCCTGCTAATTACCACAGGCTCTTTCAGCTAGGGAGAGAGACAGACACAGAGAGAAAGAGAGAGAGAGAGAGAGAGAGAGAGAGAATGGACACAGAGAGGGAGTAAAAAGGAAAGAGGGCAGGAGGTGTGAATGGAGTGAGACATGTGAGGAGAGTTTATAAAAGGGGTTAAAGAGGGAGTAACAGGAGCAAAGAGGGAGAGAGAGAGAGAGAGAGAGAGACCAGCATGGAGTGAAAGTGAGAGACTAGTTAGCCCTGCTGCTATGAAGGTTGCCTCTCTGCTGATATGCCGGCACAGCTCCCTTCAGGAGGGCCACCAGAGGCGCGACAGCAGGAGCTCTGATTCCCGGGCAGCCAGCACCTCTTTGGACCCCTGCCGACCGACCACCTCAAGCCCCCCCACTGCCCCTTCTCCTCCCCTGATCTCCTCTCCTCTCCCCTCCCCTCCCCCTCCCCTCCTCTATACAAGGATTATTCAGGTCCACTCCTCATCTACTTTCAGCCCCACCTCCCTCTTTGCCCATGCATCTCCATCACTCTAGCGGATGGTAGCAGCCAGAGTGAAGCCCCCACCTACTTGCCTGACAGCTCTCTTAACAGGAATGAGTGCCTCTGACAGAGGCAGATGAGGGGTAGTTGGGGGGGGTGGCGGTCATGGATGAGGTAAATGTTTGATTTGTAAATGAAGAGTGTGTGATGGGAATCTTTTCCCTCTTAAGGTGGTTACACACACACACACAGATACACCAAATACACATGCACATACGGTATTTGCCCAGATGATATCTGAATGAAAATGGCTATGATTTTTGGAGTGGGGATATTTAAAGTTCGATAATTTCCCTGTCAACGTGGCGTGTGCTTCAGTACTATAGGAAGTGTCAACGGATGGTGAATGAGAAATTTCAATTCGTCCGGCTGCATTAAAGGGAATATTGGTGCAGGAGGGGAAGGTAATTGAAATGCTACTCAGAATATGAAAGTGCCACAGAACAGATCGAGCCTGGCACAGAGGCCTACTGCTGTTATGAGCCCAGAGAGGCGAAGATATGGCTGGGTTCCAGCACCCATCCCCCACGCATGCACACACACACGTACAAATAGACATGCCAGTTTGCCCTCCTGAACACACACACACACACACACACGCCAGTTCCCCCCCCCCCTAAATATATGCTCACACACACACACACGTACAAACTCCTACTCACAATGTTCCGAGCCCATGAGACCACAACTGCGCACCCCCCCATCTACTCCTACTCCGCCCCTCTCTCTGTTTCTCTCTCCTCCTCTCTTCCTCCTCCTCCTGTCATCCTCCCATCCTCCTTCTCCTCCACCTCTCCTCTTGTCTCTGTCTGCCTGTCTCTCCATCTCTCCAAGGGGCAGGGCCAGGCGGAGCATGTAGCCCAGCAGCTCTGCAGCCAAAGCTCTCGCCCCTGGTGCCAGCTCTCTCCAGGCTGAGCAGGGAGGGAGAGAGAGAGAGAGAGAGAGAGAAGCTGGGGCTGGGGCTAGGGGTGGGGGTGGTGTGCAGAGGGAGCGGGGTTGAGGGAGGCTCTCTGGCTATGCAGCTGGTACTGCTGTTGAGGATTCCTGCACAGAGCTACTGAGCAAAAGGAGCTCGGAGGAGGTGGAGGAGGAGAGAAGTGGGTTGTGGGTAGATGGATGGGGTGGTGGTGATGGTATAGTTTAGGCCACCACGTCAATCGATCGGACACGCAGCGTGCCAGCCCCACAAGGGCCTGCTCCATCCCACCCTACCCCACCCCACCCTTCACCCTACCTTCCTCTAGCTCGCCTCCTGCCACCATTGCCACCACCGCCATCTAGCCTGCCGCAGGCTAGAAGCCAAAATCCCCACCCCCCACCACTCTGCCCTGCTCATAAACTCTCCTCCTCCTCCCCACAGCAGGCAGGCAGCCGATGCCACCACTGGCTGCACCTCCAGTCACTGGTCCCTGGGAGCCTGGGGTGAGGTGACAGGGAGTGGGAGTGGAGAGGCTGGGGGGTCAGATGGAGCTGCTGCTGCTGGAGCTGGTATATGTGTGTGTGAGGGAGGGAGGGTGGATGGCAGTGTAGTGATGGAGTAGAGGGTTTGAGGGGTGGTGGATGTGGGCTGATGGGGTATGTGTGTGTGTGTGTGTGTGGGGGGGGACCAGCTGCCCGGGGAGCGCACATTACGAGATGGAGCTGGAGATAAGTGCTCTCCCAGGCCCCCTTTTCAGCTGCGTAATTAGCACAGTTCTTATCGGCTGCTCAATTCACATTCACACCAGCCATGAATGAGGGCCCACGCCACCGTCACTGTCATCGCTGCCACGATGGCGGCGGGAGTCACAGCAGTAGTGGTGGAGGCGGTGGCGGAGAAGTCCCAGAGAGGAGGCTCCACTCACAACACCCCACCCCCCAAAACCCCCAACCCCACCCTCCTGCCAGCCGCTGCCCCTCCGAAACGAAGCTTTCTTACAAAAACCTAAAAAACCCCTTCACAATTAACGCATCGGCCTTCTCCTCCTCACCCCCCCCCTTCACTTTTTTCTTCAACCCTCTCCACTCCCTCTTTCGCTAGTCTTTGAACTCCTTTGACAAAAACAGTGGTTTGTGCATCAAACTGCAATTTGGTAAAACAAAGGTATCAGGAACTATAATCAGTGCAATCAGCAAAAACCCACTGATATTTTCAGATAATTTGGGCCTTTTAATCTCTTTTTTTTTTGCTCCCTCTCCTACCCCCTCCATCAAATACAATTCAGAAAATCTTCAACTGAGCACATGGATATATGAAACCTTTAATAATGGGCTTGCTTTGCATTTCTTTAATTAGTTTTAATACAGTTAAACAGTCTGCAATTTCGCCGGCACAAAACGTCATTCAGCCTGTGTGTTATTCTCGGCACAAGATAACAGCACCTACATTGCAGACAGGCAGTTCCAAACCCAGCTAATATAAATACCCTTGTTTTGTGTTGAAACACAGCCTGGTGTTCACCAACCCACAATAAAGGAGACGTGTGTCATTATGGCAGTAAATTACCTCACGAGGAGCAGGACTGACGGCTTTAACAACGAGCCTCTTCTCCAAATTCATTTCTATCTGCGTGAGGGCTGGTGCTTGATGTTTGCTTAATGCAAATGTTTGATAGTTTTGGCAAATTAATAGTGGATGACTGGAGAGTAGGAGTTTTGCATTGGGAAAAAAAAGAGGAGCATTTGTCTGACAAGAGAAAACCTGGCTTTTTTCTTTCCCCAGATAACAAGTCTGAAGTAACGGGTCTTTCAGAAAAATGGTCTTTCAGAAAAATAAACTGTGGTCTGGGAGTCAGACAGATTTTAGATGTACAGATTTAACCAGAGGAGGGGACAATCTTTGTCTTATGAACAATATGCACCAATACAGGAAGGCCACAGCAATCTGCCCCCTGTCTAGAACAACAGCTGAGACTCAGCTGATTCATCCCAACCAACCACAGTGCCTCTCTGAGTTAAGGTGGCCCATCTAACCCAGTGTCTGGGCATTCCACCCCGCCTTCTGAACAAAGATCCATCATGGTCCCCAGCTCCTCCACTTTTCTGTCCTTTAAATCATTGCACTCCATGGCCATCTTGTCATATTTGTTGTCAGGTAATTAACTTTGCATTTAATTCCATGTTGTATGTTTGTTTTACTATTACATTTTTTCCATTAAATATTGTATTATTTGTGTTTTGCTTCATTACCATTTAACTAAAAAAACAAAAACATCTGCAGCTGGTTTACTCAGTAAAAAGTGCTGTGTAATTATACAGTGCCGCAGGTGATAAGCTGAAGCCCCCTGAACTAGGGCGCCATTCTGGTAAAGCTAAACTATTGCACGCTTCTCTAGTGATGGGTGTACTGTCACTGTCCTGACAGGACAATCCTCAATGGACTGACACTGAAGCTAGTAAAGAGAGACATTTGGAGACACCTGCCTGGCTTTTGGAGGCAGCCACCTTGGCGAACATGGCCTGGGACACCTTGGCGCGTTTCATCTCCTGCTGAATCTCGTCGTAGATGGAGGAGGTGATGTTGAGCACGCAGCTGTCAGATTTCCCGTTCCACTCGGATGGCAGGGGTGAGGGCTTCACCTGGGAGGGATAAGCACGCTTTACGCACACAGACACGGATTGATGGGGTTACATTCTTTTTCCAAATTCATGCAAAGGAGTGCAAGACCATTATATACAAAGTTACATTCATCAAGTACAAGAAATAAACGGCTGAGGTGCGTTTAAATTCATAAACACAGGCAAACGCTTAGACATTTGTAAACAGTTTTCTGTCTGCATTATCGTGAAACTTGTGGCATGTTTCAGCATAAATGTTGTTGTTAGCGGGCTTTACGCTCTTTATTTTGGTATATAAATGAGCACTACAAAACATATCGATCCGGGCACATTTCGTCTTCTAACAGTAGAGTATATGCCCAGATTTTCGTAGTTTTGGTACAGCAGGAAAGTGTGTGAAGCCAACTAATGCCAACATTTAGGCTGAGACGTGCCAGAGCTCCCCTTTAGGTTCATGATCTCTTGCAGACTATTTGAACAGGTAGTTCTTGGCAAACAGCATGCAGAGCTGGATGAAGGGTTTACAAGAATAGAATATTGACACAACATTGTTTAATTTTGCAGTTCAAACCAAACAAGTTTGCCAACAATCATTCACTACAGTTCAATTTAAATGCCATCATTGCATTTGGGATATATAACTAACTATTCTAAATGTCAATATAAGATATGAGACAGGATATATGGCACACTTTAAGTGATAGTTATGGGTGGCTGAGAGTAAGATGTTTACCCTATGTGTCGCCCGGCTGGGTGATTTACTCACAGGTGAGATTCCGACGGGAATTCTCGGGTTCCAGTCTTCAGGTCTCACATTGTTACATTCCTCTCGCCTTGGCTGTTGTGAAACACACACACACACCTTTATTTATATCAAATCTTATATATAGCTTTCGCTTCTGCAAATGCTCACACCAATCCTCGGGTGACTTAAAATAAAAGGAATGGTTTGGAACGGGGAAAGTATTTTCCCTAAATCATTTTACTCTCTCTCTGCGCTGCCTCATCAGTCTTAGAAAAGAAGTCATAATAAGCATGCTTTTGCTTTGACATGTTAAAGGAAAACACCTTCGGATAAAGAGGACTTGCCACATTTTCAGCAAGACTAAATACCCCTCATTTATTCTGCCACTGAAAGGTATAATTGGCTTACAAAGCACGAGTGTTTGCACTGAGTTATTTTGTGACCAGATCTAATTGTTAAGGGTGTGTGTGGTGTGTGTATGAGTGAGTGTGTGTGAGTGTGTAAGAATGTCAGTGTGTGTGTGTGTGCTAGGTGGGGGCATTGACGTGCTCAAACTTGCACGTCACCCGATGCTCCATTTACATATGTGGGAAACATACCTTCACATCTGCTTTTATGGCAGTCATAAAGCCCATCCCAACCCTTTCATGATTGCCACCCTGCTTGATTTATGGGACAGGCTCGTCACAACACCAACGCTGTGGGTCTGTCAGAGCGAAGCACTGGCATGCATCTCATCCTTCAGCCAAGAACTTAATGTCCTCTCTTGTATCACTACAACTTGCCCTTTCTTCTATTGCTTTCCTCTTCCTTAAAGTTTTTTAAAGGTACAAAAAACCCATGAGTGACAGAACACAATTGTGGTACCAGAATGCACGGAATGCGCTCTTGGGATGTAAAAAGGCGGCCTTACAAAGTGGGAGCATCAAACACCAGGGAATGTCTGTGGGAGGTCGATGCAATGCATCATGGGAAGAGGTGTATCCCATGCAAATGGTGCCCTCGTCCTCTGGCAACAGAGCAAACACAGAGTGCCCGATGCAGGCGTATGTCAACCATAATTGCAGGCTCTGTCAGGGGCATGACAGAGCGGAGCGTAAATCATGGCTGAAACCTCCATCCGAGAAGAGAGTGATTGAGTGCTTCAGACAGGGAAGGCAGTTTTAGGGTCTGACGGCTGTGTCGCTCTCTCTGACAGGCTAAACCACCAACCACCTCCTTTATTCGAACTCTCTT
This sequence comes from Tenualosa thibaudeaui, assembly GCA_027481765.1. NCBI lineage: Eukaryota > Metazoa > Chordata > Actinopteri > Clupeiformes > Clupeidae > Tenualosa > Tenualosa thibaudeaui. The sequence goes on along the minus strand of JAIFZK010000019.1, from coordinate 5,304,008 downwards.
TCTTTTTGGACCATGTTTCTTTGCTCTGTCTACTTTTCCTTCATCCCTTTCTCTCCCTCCCTCTCTCTCCGTCTCCCTCATTCTCTTCTTTTTCTCTCGCTCCCTAATTCTCCTCTTTTTCCACTTCCCTCTCTCTCTGCGTGATGGGGCCCTGTCTGTCCAAGGCGCGGTGGCACCGCGAGGCTCTTTATCCCCACTGAAAGCCCCTTCTTCAGCAGAGCAAACACACAGAGCTGCTTTGTCTCCCCTCCACCAAAGATGCACTCAACTGCACTTTAAGTGGGCTTCCGCGGAGACAGAAAGAGAGAGAGAGAGAGACAGAGACAGAGAGGGAGAGAGAGAGTGATTTACAGGATGAGAGAGAGGTAAAGTGGGTGGCAGTTGGGGTGAGGGAGGAACTTGAGCGGGTGTTTTGAGCTTCAGTCACCCAAGAGGGGGGTTGGGTTTTTTTTGTTTTTTTCAGCACACACAGCTTTCTCTTCCTGTAAGGCCAGGAGAGGAAATGGCCAGTAGTTCAGTTAGTCCCCAAGAGCTGCACTAGTCTGGCAGAGGCAAACAACACAGTTCAGAGGCATCACTTAGTGCCACTAAGTCCTTCGAAAGACATTTGGGTTTGGGTCTTATTTATACAACTTTGGCATTTCACAATCAATGAATTTTACTTCAATCACCATTTTTATATTTCACGGTTAGAAATATTAAGACAAATGATAACAGTGAACATATTCCATAAATAAGATTGAAATAAGGATATGAGAGTGAAAGGACTGAAAGGCTATTTTGCATATTCTTCTCCCACTTAGTAGGACTGGACTGGCATATGGAGCAGTAGAATGAAGGTAATCATTAGACAATAGAGCTCAGCAGTTCCGAGACATTCTAGAAAAAGAAAAAAAAAAACTCCATGGAAACCACAATCAACCAAACCGCTATAAGGAGCCTGTCCCTTAGTTAGCATGGAAGCTAACCTTATCGTTGACGGTGACGTTTATTAACCCAGATGAGTGTAGTCTGCTGAGCGGCCTAACACGAAACATCTCTCAAAGTCTGTCAAAAAATTGTTCTGTCTCAATGTGGAAAATTATCTTTCAAATCTGTAAACAACATATGTGAATTTCATAGTACATCTTAAAGGGGACCAGAAAATCATTTTTATATTTCCATTGACTCCCATTCATGTTTTTCATTCAGTTAGGTCCCATGGACTGGAAGTAGATGGGTGTGACTTCGGCCTATTTTCTCGTGTATCATTCAAAGGTTAAAAGTTCCCGGTGTGCCCAAGATTTTTCAAATTTGGTTTCTCAGTAGGCTACTACCTTTCGATCAGTGGACATCAGTATTGCATCTGACTGTGCCTTCAGAGGATCTATGGGCATAGCCTAGTAGCGTTAGCCAGCTAGGGACTGGTTTTGGTGTGAGAGTGACAGTGCTGGTGACGTGATGCTTTTTCGTATCTACTGTGGTGAACCTATGAGCGCTGGGAGGGTGGGGTTCAGACGAAACCCATCTGTTATAAGCGTAGAAATTAGCATTTTTCACTGATGGCCCAGAAGTAATGAGCACCATAGCAATGAGCATTTTTCACTGCACAGCCCGGAAGGGTGTTGTGCTGATGATACAGCATTGCAGTGCATTGGTGTGAGAATACAAGCCAGAATACAAGTGTGATGGTTGTGCAAGTGTATATTGGTGTGAGCGCACAAGTCAAGAGCTTTGTGTTAGCTTCTTGGTCCAGAACGATGTGGTTAGTGTTGACATAGGACTGGGGCAAGTGTAGAGGAGAAGGAGGCTGGATGGTGCTGTACCTGCACAGGCCGGGAGGGTGGGGTGCTGATGAGGGGTGCTGGGCCCATGGCGGAGGCGGCCGTCAGGCTCCTCTCGCGCTCCTCCTGGTAGATGCGGTCACGCTCAGCCTCGGGAAGCTGCAGGAAGTTCTGCATGGCGCGCAGGTTCACTAGCAGAGACTGCGAGGCCGTCTTCGGGTCTTCCTCCTTACGCAGGATCTCTGAGAGCAGGCCCTGTGGGAGAGAGAGAGAGAGAGAGAGAGAGAGAGAAAGTGGGAGAGAAAGGGGATGACGAAATGAAGAAATACAGAAATACATTTCAAAATGGCATCTAAATCATGTGTAATTATAAGCTCTTGTGTTTTCTTAACATTAAAGAGCTTTCAGGGGTTTCTGAGGGAAGCACTGACAGATTGTGGGCAATCTCACAGTGGGGCTAGTTAGCTAACAACCACAGCCACCAACAACCATTTGCAGGGACCTTTGTAGTCAGTGTATGGTGTGTGCACAGATATGCGTGTGTGTGTGTGTGTCTGTGTGTGTGTGTGTGTTTATACAAGAGAGAAAGAAAGAAATATGCCTTGTGTAGGATACATATCCTATCCTACATACCAGAGCTTGTGAGAGTGGCCATTACTACAGGTATTGCCAAGAACCCACTCCACTCAGTTCAGTCTATTCATTTCACTCACTGTTCTCACAGATCAATATTCTCATTCCCTGACTGTGTAAATGGGATTCAAGAGATTAAGCTCTTGAACCAAAGTTAAACACACACTTGAGTCTGTATGTCACTCTCTGTTTAAAAGTAAGACGATCGGGTCCAATGTAAAATACATGAGGATTAATTCATTTGATAAAGCGAATCAGATCACATGCAGTTTGCGTGGCTAGTTAATGCGGATCACAGATATAAGGATCCGCAGGTCATGGGTCTTAAATTCGCTACCAAGAAGGCTTACTGCATTACCTCACCCCAACTCCACCCCACATACCCTGTCTTGTTCCAGGCTCATCATGAAGGCCACCAGGCCTGCAAAAAGTCAACACCTCAACATGTCGTTACAAGCTTTGTTCATTAAAATGCAACAGAGGAACGTACAATAAATATTACACGAGCTCTCCAAAAGAGCACATCACAAATTCTTTACCACACAGATAAATGGAGAGGCTGCCAATTTGCACAAAAACACGACTGTCTACTCCCTCCACTTGATACACACACACATGCGTTCGTGTGTGCATGCACACTAACTAATGCGCGCACACACACACACACACACACACACACACTCATTCATTCACTGATTCCAATAGATTTCTATCAGTTTCACACAAAACTTCAAAGCAGCGAAGGCAGTAATGAGGTTTGCTGCGAACCTTCGCCCACTAAGTGCGTTGCTTGTCTTTAGACATTATCTCTCTCTCTTTCTCTCTCTCTCTCTCTCCATCTCTGTCTCAAACTCAAATCACATGCCCCCCCCAAACCTCCCCTCACAGCAGTCTATGACCAAGCCATGCCCCCTCACCTCTCCCCCACCCCCCGGCTTGCTATGGCACCCTGCCAGGTAGAGCTCTCCCTTTGTCTCACCTGATGAGGGTAAACAGTTGTCATGGTGCTCGAGCCTCAGCAGGAGACTGAGGCCCGGATTGTTCTAGATTGTTCTAATAATTGCCCTCACCAGTAATGGCAGGACTGGCTCCGAGCTGGGTGCATGTCAGCAAGTCTGCATTGTCTTGCGAGTGCATCCTTGCGGGTTAGCAGTAAACACTATGGCACAAAAAATGCAAAATAGGTCCCTACCTTTTATTACTAATTCTGTCTGGTAGGTGCAAAAAACTGTGGGGAAGGTGATTTGTGTTTGACATTCAAACGTTAAGTGTTGCCACCATTTATGTTGGTTCTGATTTTACAGGGCGCCATTATTAAAACTGAGACAATGGAGGTTCCAACAGGACACCATCTATGCGTACCTATAATGCCTTGCAGTCAGTCTCAGTCCACTGTTTGTCATGACAACAACCCCATCCGTGTGTGCTGACAGCACACAAATATCCTCCCCACTGTGTGTGTGTGTGTGTGTGTGTTTGTGATCTTGATTAACAATACGTGCATTGACATGAACAGTGTTCACTAGTTCATTAGTCAGTGTTCTGTCACTGTGTCGCACTAGAAAAGTAAAAACTAGCAAAAAAGTGACGACGACACAAAAATGAAGCTAAAACACACTGTTCACTCGATCCTTACCTGGGTTCTGTTGAAGGCCACGCGGGCAAACACGGCCTGGGAGATGCCAGCCCTCTTGAGCTCATCACGCACCCACTGGTAGATCTCGGACGACACCTCTGTGTTGGAGGTGACCTGGGCGTCCAGCGGCTTATTGAGCGAGCGGTTGACGGGCGGGTGGTTCAGGTACTGTTGGCTGAGCGACTGCTGAGCTAGCAGCCGGTTGACAGCATACTGCTGGTTGAGGATCTGCGCCATGACGATCTGCTGGTTGACTAGCTGTGGGCTAATGGGTGTGGACACCAGGCCCGGGTGCAGGCCGGGGAGCTGGGCACGGCCGGGTGCCTGTCCACTGTGGGGCAGCGTAACTGGCGAGGGCGACTGCTCAGCTGTGCTTCCCGGGATGGGCTGCTGGCTGAAACTCATGTGATTGGGCCCTGGAGGGGAAAGCTCCGACAGGCCGTCCATCTCAGCTGCAATGGGGATCAGGGCAGGGGAGGGAAAAGAGGACAGAAAGACAGAGAGAGAAGAAGTGTGTATAGGTCAGCGTCTTTCTGTTGCGTTGTCTTCACCACACATTGTTTGGGGTCAGGAATCTTTGTTACCACGGGCAGCATTGTTGGGTCACCTCTCTGTGACTGGTAAAATGCAGCCTCCTCTTTTTAATGTGGAAACATGCTGCACACTTTGCAAATTTTTGGGGCTAATCAAGACAGCAGCATCACTGTTCCAAAGACAATCATTTAAAGCCATATGACAATGACATGTCAGCTAAAATGCATACGACCTCAAAACAAAACAATACTGCGATAGATAATACCTGCTGCCACACCAAAATATTTCCTCAAATTGTCTAAAACTATGGAAACACACAGACAGACAGACATTTTGTCGCAGGCTACACCATGACTAGGGAGGTGATTGGCGATGCGTCACCATTCAGAACAAATGCCGTGTCCAATGTTCCAGTGTGGTGACTGTAAAACTCTGGTCTGTTCCAGCAGCCAATAAAAGGAGCCCAGTGTTGCGACCTCTATCTCCAGAACTTGGCAGCTTGTGAAATTAGTTTATAATGTCCATGGCCGAATCATGTGAGTTATAACAACAAGCCTGTGTAAACTCCATCTTATAGTCGAAGGCAAAGGGAGAGGATCCTTCACATGGGGTGGGGAGGAGGGGAGGCCCGATAAACCTGAATCGGCCTTTATGCTCTTAATTCTAAAACAAGGTACGCAAGCTGGCCAATATGAAATTTTGGGAAAGTCTAAATATAACATGGGCAAAGGACTTTTAAGCTCTGATTCAAGCCTTGGCTTCTTCTATAGGCTAGTCTTGACAGCACAGGAAGGATACAGTGTGTGTTTTTTGAGTCTCAACAGTTATAAATATCTCTGCCTGTGCAAATTGTATGCATTTAAATGGACGCAGTGTAAAGAGCCAAAAATACTGAGGTGTACACAAACATGACATTTAATAAGGGTCTTGAGAATTGGGGACAACTAGGAACTGTTCTAGATTTCCAGTAACAAAAAAAAAAAATGTTATGTATGCATGACACCTACAAGTTGGAAAAAGGAAATAATCCCAACTCAAGGCAACTACAATGTAGCACAGGGATTCTAAAGACCACAAGCAGGCCTGCTGGAAAACCATCAAAACAAAAATCAATAAGAGATAAAGAAGAGATTAAGTGTGTGGACTCTGTCCAAAAAAAATATGTACAATAATCGCAAGTATTACACGCATATGTCTTAACTGTCAGGAGAGCAGCAAAAACCAACTAAAGCTCTTCCTTTCAGGATCCTCCCGAAAAACAAAAAAACTTAATAATCAAAGCTCCCCCATAATCCGCCTCATTCCCTCAGTCAGATGCTAACCATGAGCCCTTTCTTCTCGTTCACTTCTTTTTCCTCGCTTGTCTTTCTCCCCTTTTTTCCTCTACATCGTGAAAACTGCTGGGGGGCTCACACACCATTTCCATGTAAATTGAAAAGGCAAGAGAGAGAGAGACAGAGAGAGAAACAGAACAGGAGAAAGGGAGAAAGTGAGAGACAGAGAGAGAGAGAGGGGTGCAGGCGATTGGAAAGGAGTGCGGAGGAACGGGGGAACGAGGGAGCCCTTGTGTGGAATCTGGCACAAAGAGCCTGAGATTAGTGGCACAATGAGGAGACGAGGATGTGGGCCGGCCGGGGCCGGGCTGAGCCGTCGCATCACACCAAGTGCGGGAGGAAGATAGAGCGAGAGAGAGAGAGAGAGAGACCTGCGAAAGACAGACAAGACTGATATGTATAAACAGCAAATAACTATAAGATAGGGAGTGAGGGTAAGAGATGGAAGAGAAAAGAAAGAGGAATGCAGGGAGTTGCAGTAGACCCACAGTGACTCGGACTCCATTTCTGTCTCTCTTCTCTTTCTTGTCCTCTCTTTTTTTTTTTTCTCTCTCTGCCTCTCTTTCTCTCTATTTGCTTCTCTCGCTCCCTCCCTCCCTCTCTCTCTTTCTCTCTGAGTGGGCCCTCATGCTAGCCCAGCCTCCAGCTGTGGGAGGCCAGCCCAATCCCACACGGCCCAGCCAGAGCGCTCTCTTTCTGGAGCCATTGCTCTCCAGGGCTGCCTCGTCTTTTAAGAGGCCCACCTTTCATTGGCCACTTACTCCCTCCACTCCACACGGGTGGAGGAAAAGAAAGACCCAGTGTGCCATAACTGCTACTTTGTTTTTTACTTTGGACAAAGCAAAACAAAACAGGGTAACTGAACCAGCACAATATAGCCAATGGACAGATGAGGAGTAGTTCAGTAAGAATGAAATTTTGAGCGTATGTGGACGTGCTGGTGTGTGTGTGTGAGTGTGAGTGAGAGAGAGAGAGAGAGAGAGAGAGAGAGAAATAGAAAGATATCACAATGTGTGTATATGTATGTATGTGTCTGTGTCTGTGTGTGAAAGATAGAGCCTGTAGGTGCGCTTGTAATGCTAAAGATCAGACCAGCCCTCTTGACCACTGTTGTAGGGATTAGTGGTGGTGATGGGAGTGGTGGGTCTGTGTGGTGACCCAAAACACACACACACATGCACAGACACAGACGAGCACTGCCAGTTTGAGGGCAGGCATGGAGAACTAATTCTTGCTCACTCGCTCACTCATCCCCTCTTCCGCTCGGGAGTGTGAAGGGAAACCTGACTATCACCGGGGGCAACGGGCACCTGAGGGCACCAGCTTGTGGGGCGTGCGTGTGGATTGGCCTGCGAGGGGGTGGGGTGAGGGTGGTGGGGGGTTGTGCGACACGTGACGTACCTACTGTGGTGGCACGCGGGCTGTCGTGGAGGACACACGTCCCCAGGTAGCCCTCCAGCTGGGAGGGTTGGCGCATGACTGCGCAGTCATAAACACAAGTACACACACATACACATACAGGCATACACACAAATACACAGCCATACACAAACACAGGTGTGGAAAGAAAGACAGGAATATTGTGTTAGTGGTTCCATGCACACAGCTGTATGTGTGTGTGTGTGTGTGTGTGTGTGTGCAGGGGATGAAGAAGATATGCTGATGGCACAGAAAGGCATGACAGATACCACAAGTTGTTATCACTCACTTCCTGAAGGAGTAGTTCACAAAACGGTGGCGATAACAGTATGTGTATGAAAAAAACTAGATTATTTTGTGTTGTTGCATTTCTGCTTTAGATTGGCCATGATGCCATAGCACCACTTACTTTTAAATCTCTGCCTCATTTTTAAACTTAATTTTTGGATAATGACACTACAATCTTTTTTTTTTTTTTTGGGGGGGGGGGGGTGGTGTATTTCATCAATTTTCTGCCGCATTACACAATAATACAAGAAAAAAATATGATTTACAAAAAAAAAATACTAAATCTGTAACAAGCATTTAACCAAAACACAACAAACTTGGCTTTATGTGGAACCTGTCAAATTAGTCCCCATAAAGCTTACAAGGACACACACACACAAACACACACATACGCAGACACACACACACACTTAGTAAAACACGCAAATCATTTCCAGTGTTGATTGAAGGTGTGACAGGACAAGTGTTGCTGTAACATAGGCGCTAGTTGGATTTGCTTACCCATCATATCTTTTGTCTTCTTGAAATGTTTATACCAGCGCCCAAATTCCTGACACTTTGCCGCAGACACATTTGCATAGTAAGTGCTGTTCACAATAGAGGAAATCATGCTCTGAAAGAGAGGGGGAGACAGAGAAAAAGGCCTTTCACAATCCACAATGGAGCACAACGCAGACTTACTATACTGTATCCCAAAATCTGTGGAGCATGCACTATGAGGTATGGTCAATATGAGTGTGCCTGTGCGCGTGTGTTTGTGTGCATGTGTGTGTGTGTGTGTTGAATATTGGTCTGCAAGGGCTGTTAGCATTATGAATTTATCATGCAGAGGCCTTAATTATAAAAAAATCTGATGAAAATAAAGAAATGAGTGTGTCCCTTTGTATCAAATGCCACAGAGCCCAAAAAAAACAAAGAAGTCTGTGTTCAGGTAAAACAAACAGAATTAGCAGCCTAGTGTACCACACATTTGCATGTGTAATGCTAAATTGTCTCTTGAATTACAGTATGCTGGGATCACATGTATCAGATTTCTTCATCTTTAAAGGCCGGGAATTGGAACAGATGATGCTTTGGTGGTGATGTTTTTTTTCCTTTCTAAATGTTTTGATCTGAGACATTTCCACAATCTGTTTTTTAGGGAAAAAAATTAAGAGAAAGAAGGAGAAAAAATATTAAAAGAGGCAAGTACACACAGCGAAACCTCCTCATGTTCTTCCTGTTCCTGTGCAGCAACGGCACAAGACCACCCCCCTCCCCATTTTTTTAAAGGGTAGTATTTATTTCAGTGAGTATTTAAAGGGGAGTATTTATTTCAGTGCATTCCTCACAAACAAAAGCTGCAGTCCTTTTCATTAAACCTGAAATCTGCACACTTTTTGCGGCCTCGGGGTGAATAGCGCAGAAATTGTTTTGATTGTTATAAATATTCAAAAGATGAAACCATCTGTTTTCAAATTACAGGTACGCCAGCTTCATCATCCCCATAATACGAGCACTTGGGGACACGGCAGAACCTTCTGGCTGCACATCAACCTCACTCAGAGAGAACCGGCAGACGTGGCACTAGCAACAGAGAGCTAGCAGAAGGCTCTCTCTCTCTTCTCTTTCTCTCTGTCTCTCAATGTGAAGAACACAGCCCACACTCATACTAACACATATTTACACTAAGCTTGCACCAGTTCATTAAACAAGCACGGTCCATCTTCTAAGCATAAGCAAGGTGGCTCTGCGTCTCCCAGAGTTGTTGACATCACTCACTAGATTGGCAACTAGTCTCGATCAGCCATTTAAATGAACTCAGAGGAGGATTCTTTGCGCAACTTTTGTCCCAGTGCACAACAGAGGGTAGGAGTATGGGACACTGGGTCACAGAGGTAGAGATAGAGAGAGATGCCACTATGACCGTCTTTGCTTGAGAGCTGCAATTAACCTTTATTATGTGCGTGTGTGTGTGCCGCCTGGATAAGTGAAGAGCATGCAAAGTGTACTTGGCTGCCGGCGTGATAAGAGCCTCTGGCAAACCTACGTGCACAAGATGGCGAAGCAGATAAAGGGGCTCTGCCAGTAAGCCTGAAGAACATCAGGGGGACCGATCAACCACACATCACACCATCATCATCCAAAAATGTTTTTCAAAAGTGACTCCCCCCACCCCTCAAAAACACATACACACACATTCGCATCAACACACGCACACACACATACACATACACTTCAGAAACTGAACAAATAGGTGGATCTACAGACTTACCAGTCCATAAAAAGCCATAGCTAGGAGGTGCAAATGACAATCTTGCCTAAAAGCATGTGGTTTTTTAACCTTATCTCTATGTGGGGACTGAATGATCAGATTCCTGGCAAAGCCGCCAAGATGGCTCTGGCCTGAGTTTTCATCTGTACTACACCATTGGGGCCAACACAAGTCACCTCACCTCACCCCCTCCCACCCCCCAGCCCCAACACACACACACCCCAAAAACACCTCTTTCCCCTCCACTTCCCTCTCTCCCTGCTCTGCCAGAGTCGCCGACGTGACACAGATGTTGCGATAAACAATCTTCATTAATCACACATTGCGCCCCATACATCACAACGGCCTCCTCCTCCTTCTCAGCCACCTCAGTGTGGTTGGGCTCTGCCGCAGAACATGCCAAAAGCCCAGCCGGCTTATTTTAGAAAAAGAGAGAAGGGGAGGGGGGTGGTGCCGACAGAGGGCCCCAGTGCCGCTGCCAGCAGCCATCAACAGGTAATGGGATGAGTCGAGGAGAGGCGAGTGGTGCTGTGGCCCCTTTAAATGATAACCATCTCAGCTGCCTTATCAGTGTGCCCAGGAAGTCTCGCAAGGCACTATCGACCCAAACAATCTATTCTACTTTTTCCGTCATGGGAGAGGCGCATGAAAATGCACTGATCCAGAGCTGGTGGTGCCTGCGAGCTTTGGTCCCTCACCCCTCCGACTCATCACTCTCTTTCTCACCCTCTCCTCCCAACACACACACACACACACACACACACACACACACACACACACACACACACGCCACTATCCTCTCTGTCTATGCCTCCAACTCACACAATAACTTGTTCCTATTATGTGGGAGAAATAGGTTACTTTCAACCCCCCTCCTCTCCCTTTCCCCGACCACACATCTTAATTACAGCCCATTTCAGAACCAATAGGGGCAACACTTAGGAAGAAAAAAAACAAGTGGTGTGGAGTGAGAGAGGCGCACACAGTCTTACTTCAGCTTCTGACAGCCTCGGAGCTCAGCCCACAAAGATGGCATTTTGATGGCTATTTGCTGCTATGCAACTAAACAGCTGCTCTCTCAGGGCCATCGGGTGGGTGGGGAGTTCTTTTGTTGCTGCGGCGCCCGAGCAGACAGGGGTTAAAGGCAGATCACAGGGAGACACGCACGTTCTGAAAGACGCCTGATGAGGGGGAGGGGCTTGCATTATCCTCCGCATCCAACCTGGCAAAACAATTTACTTTTTTCTTTCCCCACCCCACCCCACCAACATCTTCTCTTCGAACATTATGCAAGAAATCCATCTCTGGTAGGCAGTTAAATGATGTTCCATGGGGAACAATACCCAAGCAGAATACATTTTCTCTTTCCTTTTTTTTTTTTTTTTAACTAACAGAGTCTTTTGGGGTATTGGCACACACAAGGCACAAAGAGTGACTTCGCTCAGCTAAAGAATAAACCGAAATGTTCAACAAGACTACGGACAATGGGTCTACATTCGGGAACGTACCCCCCCTCACCACCCCTCCCCCATGACAGTTCCTTCAAGCCCCCCCACCAACATGGTGTAATTCTCCATTTGTTAACCTTTCTTCCCAAAAAGGGGAGAGAGAGAGAGAGAGAGAAGAAAAACAAGGATTAGAGACCTGAATATCAAGGAGACACTAATCCTATAAAAGATGCCAATCATCCCAAAACCTCTTTAAATGAGGCTTTTCATCGTGCTTGCCTTGGTTTCCCAGCCCTTGTGGGGTGCAATGACGACTCACCTGCTAACCAAAAGCCCCGCTGGCCTTCATCAGCAGTTAGCCTAGCGTAGCGTTGACCTGACTTAGCAGTTAGCCAAACCTTGCTCACCTTCGCCCCACAGGGATGACATACCACAACACAAGCAAAGCATAACAACACATGTCGAAGCAGCGTCGCACCTGAGATCAACATTGAGTGTCACACCAAAACTAAACATGGATGCCTCAGCGAGCCAAAACATATTAAAAATCGTTAATGCCACGCTCGTATTACAGGAAAAGTATGTGGTGTGTGTTTTTAAATGTGCTAATGTGACACCAGTCTATGGCTAATCCGCAAGTCTAGAGAAGTGTCTGTCACCATCTCGCGAGGCAGTGGGAGGTCTGAAACCAGAGCCAAAATGCGGATCGGAACACCAAAAGCATATGAATGAAATGCTCTCACGCTGAGCTCAGTCTACTGGTGTGTCAGTGTGTGTGTGTGTGTGTGTGTGTGTGTGTGTCCACATGTGTGCTTCTCTCTATGTTTGTGTGCATGTGTTCATGGCGTCTGTACCTGAAGGAGTCTTTGTGTGTGTGTGTGTGTGTGTGTGTGTGAGAGAGCGTGTGTGTGTGTGTGTGTATGCACGCATCTTATGTCCTTGAGGCTGTGTGGAAGAGTGCATTTGACTGTGTTGTGTGTGTGTATGTGTCCTCCTGCCTTTCTGTGTGTCTATTCTTAGCAAGTGTCTCTGTGTGTGTGTGTGTGTGCGCGCGCGTGCGTGCGTGCGTGCGCGCATGTGTCCATGTGTTTGTGTATCCTACAGGCTGTTGGAGCTGATCAGCCCCTCCCCAGTCTAAGCGCAGAGGGAAATGCCTCACATATGGACTGTAAACAGTGTGATTAGAGAGAGATGTGGGACGGCCCAGCCTCTGTGCAGGCTTACCACCACCCTGGGACTGGTAGCGCCATCAGAGCAGCTCAACTTTCCCCGCTCACTCTCCAAAACTTGCCCAGGCCCCCAGGTAGACACACACACACACCCCCACACACAGACAGAGACAACACTCTCTCCCTCCCCACTCCTCAACGCCCCCCCCCCCCAACCCCTACTGGTATTTATATACGCCAAGATGTATGGAGATTAGGTGTGCAAATGCTATTTTGGCTCGGGTCGTTCTTAGTGTGTGTGTGTGTGTGTGTGTGTGTTTGTGTATGCACGTGTGTGCATATGTGTGTGTGTGTGTGTGTGCCTAGCTGGGTGTAGCAGTAATGGTAGTGGGGAGTAGATGGGGAGAGGAGAGCTCAGAAATATGTCTGCAGGGTGACTAGATTACTTCATGGAAAAACAGACATCTGGTGACACAAATCTGCACTTCCCCAGTCCTGAAAGAAATAATCAAGATTGTGCCAGTTAGCCCATTGTTTCCTCACCAACAATAACTTACATTCATCAACACTACTGCTGCTGCGGCAAAAAAAAGAAAGAACGAAAGAAAGAAAGAGAGGAAAAAAAGAAGTGGGTTTAAAAAAAAAGAGGAATGCGTTCATCTATAGGGATGACAATGGGCATTGATTTTCAAATTCTATGGCAATTCTCCTTATTTCCACCCTATCAAACTCTGGGCATTTGAAAAGGGACACTGCAGTCTTGGCAAGAGTATGTTTTGTTTTTTTGTTTTTTTTGGGGGGGGGCAGGGGGGAGGGGAGAGGGGTTGTGGAAGGCTCCAGCACCTGTGATAAGGGACATTCTTTTGCCAAAGAGCTCTGGTTCATGTCTTTGAGTAACTCCTTGAGGGCATTTCTTACTGTAGAGTGGGTCCACTGCTCGGGCGGCAAATCTTCCAGTTTAGGACAACTGCAGGAGGAGATAGGAGAGAGAGAGGGGGGAGGTAAAAGGGGGAGAGTGGGATGGTGAGGGCAGAAAAAGAAAGAAAGAGATAGAGAGGGCGGGAGACGATAGAGGCAGAGATTGGGAGAGAATACAGAGAGAGAGAAGAGAGAGGGGGATGAAGAAAGAGAGGGAGAGAGGGAGAGAAAAAGAAGAGTGAGTGAATGTGTGAGTGAACAGAGGGCCTTGCTTTCCCTGCTGCAAGCGCCCCTCTAAGACAGACAGATTTCATTTGGCGCATCAAGCAGATGCATCTGGAGATTGCTCTCTCTCTCTCTCTCTCTCTCTCTCACATTCTCTCTCTCGCTCCCTCTTTCTCTCTCTCTCCTGATTGTTCTGATTAGTTAATTACTTTATACAACACATCTGCTGTATTGAGGCATGAATTATACATCAGCTGCATGTGGCGACTATTATTTCACGTTACTTCTACCTTCCTGGCTTGATGTGCTTGGTGAAACAATTTAAGGTGTTACTGACTAGATTTTTGTGGCACGCTGGATTAAAAAAAAAAAAATCAAATTAAATAGAATGTGCAAATGTGATGCTTATAAAGCTTTTTGGGGATGGAAACACAAATTTGGACTAGTTTCTCGGTAGAGACGGTGTCCGTGATTGATCAGAATCTCTTTGTGCCACTGACACTTCGTAAAATACAAGAAATGCAAAACAACAACAACAAAAATCTGTCACGGATGCTCATTACACAAAACACCCATAGTCCCCCCTATGAGATACTGCAAAGTGTTACAAATGTTAAATAAAGCCTTGCTGACAACTATGTATAAAAAAGCCTCAAAAACCATACCCTTTGAAGGGTTAGCCAAATAAATGAAAAAACATTTGTTTAGCAAGGCCCCTTTGGCTATGTGTGGATGTGTGTGTGTATGTGCCAGGTTTATGGAGGGACAAAAGAGCGTAAAAGTGCCTTTAAAATGATACAGAGGGCAGATCGTGAAACACTGATCCCTCGGAGCCAGGGCACATGCTAATAAATGTATGAGGCACGAGTGTGAATACTGCACAATGCCACTTCTTATTACAACAGCAATGATGATGTACACACACACATACACACACACACACACACATATGTACACTCACACACAGGCACGCACACAAGCAAACACAAAGCTAAAATACAGCCATATACAGACAAACATATATAAACACGCACACAAACAGATATGCATAAATTGTTCCTTCACACACACCAGCTGGTGCACAGCTCCTCCTACAAGCACACAGGAGCACACTCCTGCTCGTTATGAGGGAAGAGGCTACGACTAGAACACCTTAAACAGCATACAGCCAGGCAGCCTCTGGGGAGTGTGTGGGTGTGTGTGTGACAGTGTGTGTGTGTGTGTGTGTGTGTGTGTGTGTGTGTGTGTGTGTGCGTGCGTCTGACAGAGAGAAGGAGAGAATGCAGACTAGTTCCAGACTACCAGAGTTTAATACACACACACACACAACCTTCTGTGTCCAAACTGGTGGTGAAAATGAGACGAGTGCAAGACAGCACAGGTGAAGGGAAGCATGTGGAGGTGTGTGTGTGTGTGTGTGTGTGTGCGTGTGTGAGAGAGAGAGGGAGAAAGAGAGAGAGAGAGTGAGAGAGAGAGAGAAAAGGAAGGCAATAACAAAAAATAAAGACCAAAGACTATGAATCCATCATGCAAACACCACAAAAACCAGCAGGCACACAAACCACAGCTGTGAGGATACAGACAGACACAGACACAAACACACACACACACACACACACACACACACACACACACACACACACACACACACACACACACACAGAGAGAGACCTGCAGACAGGGGGACACAGAAAGAAACCTGGCAGCAGGAGTTTAGAACGGATGCTAGCTTTAACAACAACCACACACCCCCACCCACATTCACACCCACCTCCATCCTTCCACAATCAAACAGCCAGTCAGCCAGCCTGCCTCCCAACTCCACCCCCACCCCCACCCTCCACTGACCTGTGCAACTGAATCTTCAGGGTGACGACATGGTAGACATCCTGAAGCATGTCGGCCACCGTGGCATCGGGCGCGTCCGTCACGTAGGACAGGGGCACGGGGTTCCACTTGCCCACCTGAATCAGACCTGTGGAGAGACGAGGAGCCACAGTGTGAGTCAAGAGAGGGGCTAATAATAATAAATAATAGTAAAATCATCTATACTCTACTAAATAAATAATAATAAATTCATCTATACTCTTTTAGTCCTGGGAGGGAAATTTGGTCTCTGTGTTTAACGCAATTGCAAATTAGTGAAACACACAGACAGCACACAGTGAAGTTAAGTACACACTAACCCGGAGCAGTTGGCTGCATCCTACAGTCATAGCACTTGGGGAGGGGTTAGTTGGCCTGCTCAAGGTCACTTCAGCCATGGTCCACTGGTCGGGGATCAAACCAACAACCCTTCGGTGACAAGCCTGAAGTCCTAACCAGTAGGCCATGGCTGACCCTACACTACAGAGGCGTGTGTGTGTGTGTACATGTGTGTGTAAGTTTGAGTTGGTGTGCATGCACATGTACATGTAAACTATGTGTGTTATGTATGTTGTGCACGTGTGTGTATGTGTATTATGTATGTGTGTGTGAGTGCACATGTAAACTACATGTACATCTCAGTAAGGGCACAGAGGAGGTGAACACCTTGAATACAGATGCAACTTTAGTGTGTGTGGTGTACGTGCGAATTTCTGTACAAGTGCATGTGTGTGCTTCTGCATGTGCATATGCATGTGTGTGTGTGTGTACTCTCAGTGCACTTCACATCTCAGTGGGAGGAAACAGAATCACGCAGGCCACACTTTACATAACACACACACGCTCAGAATGAGAGAGAGAGAAGGGAGAGAGATAGAGAGAGAGTCAGAAGGGAAAAAAAGCTGATCTGTTACTGAACTAATGTGCTGTGTCACATACAATATTTCTCATTTTGGTCGCCTAAATTACATTGCATGAGTGATAAGCGTGCATCCAAACCATGTACACAGGCTGTAAAAAGTAGAGAATACACTAAAACAAAATCACAGAGAGAGAGAGAGAGAAAGCAGAAGAAAAGAGACATAGAATGAGAAAGGGAGAAAAAGAGAAAGCATTCATAAATATGTAAGGGAAGTATTGCAGTGAAGTGATGGACAGCCTACAATAAATTACAGGTTGAGGGGGGCTCTTAAAATAGCCCCGGCCTCCATAAAGAGAGCAATTAGTAACCCTAGGCCCACCTCCACGCTCATTCCTGCCGAGGGGAGTGTGTGATTACAAGGACTTGTGGAGGGGGAGACCCGTGGTCATGGGAGGGCACCTGCACACAGCCGCCGCTGGCTCTCTCCATCTCTATCCCTCCTTCTCTCTCTCTCGTTCACTCTCCATGTCTCAACTGCTACCTCTCTCTCTCTCTCTCCCTCTTGCTCACACCCCTCTTTCTCGGAGCTTACTGCTGGCCTGTAGTTTAAATACTGTATTTAAAAGAGCATATCCCTGGGTTTGCCCCTGCGAGAGAGTGAGTGAGAGAGAGAGTGAGAGAGAGAGAGAGAGAGAGAGAGAAATTGCACAGGGGAAAGGGAATGGCTGGCTGGCTGGGTGGGTAGGCGGGTGGGTGGTTTGGTTGGTTGGGTGGTGGGGAAATCAAATGCATGGAAGCGACTGGTCTGAGGAAGTGGAAAGAGGCGGCATGCAGCTGTGGAGCTGTGGAGAGGCTTCACCACGCAGGGATGATGTAAAGAATGTCAGAGAGAGAGAGAGAGAGAGAGAGAGAGGGGAAAAAAACAGCTGACAGTGAGAAAAAGAGAAAGTTAGTGCTATTTGCCTATGACAGGTGGTGTTGGTAACACAGCTGTAAGTGTGGATGGGATGGGTCAGAGTTCAACAGAGTGGAAGGGGAAGTTAAGGGGTAGATAAAGGTGGAGTGGGGTAGTTGGGGTCGGGGTTGGTGGGTGGGTGGCTGACCTTTGGCCTGGGCTGCGGAGCTGTGCGAGTAGCCCAGTGACAACAGGGCCATCTCGATGAGCTGATTGAAGAGCATGTCCTTCCTGACTAGCACAAACTCGGCATGCTCCTCTTTGCTGTCAAACTCGATGGGACTCTCGTAGTGCTCCACCACACAAAACACCGGCAGCATGTTGCCTAGGGAAAAAAAACATGCACACCCACACATACATACAGAAACATGCACACACGCATGAACATGCACCCACACACACGCGAACAAATACATATTCACACACACAACACACAAACTGCAAAATTAACAGAGCACAGATGCATGTGTCACATTTACACCTTACTGTGTCGCATCAATTCTTATTTCTTTTAAACAGATATACACATACACACACACACACTCAAACATAAACAACAGAAATTGGAAGAAAAAAAAACAGCACATTTCAGCTGCAACTCAACATGTGACTGATGCCTAAAAATGTATTTTAACACATCTGCCCTCCTGATCACATGTAACTAAAGTGATTATGATCATCTTATTTTTATCACATGCAGGGTGTTTATGTGCCATTCTGCAAGGCAGAGGTGAGGCTTTGTTGTCAGAGCATTTAGAGGGGAACAGCCTAGCAAGCTCTCGGCTGGGGTTTAACTGCTTTATTTATTGTTAAGGTGCACAGATCACATTAGAGCATTTCTTCTGCCAGTTCCCAGGAACCTTCCCATGATGCTCAGCGGCAACTCCCCGCACACTGTATAGCCCTGAGGTTTGTGAGTCTGTGTAAACACTGTGCAGCTATTATGGGGGGGGGGGAGAGAGGAGAGAGAGAAAAAAACGAAGAATCCTTGTCCAAAGTCGTCATGTGTTGGGGTTTACTGTGTAAATATCACATAATACCAGACAGCTGAAACACTCGATTCCTGAAATTTGAGCAACTTATAAGTTCCTCTGCCATTCCTCCCCCCTCCCTCCCAACACACACAGCTCCTGCACAATGTGGCACAATATTAATGTCCTCCATTTAAAAGGAGGCGCAATAAATCTCGTCTGTAACGCACATAGCACTTTTGGCTTCCTGAAGATGCAAACATTTCTGGCAAACAATCAATAAATAGGGTCAATCACAGGCATATGCCAAAGAATGTGCTGAAGTGGAGCTTTTCCATTTTTAATAGATAAAGATCTAACAATAAAGACTGCTGTGTAGGTTCATTTCGGGATCAATACATGCTTTGTTTTCCTGCGTGCTGAGAAAAGCCCATGGCAAATATTATTCAGTTCCAAACAATGCACCCCGTAGCCTGCAAAGTTCAGCAGGCACTCGTCAAAGTTCACGATTTCCCATAAAGGATAATAGAGAGCACCCAGAGAGGCACTGAATGGGGGTTGGACGACGGTGATTCGGTGTAGTTACAATGTAACAAGCGCAGCTGGTGTTCCACGAATTAAAGGCGCAAATCACAACAACCCTGAGGGGAAGGCCCTTTAGCATCGCACTGCTCCTAGCTTGACTGCCGGCCAAGCCGAGACATGGGGAAGATTTTTTTTTTTTTGAAGTACACCCTTTTTTGTTTTAGGGGGAAAAAAGACAGCAAAACACTGATGTAATGCCGGTGCAGGAAAGCAATAAAATCTCAGCTATCTCTAGGGTCCAAATTTCTGAAATGCCAAAACCGTGCTTTAAAATTGCATGTCTCTTCATAGGTTTGATTTGGCTATTTCCACAGAGCCATAAATGTAAACAGTAAAAACAAAAAAACACACACACACATACGCATACACACACACACACAAACATGCAGGCACTCTGAGAGGCATGAGTAAACATGTGTCAGTCACCCAAACTGCCTGTGACAAAACCTTCACATAAATTAGCCTAATCGAGTTAACCTAACAATCAATACATCAAAGACACACAAACACACACTCAAAGACTACTACACATACGGTACATGAAAACACCCATCCATCTAAACTCTCTCTCACACACACACACACACAGAAGAATAATCCACTAACTACTATACACGCATAACACACACACACACATACACAAACACAAATTCTTCCTGCCTGAATCAATGCACACACTGCTTTATCTAGACCTCCATCTTCCTTCCCAATCCCCTCTTGAACCAGCTGCCCAGTGGGCCGCTCGTCTGGCTTCCCGTCACTCACCCTTCTTGTGGCAGGCCTTCAGTAGGTGCGAGGAGGGCTTGAAGGGCAAGCCGCCCAGCTTGGCCCCGGAGCTACCCAGGCGCGAGCGACCCAGCGGGCTGCCGTTCTGCTCCAGCCGGGCCAGCTTGGCCGGGGGCGCCTTGGCCTCGCCCAGGCCGGCCGCCACCAGCTCACAGTTCTCTTTTCCCAGGCACGTCTCGCTGAGATGCTCCATCGCTCTCAGCGCCACTGCTTGCTGTCACCTGGACAGGGGGCAGGTGGGTGGGTGGGGGAAATGGATGGGACACAGACCCCCCCCGTGCGCGCGCGCACACACACACACACATACACACACACACACACAGGTCAGTCAGAAAGCCAAAATGACACCATCTCCATCCCTGTCACAAAAAAACACTCTCACTCATACACATACTGTGTGTCATGACAGGGAACCATGACATTTGAGGGTGGTTTTTATATGTGCAGTTTGTGTGGTGGGAGTAGATACATGACCCGTAATGGGCCTTGGCATTTAAAACAAGCTATGCGCTTGCCTGCATTTCTCTATGTGTTGGTCGCAAAAAAAAAATTAAAAAAAACTCACAATAACAATAAACACATGATCTCATTTCTATCACATGGACACCAAATCTCACTGTAAATAACATACACATAAAAGTCAAAGACATGCTAAACAAAATACACCTAAATGATGGTGCAATTACAGAAATGAGCGGTGGCCTTTATACTATTTCATAAATGAAACAAATTTATTTTGACACCTATTTTCTCTAGACAAAAAAGGGACGGGGACAAGCTGGCTTTGCCTGCTGTGCATGCCACACAGCAAACCTGTCTGATCTGCTGAGCCGTTACATGACACTTGAGGGTGTTACGTGCAGCGTTTGCGCTCTCATTTTTTAACAGGCATGTATTATGGATGGATGTCCCGTGCTGCACTTTCCTCATGTGGCAAAGTGGGGAGGGAGTGGGGGGGGGGGGCAAACAAGTCCATTTTTGTGCAATCGCATTCATTCGCCGCGGATTCCACCCCAGTGATCAGTGCATCTTTACAACAGGCCTCTGTGAGTGTGAGTGTGTGTGTGTGTCTGTGTGGAGAGAGGATTAAGCCGACTGCTGTGAGCGTTCACACATTTTGCATCACCTGAAACTTATTTTTTTTCGTCTTTTTCTGTAAGCTTTTTTTCAAAGCAGTGAGGCCAGGACAACACATGAATGCTTCGTTTCAAGCTGGAGAGAATGACACATTTGTGCCCTGTTCCAGTTTGCATTAAAATAACACCTACTGACTTTACAGACAAAATAAGTGGGTGGCAATAACAAAAACAATAGAGCAGGTGTAACACCGGACAGTCATTGTAGGTTTGTGCATTTCGAGGAAAAGATCACCATGTCTACTAAGGTGTGAAGAGTGATAAATCAGGAGACACTATAGAATCAAGACTTCCTTTTACAGGCAAGTGAAATACCCGCAGAACTTGCTGACAGAGGGCCCGGTCTAGGAAACTAGCAGGCCAGAAAACTGCATAGTGGGGAGGTTCAGACACACTCTCACTGTACAACCCTCTGTTGTCTACTGCAGACAGTGTCCAGTCAAATACTACAGTGTGATTAACTACCCATGGAGAATGCTCTTATTATAACCACCAAACAAATATGACTACCAACTCAAGCACCAGCAAATATGATTCACAAAATTTAAATGAATAACATTATTGTTACAAGAGACAAGAGCTGAATGACAGTTAGTAGTTTATTGCAATAATGCAGCAATATCTATTATGCATAACTATATATTCAGAACAACTCGTCAAAGTCACTTTGACTAACATCAAGCTAATGTCAAACAGCCAACATAAAGTCAGGGCAATCGAGCACAATGAAGTAACCACTCAATCCGCAACCCGGCTTCGGCGTGATCCAGGTCAGGTTTTTTCAATGACCTTTAAAGAATAAGACATGCAGGCGTGCAAATTTGAACACATGTAAATTTCGTAAAGTTAGTGACAAATCAATGAAACCAACCTGCGACTCACCACTTCAGAGCTTGAAAGCATATAAAGTCGTCGGAGTGAAAAGTGTCTTCAAGTTTTGTTGGGAGAAAGAAAACTTCAGGGGTTTGCAGTTCTAATGTTATGTTTGACTTATGCTACAGCAAATATCTTCAATCCTCTTGCAGAAAACGTTCTTCCTGACAACGTATGGGCGATTCTTGTGGCATCGACAACAAATGGCAATCAATAGGCTACTACATACAGATTAACCAAACGCTGATAATACAGGGTATTATTAATTGAATAAAAGGGAAAAATCTGAAAAAAGCAATTGCTGATAGCCTACCAAGTTGTCCGCTTTCTCCGATGTGGTGAAGGGTAAAATAAATCCTTTAAAAAAATAAAGTTAGTGCTGTCTACAGCATAGTAGGATATCGGTTACAAGTGTACCGAGTTTAGTTCTACCGCTAAACCCAGCAGGACTACGAGACGTTGTTACGTAGGCTACATAACACATCGAAAATAAAAGTAATCATGGCTGCATGCAGTCACAACCGACAAATCCACTGTTATGCTATGGGGATGTAATCATCTACAAAATAAAAAATAACGTGGAATTAATTCAGCCTCGCGACTGTCCGGGAGAGCATGAAGCGACTATAATCTTGGTAAGACGACGTAGCTACGATATGCGGACCCAAACAGGTTAAAAGTACGATTTACTTTACGACATCGAAGGCGATTAAGGCATGCATAGATGCATTATAGTTCCCTGGGTAAGACTGTTTTCTGTTCGTTAAATTTGTGCCCGGACGGAGCTCCCCTTTCTTTCTCCCTTTTCCTGTGTCCCCATTAAATTATTAGTTGTATTGACTCATCACTCCCCTCGCTGGTGCTGGCGCTGCCTCGGCTTTCCTTTTCCTCCTCATTTCAAAAGAAAATACGCCCGTAACAAGCAGATTTAAGCCGGATTTCGAGTCGAACGAGGCGGTCTCCCGTGACAGACGATGTCCTGGTGGAGGAACGACTCGAAAATAAAGTAAAAAGTGCGGAGAAAACAGAGAGGATGGTGCGATTTCCGGCTGTGCGCGCAGGAATTTTTAATCAGCTTGATTAGAGTGAGGCGGTTCTGCATTTATTACTGAATAACACACGCACGCACATATACACATGGACACACAAACGCCTATGCGAATAAACAATATAACATAAGAAGCAAGCACTAGAGGCTAATGACAGAAAAGGCCTTGAGCCGGACCTTCGACCATTCCAAAACCGTCAATACAAAAATACAGCATTGTACATCCACTGCCAAATTCAGCTGTATTGTTCTACGCCAGTGAAAGGCTTGAGCCTCCGCTAGACTCGCTGCTCGGGCTATACTTTTGTTAAAGCATAGAGAACATCGGATACTGTTAATAGCCTGTATACATCTGCAATACCACATTTTTTGTCGGTAACGCTATTTCATGAAACTATTCATCTGATTAAAAGAAGTATTGAGTATGTAAATACTGTAAATTTTGCGTATTCGAACAGTTAAGATAACGCAACCCCCATGATAAGAAATCACACGGAGAATCACATGAGTGCAGTATGCATATTTTGACTATGCGTTTTACATTTCTAATTTCAAAAGGACCTGCCATCTGTTCTAGAAGCTTGGGGTAAAGCTCCGAGCTAGAGGGGTATGTGTCTCAGCGAACGTGGGGAATTAATGGGCTGCTGCACACTACACCCTTTCAATCGGGGAAAGGCTACGGGCACGCAGGCGTTTACAGGTGACATAGTATGGCACGCTCAGAGCCAAACATTCTCTAGACAGATTACATTGCAGGACCAACGAAGCTTGATCACAACAAATATGACACATCCGTAACCTCACTCTGGCTAAGTGGGAGGGCTGATACGTTTGGACAGTTACAGTGGCGTCCTCACCGGCAGGGAGCTACTTGCAGTGTGTGTGTGTGTGTGTGTGTGTGTGTGAGTGAGTGAGTGAGAAAGTGTGTGTGTGTGTGTGTGTGTGTGTATGTGCCTGTGCGCGTGCGTCCGAATAACTTCTCTAAAAGTTCCACAGGTCCAAGTCAAAAGGTGTAATTATAGAGTCGTTAATAACATTCCGAATAACCACTGTTTATTGGCCAATATTCTGTATAGGAATTGAAGTTCAATGCAAAGATGTGATCATTTTATTTAGGCCAGGTGGACTTTTTAAAAAAATAAGAGCACACCATGCATGCACAGATTTTTCACAACATAGGCCAAAGAACAAAGAATAAACAAGGGAGGAGGCGATCAGGACATTTTAAAAGAAATATGCTGACAGTAGGAAAACAAAGATGTGCAAGCTACCCTCTTGATACATCAAAACAGGAAACCAGCAAACAGAGCATGCATGGGCATTTGACAAGCCATACCGAGTTAATACAAAAAAAATGTGGTGTAGCCTAAAAAGGTATTCATGAGGCATGTTACAAAGTCTAGCCTACAGCAGCAACATGTTACCTCTATGCTACTGTCCTGATTACTGGACCACTAAACCACCTATTGAAAAAACATAACCAACACTTATGTGTCTGAGGCCCTCTATGGACACAGGTCGACTAAATACCCACTTTGAAACTCGACATATAGGTTAGCTATATAATCTAACAACGTACAGGGCAGATTCCCAACATGCCCGTGCATGTCCTGTGTTCATGTCATTCTTGGATTGATGCATTATATAGGTGGCCCACTATGACTGTGGTGTTATCATTGATTTATCTTGTGCCTTTACTCTCATGTATCTTGTCTGAAAAAAAAAAGATGAAATAAAAAAATGAACAGCAGTGGTATGTGCTTGTATCTCAGCTGTCCCAGGAAACAAGACAGTGTGGTAATGGCAACAAAGACCTTGCCCTCATTCTCATCTTCTGGTCAACAGTACGTTCAACCATTTTACCACCCAGATGCTGCAGTTATAAAAATAGGAAAAATAAAAACAAATAAAACCATAAAACACCTGACTGTGTCTAAAATAAAAAAAAAAAAAACATATTTTTTGTCTACGACAGATAACCTGGTATTAGTCTTATGATGGTTTACTCAGGGCAACAGAGCCAATGTTTATAATACTGCTTAAAAGGATGTCTGGGATGTCACGTCTCCCTTGAATGCCTCCCCATGCCCCCCCCCCCCCCCCCCTCATATGTTGGCAATGCCAAAAAACAAGCAATACCCCTTTGTCTCATCTTCGATGTCATCATATTCAAAGACTAGAAAATGACTCCTGCAACCTGAGAGCACCCGGCAAGCCCAATGTGGAGGCGTTAATCTTCTTGAGTGATTGTCCGAGATGCATCACACACACAATCGCCTGGCCTTTTCCATGTCATGTTCAAAAAGGCTAAAACAATGCCACTGTAACCAGAGAAAGGGAGACAGAGGAGGGAGAGTGAGAGAGAGAGAGTGAGAGAGAGAGAGAGCAAGAGAGTGATGGCAATATACTGAGAAAGAGAGAGAGAGAGAAAGAGAGAGAGGAGAGATGCAGTAGCAGCATCAGACAACATGGTGGAGTCTACAGTCACAGGCAGTAATCTATCTCGCAGTGACTGTCCAAGACCGTCGCACAATTTTGATTGCCCTGCCAGTAGGTCTTGGCACTGCCCACAGGTGCTGGCACTCACCAAGACTTTTGGCACTGGTGCACCCATAAAGACCGCCCCGGCATCCAGTGGGGCACAGGCCTGAAAGTGCACTGGTGATTTCATCAGTAATGATTACCATTTAGTACACAGGCGTTTGTGTCGATGCATGGCCGTCCTTTTTTAACACATTATCAAAGCAGTACGTGTCTGTTTTAGGCAATAAAGTAACCATAGCAAGTAACTAGCTGGTGTGTTTGTGTATTTAGTCGAATTTAGGCATCATATAGTCACATCTGTTTTGTATGTGTTTTAGTACACATTAGAACATTATGCAGGCAGAGGCCTGAAATAAATTGCAGGAGGATGAGGAAGCAATGTCAATAATTATGAAACGGTTAAAACATTAACACCACTGCATATTCATGCAGTAACATGCCATATGTGTTTCTGAGGGATATTTTAATGCTTTTCTGGTCAACATCTTTTGAGTAATTTGCCAACTGCAGACGTAAGACACTGACTGTCTGATAACAAAAGCATGTCTAGACCACTGTTAACACAGCCTCAGTATCAGATAAGCATAAATCAGTCAGTATGTGGTCTCATTAAACATATCGGTATAAACTATTATTATGAGGAATAAATCATCAAACTTAATATTCTTCTGACTTTTTTTACATTTACAACATATTCATTTAAATTCTGCATAATATTGTCATGTTCTAGAAAATTTGTCAAGTATCTGACACTGCAACTCACACTGTGCTCACAAAAAATGTGTTCCCATAATATTCTTGGGCTTTGTACGTTGGTATGTTTTGCAGGAATAAACATGCACAGATAAACAGGTATTCTATCCTGCATCTGATAACATATAGGCAGGTTGTCCTACCAGTAATGCCTGTCATTTCACTTTTCTAGATGCCACACCTTAAAGTCAAATACATTCTTTTATTAATAGGTTATAATAAGCATACTGCCCAGAGACCATTCTACACAATGGAATGGTGTCTAGATGTCAAGGAGTTGTCACACTATTGTTGATAAAATGTAATGAATGCAAAAATATATTGCAAACGTTACTTGATCAATACTGGTGAAGACAATGCTGCATGCAATTAGAATAACAGTTTTGGTGATTGATTTATATGCTAATAAGAAAATGTGTTTTTAAAATCTTGAGATGTAAGGAAACAGTTAAACATCTGTGCTCATGTCTGGGTGTTGAGGTGATCTAAGGACTATTCAAAACTCTTCATCTAACAGCTTAATTGTTTAATAAGCACATGTGGTGGTTAAAAAAAAATTCTGTCTGCTAGTGTGCAATACACCAGCACACACTACCTAAAAGACCACACACTTTCTGCTCACAGTCATTCAGCTGGTCTAGACTGAGTTGGCAGGGAGAGTGAAGAGAGCAGTGGGAAGCAACTTGCTGTCAAGTCTTTCTCCTGTGCCTTCAGACAGTGCGAGAGTGACTGGGTCATCGTGAGCTCAGTGTGTGAAGTCAAATCCTCCACCTCCTCTTGTGGTACATGTTTTTTTTTTGCCTGGATACCACAGCAATGACCCCATGTTAAAGAAGAAGAGTAGGATAAGCAGTAGAGAATCAGCTAAACCAAGGAAACAAAATAAAGAGGAGGAAGAAGAACAAAAAGAAAAAGACCACAAAGCAATAGAAAACCAAAAAAGATGATAGTTACAGAAAATCGAAAAGTTGGCTGTGAGAGGCAAACTGGGACTCCGCTCTTTTTACAGTCCCCACCACAGGAATCTGTATTAATGATTTAAAACCAATTATTGCCTTCCTGCGTCTGATTAGAGAGCCTCTCTTTATCGCCCTGTATCACTTGTTTATTTCTCCTGCTTTTATCGAATTATAAAACAGATTAGTCATAGAACAATCAAACAACATCAGTTTCAAGGCCCTGAGAAATTGCTTTTCTGTCACTGTGTGCTGGGGCAGCATCACATGATTAAATAATTACAACTCTAATCTCTGCCTCGTGGATTGCAACATATCAACAATTAATAGAGTTAAAGAGCCAGGACAGTGTGTGTGTATGTGTGTGTGTGTGCTGTGTTTGTGAGTGTGTGTGTATGTGTATGTGTGTGTGTGTGTGTGTGTGTGTCTGTTTGTGCTGTATTTGTGAGTGTGAGTGAGTGAGTGAGAATGAGAGAGAGAGGTGCAGGGAGAGCAAGCAAATTGGGACACCTTTTGGTCCATATTTTGGTGTGCAACCGGCATATATCACCTTTCTGTGATGGCTGGGTGATGTAGAGTGTGTGTGTGTTTCTTTCTACATTAATGTAAAGGAAGTGGGTGCTTGCTGTGTCACAGTGACTTAAAAAAGTCCATCTGATGGAAAAAAGCCTGTACACTTGAAAGTAACCTGGAGGTGGGATCTACAAAGAAAATGGGCTGCTGTATATTAATTTGAATATCTTTCATTCTGTATCTATCCAGTGTGTGTGTGAGAGAGAGAGAGATTTGTGTATATGTGCACATGGTCTATTTTTTATAAGCAGTGAGTCTTTTTCACACCAACGCATTTAAAAAGGAATGCTTTAATACTGTTCAGTTTGAGTTAATCTATGTCTAAGTGAGTATTCATATCTGTCTGAGTGTTTGCGTGTGTGTGTGTGTTGTGTGTGTGCACGCGCTTCAGTGAGTGTAACTGCACACTCATATATGCACATCTCCCTCTGTTTCTATTCAGTAAAAAAAGAGTATCTTTTTTAAATTGTTTCTTCGGAATATATGTGGGTGGGTATTAACAACATGATCTTTGCAGGATGCGCATTCCTCCAAAGCACACTGTCTTCTTTTTGTTGCTTTACCAGAACAAAGGATTTTAGAAAACCTACACAGATCCGATAACGACAAGCATAAAAATACGCGACAATGAAAAATTCTCCAGAGATGCAAACACACGTATAAGACTAAAATTAGGTTATTTGAAGAAGCAGGAAGCTAAAGGTATTAGTAAACATGTATTCGCAATGGCACTGGCAAAGCAAGATAAAATTGTTACTCTGATTTTACACAAGTGTCATTTTGTCAAACCATGACAAAATCAACATGACGCACTTTCGCTTTTCCCACCCCCTTTTCCTCTTCTTCTTTTCCTCTTTTCCTCTCTCCTCAAACAACATAGTAAAATGTTTGAGGGGGGCTGTGCATTGCCAGAGATGAGGAAATGCTTTTGGTGGAGAGGTGTGTGTGTGTTTGTGTGTTTTTTTTTTTTTTTGGGGGGGGGGGGGGGTTGATTACACTGTCTCCATTGACTTCCATAAAAGCTTACATTAACCAATGGTGTCAAACAAGCCAGGGCAATGTATCTCCCACACAAGGCTTTGAAAAAAATGGTTTCAAATCATGATAAAATTAACTTTAAGTCTGGGGCCAGGGTTGTGATGCATATGAAAATATGTCTAGGGTAGTACGTCTCTAATCATCACACATATTTGACTCAGAGCCCAGGAATGCAAAAACAATCCCTATTAAGACACGGACTTCTTTTTTTAACTGGTTACAGCTTGTCATCTAAAGTCTCTCGATCCCTGTTACCTTCCTTGCAATGAGAATCATGGCCGTGCATTTGCAGACAAGGTGAAATCTCCAGGCATCTTCAGATTTAAAGAGATATTTAAAAGAAGAGAAGAAAAAGAGGGGAAAAAAACGAGACAGGCCTCTTATTTGCTGGCGACAGTCTAATAAATACGTGCACTGGCAGCTAAACAGGTATTTACCGTGCACCAACCACAAGTATAATTTCACCGTTTGCTGAGCTGTTATTTCTGCAGAGTGTTAATTATCGAGTTGGTAAAGACAATTAATGGTTTTAGCCTTGATATCGCTCACAATGCGAGGAAGAATCTGATGTAGACCAACCAAGAAGTTTGCATTCACACTCACTCTCCGCTGATCTGTGCACGGTTGAAAGATTCTGGCTGCCAAAGAACATGTATATGTAAAAGTGTTGCTCAAAGCAACATTTTTCACATGAGGAGAACAAATATAATTTTTTTACACCTTAAGCCGCAAAGACAACACTTTCATATCCTAACTTGCAAAGGAACAAAGGAACAGAAGGTCACTGGGTCACACAGGCCAGTGCCAGCTCACTAGATTTGGAGGGGGGGCAGTTGGAGGTGAGATGAGAGGTGAGTGAATAAAATTTTGGACGATTGTGGTATGATAATGTTACTGTCATTTTAACCTCACCAGAGTGCTTTCCGCTCAATGCAAACTCACTGAGGCACTGTACGGCTTAATTGGTCTCTGGGGGTCAAGCAGGTTGAATGTTGTGTCCTCACCTAGGTACAATCGGCCACACATTTGCGACCCCAGTGTTTGTCGACGGTTGACTATTGTGCGCTCCGATTTGCAGTATCCGCTCGTAAAGCAGGAAACCGCATAGACATTGTCACATCGTAAACTGTCGATAGAGTTGAGAGCCTCCTGTCCCTGACTCTGACTCTCTGATCTAACAAACGAAGGCGCAATCAGAAATGTGACACTGACTAACAGCCAAGGTGAATGGCCGAGGGATGACCTGGGTGTGTTTCTGACGGCCCTTGCACTGGCAGGCCTCATTTCGTTTTGACACTGTAGGCCAATCAGAAACATGATCGCATGATGAACCAGACAGGGCAGTCAGTGGAAAAACAAAAAGACACAAATGTGTTATTTTATCTTATTTTTTTCTTTTTGATTGGCATCTCTTTTAAGTGACATCATGAGGTTAGTTTGAGCTGAGTTTCATTACTGCACCCACCTAACTGTCATGAGTGAAAAAGGAGCTTGTTTCATTACAATTGAGGCAGCTTGCACATTCAAGTCAAGACCGACCATCAAAGAAAATGACACTTTCACATATACAAATTGATTGACGGAAGCGAGCTGAAAAAGGGTGATGTCAATAAGAGTGAGAGAGGGGGATTTCAAACCTTCATCTACTACCATTCTTTGATCTCTGTCTTCTCTTACAAGAAGTGACATATTTTCTGACAGGAAAAGTTTTGTTTCACTATTCTGTGAGGTACTGACCCTACAAAATGTGCCCCACTAGTGTGAAAAGAGAACAGGCCTAATAATATGACCACAATGCCTTTTTTCCACCACCCCATTCTCAGGCAGACTAAGCAAACAACAGTTGATTATGCATTTAAGGCATCCACAGAATTAACACTGACACCCTAAATCATTTGAAAATTAATTGTTCAATTAATCTGTACACGATGATGCTCACATTTAGAGGGTAGTATACTAATCTTACTTACAGAAATGTATCTCATCCACTCTTTCAACAGGTGCAGTATATTCATTTTCATGGCGGCTCTTTTGGTATACACTGCAAAATTATGTCTTTTTAACCGACATGTCACTCACTGTTTTTTTTTTTTTTCATTTTACTTCTTTAAGTTAATGGTAACTGGCAGGTTGAAGTAATGTGCAGGTGAGTTAAGTCTGAAACTCAATAATGCCTGTCAATTTTAAATATTTGGCAGCGGTCTGATATGCACATGGCAATGTTCCATTCTACAAAATTATGAGCGCTTTGATCATTTTTATTGTCAATTCAATATTGTCTACTTCACTAATGTGCACACTTAATTGGCCTTTCCTAATACAAAAAAACTTTGTAGTCTAAAAATTAAACTGTAGTAGCTATGGAGTTGGATAATACTGTCTCCATAACTCTGCGGAGGGTACAGAGAGTGAACATAAATTCTGCAACAACAACAACAAAAAAAAAGAACCACAAGTCAGTGACTAAAACATGAAGACAGGTGACTTCATTTCCTAACCATGTGTTGACATGTGGCTTGTTGGCCTCTTGGATTTATAGTATCTACCTGTTCAGTTAGGTGTTTAACACCCTACTGTCACTAGACCTTTAGATATTGATCACACCTATGCGATGCTTGCATAGATACATCTTGCACTGCCAGTTTTGTGACTGTGTTGCCTTTTAGCCTACTTCGTGTCTCAATGCACTCAGTTGTGAGTCCTGCAGATAATTACTAGATAAGGGCGGCTCAAAAGGCAATCTGAGGCAGATCATGAGAAACATGTGATATTCTATTAATGGCATTACTGAGTGAAGTGGCTACACCTCCATCTGTAGTTTTTGCATGACATTGTATGGTCCATGGCGTTTTGTGTAAACACAAAGGTTAGACGGCAGTGATATTTTAGTCCGAGACTAAAATGTTTTGAAACACAATTGGCGATATCTTGATGGTCTAGCGTCGTGTAGCTTTCACTGTAAACATGAATATGAAGTCTGCTTTCACCGGGGTCGCACTGTCACAAAACTAACTAGATCGCATTGATTTCTAACTCTGCCTGTGTCTTTATATGTTTTGAGTTAAAGAAAAAAAGATAATGAAATCTGTACGAGCGTCCTTACGTTGCTTGTTAACATCCCTACGCACAACGCACTCGTGCCGAAATGAAAGTGACACACCTTTTTAATTGTAAACTACGCAAAAATACCAGCGCTATAAAAGTTAAAAACAGTCTACTTTGTGCATGCTAATAAGTAAAACGTGAAGCATAGAATAAAAATGGCTTTTGTAAGACCCAGCGGCAGGTGTAGCCCACATGTCAATACGCTTTAAAACAGGATGTAAAGGGGATGTAACTGTACCTTCGAAGTTAGCAGTCACCGGGAAACCTTGTTTTCCATCAACAGTGCAAAAATTCTGTTCAGTTTCTTCCCACCTTGCGAGATCCAAAGATGAGAGAACTCCTGCGATTGATGGTAGCAAAGCTGTCACAAGCGAACCGACTGCGCAACTAATAACTT
Organism: Tenualosa thibaudeaui; assembly: GCA_027481765.1. Taxonomy (NCBI): domain Eukaryota; kingdom Metazoa; phylum Chordata; class Actinopteri; order Clupeiformes; family Clupeidae; genus Tenualosa; species Tenualosa thibaudeaui. The sequence goes on along the minus strand of JAIFZK010000019.1, from coordinate 5,271,939 downwards.
CGGGGTGCACGAATGGCATGCGACTGCGAACAACGTGGGCTGCGGCGGGGGATAGAGGCACGAGGAGGAGGGTTCTACAGTATGAGAGGGTGTCAGGTAAACGAACTGCCCCTCCCCGTCTCTGATGCTCCGTGAGATGATTTGCCAGCTGTGGCGCAGCTTGTCTCTTACCCCACTTTGATTTTTGAACAGCGCTCCTCTTTCCGCGGGCTCTCCAGGGAGCGCCGCAATAAGAGGGGGGAAAGTGGACTGTCAGGAGCGCGTTCACACTCATCCATTCTCATATGTACACACCACATGTTGAGATGTCAGAAAAGTGGTTTAATTTAAAAGGAAAGACATGAACAAGATAAGATGTCATTAGCATCATCACTTTTAGTTCTTCTTGGGCATTTGCGCGGGGGTCTTTTTTTATTAATGATCTGGTCATATAACTATTAGGATGGATTAATAAGAAGTTGTGTAGAGCTTCAATAACCTCGGGGAAATCTTTGGAAACAGCTATCGCGCATAATTTTAGTTAACGCTAGACTGTACACTACCCTTAGCTCAGGTTGTAATTTCAATCTTATTAAAAATAAAGAAAAACCTAAACATGTTGCCTAATCTTATGTCTGCTGACATTCTGGGCTAGAAACGTAGGCCTACATTTCTCACAATTTCCTTTGATATTGAAGAGTCAATTAATAATAAAACACGCCGTAAGTCAAGAATTGGTCATTTTCATTTTAACATTTTTTTCCTGATTCACTTATTGGGATATTTTGATAAAATGTCAATCTCAGGGTAATGAACAAAGCTGAACAAAATACAAGCATTCGCAACTGATAGGCTACACACAGTCGGGTGCGGACCTTGCCACAGCTGCAAGCTCATTAGGGTTGGTGCTTAATTAACGCCTAATGTTTGCCTCAAAACTATAACACTGGGAATTACAAAATCACAGCGAAGGCTACAGACCCTGTATCTAAAAAGATAATGGTATTTAAAATCTCAAACATGAATGCAACTTTTAATATCATACTGAGTGTGAATGTTTCCAAAGGACAGACACACAATTTCATAATTAAAACACCACGTTGAATCTTCACATGGTTTAACTAATTCGTTTACCAGAGAAAATCCTTTACACTAGGATTGCTAACTACGCATTATAGAAAATTATATTGCCTAAAAATTAAATTAAGGATGCTGACCCGTACGTGCTTAAGGACACGAAATTTACAGCAGTCTAACTTGTTGCAGGGCGCAGTCTTTAAATACAGTTTCAGCTCTGGTATGAGCGTGTCTTTTTAGCAGAATAGAGCAGTCCAAATGACTTTTGTTGGAACATCTAAAAGCTGTCGTCTTGCAAATTCTCCGGACCCTCCTGCACATCTGAGGTGATGGATGTGTCATCTTTTCCTGTTTGTGGAAAGGGAACGTTCCCATGTCGTCTGAAAACTGAACGTCACATAATTTATTTATTCTTTTCTTTTATAACATACTATAAAATACATATAGCTTCCCATTTGACAATGTTTTAGGATAAACTGAATAGCACAGGCGCGTCCTTTAAGTAGGGTGAAGGATAATTTATAAGTTAGGTTCATAACCACTCAGCAACTATAGAATAACCGTAGAGTTCACACACGATCAAGGTGTTATACAGAGAAGTATATATAATTAAGTGTGCAGAATCAAGTTGGAAAGATAGCCCGTGTCTACCCACCTCTGCACTAATAAGGAGACAGAAAAGTCTATCTTACGACTGAATGTTTTCCCTGGCAGAAATGCAAACAATTGCGCCAGTTTATAGTCTCTGCCAGCTGTCACAGAATGTTATATTTGTAGGCTATAAAAATAAAATTCACATGAAATATTCGGACAAGGTGTGCCTGTGTGTGTGTGTGTGTTTGGGATGCTTATTTGTGTCTCTGGATGCGAAAGAAGAAACATGATTCTCATCCTCTCTCTCTCTCTCTCTCTCTCTCTCTCTGCATGATTGACAGCCTATATAGGAAACCCATAAAGATGCCGAGCAGATGGAGGACAACTCTGGACCAGTGTAGGTATGCAGGATTTAACCCACAAGTCATGTAGCTCAGCTGAAGAAGCAGTGCATATAATGTAAAAAAATAATTTAAAGGTGTGTTTAAAACTATGAAGTTGAAGCAAAAAAATAACTGAAAATTACTTAGACAACAGAAGAAGAGGGCACAATACACTTAGATTCAAGAGCTTGGGAGAGTTAATGGTGTAATATAGCTTACAACGGGCACGGACTTTCCTGTTATAATGAAGAAACTGCTCTCAAGTGTGCTATTAGCATTGCGTTTTTTGTAACTGCCAGATCATATGTGTTTCTCAGAAAACTAGCCCAGGTGTGGTTTTTCAAACACCGCAAGAAAGGTATGGTACTTTCATATGCCATCATATGCACCTTTTAGTGCTGTATCGGTATGAATCATCGCTTAATTGAACTACGACACTTAGACTTCTAGTTCAGAGATAAGGGGGAAGTTCTGAGTGAAGTCACTTAATAATGCCTCTGAAGTCCTATACAATAGTTAAAGTATGACTAGCGCAATAAGTAACATCCCGCCTCCCTCTCCGTCAGCAGTGGATGTATGTGGTCTGGTATTGAGTCAGTTTAACGGCGCTTTGGTTTATTCCCAAAGTGGCCACAAGGGGGACACATGAGACAGTACAGTCTGCTGACTTGCCTGTTAGGCAGAACAGTTATCTGCTCCTATACTCCTATACTATTTCTATATAGGAAGTGAGAACAAGTGAAATACTTAGCAAGTGGAACACGTGCAGCAGCCAAGATATTGTAAGTGAAAGCCAGACTATAGCCTATAACAGATGTAACGCAAAATCTACGGAGGATATCTATGTAAATACAAAGTACATATTCTTCATGCCTTGGCTACAGTTCATCAGTTCAGTGTTTTTCTTTTCTTTTCTTTTGGTGTAATATTATAGTGTAGGAAGGAATAGCACAAAGAATCATTTTGATAACGCTCATATTGGAAAGAAACTCTGTGATTATAGTCTACGTTGTGGTCTGAAGAAACTCATGCTGCATATTCATAACCATCATCAATGTTCTGCACTTTGGCAACTGAATAAAAAAAGCTAAACACATCAAACAGCCTAAAATTAATTCTAACAACTAACAAGTACAGAGAAACAACATTACTGCGTTTTCATCAAGTGGGTACGTTAATTACAGACCACTCTTACTACAGAGGATAATTTGTCTAAAAACGATGCCCAAAGCAAAATGTCAGCCGTCTGGTCTATACATGGAATGTGTTTTATTATATTCTTATTGTGGTTAGAATGTATTGCAAGAAAGAATGGCTCCATGGAACTCTGCTCTGTGTCCCTTCATGTCTATGTGGAACTGACACACACTGGGGTTCTTTCACAGTTTGATCTGACTGTTGCCCACAATGGCCTTTACTAAAGGTACTAAGGGGAGAACATATTGCAGTCGTTCGAGTCATATAGCCTGCCTTCTCTGGGCAGACGACTATGGGTGCAATTTGGAAATGGCATTGACTTCAGGAATAATGGGGGGGATTCCAGGTTCAGAGGGTTGTGTCCTTCCCCACATGCAGAAAAAAAAGGTGGCAGAATTATGATTTGGATCCTCTTGATTGCTAGGTGCACTGAGACCAATTTACACAGAACTTAAATAAACTGCATGATTAAACTTCACACCCACACAAACACACCAAGAAAGACACTTGGTCTGACTGCTCATCCTCCACCCCTAACGATCTCTCTCTCTCTCTCTTTCACACACACACACACACACACACACACACACACACACACACACACACACACACACACTCATATATCCTAATACTCAAGGGCGAAGAACTCTACAAGTCTATCTCTCTCTTTCAGTCATATAGTCTATGTACACACTCACTTGGCTGCTTCCTCTTTCTCTTTCACACACACACACACACACACACACACACACACACACACACACTAAGGCTCCATGGCTGGCAGCTGTGCATAACCACAATACTCGGACTTTGCACAGCTCTCTGCTCTCTCTCTCTTTCTGCTATTGACATGCTACTCCACACTGTTTGAAGACACAGCGAGACATCATATTTACAGAGAGCCTATTACTTTTGCTTAATTAAACTGATGTGATTAGCCCAGTCCAAACTCATGCAACTGCATGTCTGATAAGGGGGTGGGGATGGGGGGAGCGTTGTGAGTGGAGTTTTGTTGAGCCTGGCTGGCCTTGATTAAGAGCACATATTACAGGTCTGTGCCACTCTCTGTGTGAGTGTAATATTGGAAGCGTCAGTTATCTGTGGGCAGGCTAGTGAAGACACCAGATGACACACTGAATTGAAAGTCTCATACGTGAGTGAGCTTTAAGAAGACTTGTTTGTGGAAGCAGAGTGCAGGCCCTTGTTGACCTCCGTTGGTGATAGATTGAACAGAGTACTGGTAAATGGATTGCGGTAAGAGTGCAGAGATGCACACAAAGTTTGATGAAATGTAACTGCAAGCACACCAAAGTATTTTCTTGAATTTCAGAAAAGTATCTTATTTCTGTCATAAGAAAAAGTTTTTTTAAGAAGTGTAATATGAAAAAATATGTGATACCTAACGTCCATAAATTGCTACCTATGATGGTTCAGAGGGTAATTATGGGGAACATGTGACTAAATTTCTTATGTCTTGTACTTGCTTATGTACTGAGTTAAAAACTCCTCCACAGGAACTTGAGATATTTGTACAATGTCAGATAACTATTATGTTCAAGAGATTGTTGGAATGTACAGACCACAAGTAAAATTCCACATTCCACCCAGTTTGAATCTCATTCTGCAGTTTTTAAAATGACAGACCACCCTCTTTGCCAGTGCGAGTGATGACAGATGAGACCATACTCAACTTTCCATTTCACATTGAGAAAAAAAGACTAGAGAATATAATTTTCTTCTCTGTTGATTGGTTGAAGATTCATGAGATGTGTTTGAAAAAAAAATCAAATCAACAACAACACAAAAATATAATTATATAGAGACAAATGCTTGGTGCAACCATGGCAACACATTCATCCACCTGGGTATACCTGTGTGAGATCCAATCAAGACTTAGCTTTGAGGGGTGGACTAAGTGGCTTTACAATAACCTCTCATTTCAATGTGTCAATCTCATCAATGTGAGTGACAAATTTATTTGACTAAATAATCTCACTGATAAGGAAAGCATTAAGGAAAGCAAAAAATACTTACTACCACCCCCACACTAAACAATAGCGCTTGAATTGTCCTCCTGCACTGTTCCATATGTCGTATGACCATAAAGTCATTCTATAGTGGTACAAAGGAACATGGTATTTTTAGAGTTTCCATTTGTTGCAACTCTGAATGCCTTCTTCTGCCTGGGACTGCATGAACGAATCACTAATTATAGTCTTTACAATACACACACTGTAGCACAATACACTCTAAAATGAGCAGTTTGTGTGTGACATTAATCCCACAAGAACTATAGGTGCTCCAAACTTTTAGATTCTGCCTATTGCTGTCTAAGAAACATGAGATGTTTTTTTTTCAGAGCAGATTCACGTGTCATTACAGCAGTAAACAAAGCCTCATACTCATAGCCACTCTATGAGCTAGTGTGTGTGTGTGTGTGTGTGTGTGTGTGTGTGTGTGTGTGTGTGTGTGTGTGGAGGGCTGCCGCGGTGTAGATGCTGACTTTCCCACCAGCTCTCGATGTATTGCTCTCAGTGAGGAGAAAGGGAGTCAAAAGCTGTGAGGAGCGTCGCCACCCACCCCCATCCTCAATCCACTTGCCCCCTGGTGATGTTGACAGAAGTCAGTAATTGCCGGCACCTCAGACGGCTTCATTAGGAGCAGCATTGTCTGAGAGTGAGAGACTGAGTCACGGGCGGCCTGTGCACGTTACAGTAGGTCTGAGCTGCGGAGCCACTACACAATTACCGGTAGTTTCCACTGACAGGTGGAGGCCTGCTTCCTCTGAGTACACGGGCCCCTGTGCATCGACGGGGGGAGAATCCCACCCAATCATTTTTCATCCGCCTGTCATTAGCTGGTAATGATTTGATTATTTTGCAGATGAATTATGGTATACATCTCTTTCAGAAACGCTTCCGCTACATATTAATCAAAAGCAGCTAGGGATGAAGGAAAAAGTGGACGGGATGAAAACGATGAAGGAGAACAAAAAATACCTTTTATTTTTTAATTAAGGATGGCACTCATCTTTGATCATGTTTAACCCATGCTTTTGAATAAATAGATGTTTGTACAGAGGTTACTGAATTAGCCTTAAAGTATTGCAATAAATAAATATTTTTTATATATTAAACAATTTTATATACTGGATTTATATATCAGTATGTTTTATGTTATAATTATGACTATTGCTGTTGTTGTTTTATTTAATAACATAAAATACATGTTAATACTACTGTTGACTCTACAAATATGATGTTTTGATGATGTTTTAAATACCACTTGTTTAAGCAAAAAAGCAAATTTTTTGTTTAGGCTTACAGTGCATGAGTAAAGCAAAAAACACACAATTATCTTAAAAACCCAACACCATATCTAAAAACCTTTGAACGTTTAGTGTCATCAAAAATCACTTAAGGCACTTTAAAAAACTGACACCTGAAATGACCTTTGATCTTTGACTAAGTACCCGAGAGGATGAGTAATCTATCTTGGTATCACAGTGGTTCAGACAGATAAATCACATTGAAAGGGGCCTTGCTACATTATTGTTGACTCATTCTCCTGGGGGAGAGGGAGGGTGTGTGTGTGTGTGAACGGGAGACTGTTGGGGGTGTTGAATGGGGGAGGCTGCCGGGTATCAATCTGATTGTGTGTGTGTGTGTGTGTGGGTGTGTGTGTGTGTGTGTGTGTGTGTGTTTGGGGAGGTGTCGCTGGTAGTGTGAAGGCAGCTCTGAGAAAAAACTGGAGCCCAGCTCGGCACAGACTCTGCACATCACCTCAAGCTAACGCATTCCTTTTTATCCCATTCAAATTGTGCATGACAGAAATAGCCCTTGTTGAAATCATATCATAGGCCTCCACTGCTCTGGGATATGTTGGGTTGGTCGGGGGAAGGATTGGGGTGGGGGACTGGTGATGAGATGCCAAGCGCTCTGGATGGCCGAGATCCCCACGGGGTGTGTGTGTATGTGTGTGTGGATAGGGGTGGAGAAGGGGGTGTTAAGTCTCCACAGGCCAGGAAGCCCATAGGCCTTCCAGCTCTTAGAAATGTGGCAAATTGTGAGCACTTTGGCATGAGTGAAGCCTGTTCCCTGTACACACTGCCTCCCCAACAAACCTCACCCTTTTGCCTCAGGTCTGTCACTGCTAAAGATGGCTAATGTTGCCCAGATATGACGAAAGTGTGCCCAATGTGTGTGTGTGTGTGTGTGTGTGTGTGTGATTTGGGAGCGTGTTCCTGCGTTCATCTGGATTGACGTCGATAAGACCCAGTGTCCGCCTCCCTGGCGTATCTCTGTTCTGCACGGTGATGGAGCTCGGGTGGCAAGTGGTGAAGCATGCAATATTCGCTTGCCACTTCCCAGAGTGCCCAAAGCATGCACCCACTGCGCCACCAGCACTGGACACCATCACACATGGCACAGAGGAAGAAAAAAAATCTAAAATTTTGAAATTTCTTTGCATATTTTGCCAAGAGCAAAAAGGGTCGTCACGCCGACACAAACGCTTCCTATTTGTTCCCAACACATACTCTTCGGCATCAGAGGAAGACTCACACACACACACACACACACTTGAGGAGGTAGTCCTGTGCTGTCAAGTACAAAGTATTCCAGATGCATGCAGTTTCACTGTTTTATTAAATCCAAATAAATACAATCAAAGCAACCAAATAAGAGTTTTTTTTCTTTTTGTGAAAAAAAAACATGTTTTGAAAACATCTCTGTAAATTGATAAAATGAATCAATCAAGACTGACCCTAAACCCTAGGAAAAAAATGATGGACTCTGGTCTCAAAAATAAATAAAAACGGAAGCTGGTTCAATTGGTTAAAATTCAACTTATACAAGCACACTGAACACACACACACACACACACACATACACCCCCCCCCCACACACACACACACACAATTGAGGACATAGCATTGTGCCGTCATGTAAAATACCACCTGCAATTATGGGGCCTGCAAAAATGGCACCTTCCAACTCATAAGGCTTGTATGACAGCTTGCCATAGTACTGGTACTTAGCATGGAGGACACTTATCACTGGCTCATCAAAGACCATATTCAAATCAAGACAATGTACTGAAAACCAGTGTGGGGAAAAATAACCGACATTAAGTTTAGACACAGTAGCTACTAAAAGATATCAACCTAGGAAAGTATACATCTGATAAGTGTTGAGAGGCTTTAATGAAGTGAACCTGAGAAATAAAAAAAAAAAAACAAAAAAAAACAAAAGCTGTAAATGTTGGACGTGCTGTAGCAAATCTCTTTGATCAGGGCAATGGAGATTTGACAGGGAATACCCCCCAAATAACAGAAACCTACCTTGAGGTCAACCACTGAGAAAAGAAGCCTAAAGCTTAGGGGAAATCTGAGATTTCCTATCAATGTGTTTTTCTTTTAAATGGCTTTGCAATAATAAATCTGATAAATGTATGGAAAATAAACACTACATGGCAGTAAATCATTACAGTATGCAAATAACAATGAATATTCAAATATAGGCCTACGGCATAACATGGTATATATTTCATTTGAAAAACAGTCTGAGTACAACTGAAATGGACAAAATTATATATATTATTACATATTTGAGCTGCACTATCATATTAAGAAAAAGACTCCCAAAAAACTCTTGTCAACATGTTTTTATTATCCCGACTACACTGCTTTATTTTCCCTTCTAACTGACAAAACCCTTGTTGAAATGAGTTGCCAATAAATACAAGTGATAGCAGTATTCACTTTCTAAGAACTTTGTAACTTTTTGTGAGCACTATTAGCCGAGAGCTAAGTTTTAAAATGGGTTGCACCCTTACACTGCTTTGATGCTGTTCACCAGTGTCCTGTTTGTGGAGTGCTCTGACAAGTGGAACGGAAATAGCAAGCGACTTCAAGTTAGTTGTGGGTGGGTTGAGGAAAAAATCCCACTACAATGATGAAACTAAAAACACTCACACACACAGACACACACACATTCTCATTTGTAAATAGCATGTGATGAGTCATCACCAATGAGTATATACAAAAGACAAAGGCTTTGATGATATATTACTGTTCATATTACTGTTATTACAGTAACAGCAAGATTTTCACTTTCTGAAGTCTCAGACTACTGTGGGAATAGAATTGAATGAAAATATGTTCAAGGAAAATGAGTGTATTTAGAATAGCAAAGCGTGCCTTCAGAGCACTGAAAGACAGCTTTGCGAAAAGTTGAATGAAAGTCAGAAAACCGGAGACAAAGACTACTCAGAGAAATGTTCAGCAGTTACGGTAATAATAAATCTGTATTGACGTCTTGGGTAAGTAAAACAATGACGAGAACATTTCTCCTCTGGTGTGACGCCAGTGACACCAGGGCTGTCTCCAAAAAGGTCACAGTTGACACTTTGGTGGTAGGAGGTAGCGGTAGGCTACTACAGAAGACGGACCCAGGGATTATGCGTCCCAATATATGCCTGAATCTACAATAAATTTCTTACCTCCTGAGAATGTGGAATAATTAGACTACACACTGAGTAAGAGCCCATCTATTTTTATTCTCTTGATAAAAACTCACGTGGTACATTTATGGCAATTGTTGTATGAATATCTCAAGACTCCATGATTTTCTTAAGTCATCTACAATTTATTAGCATGGCACAGTAACATTTTACTAGTATGTATGTATGCAAAAATGACCATCGCTTCAGTTCAGTGCCAGTGGAATGGAGGAAGAAGTAACAGGGGAAAAAAAACAGGTGGTTTTTGTGGCTGTCCCTCTGGTCTCTGATGGAGATGGCAAACCTTCCTCCGCCTGTTTCCACCTAACCAGTCACCAGAGAGGACCAATTATGTGTTCCCATGGAGAGCTTTGGTACTCTAATAAGAAATGTAAGTACAAAAGGAATCAGTTGAGATTGTGCTGACCTCCAGAATGAGCCAATAGACAATAGAACTGCAGGAGTAACAGATGATGCTCAGCACACACACACACACACACACACACATACACATGCACAGATACATGCACACCCACACACACACACACACATACATTTTGTGAGAAAGGAGGACGAAAGATGTAAGAGAGGAGGGAAAGTGTTTGATGAAAAATGAAAGTGTTACTTTGCATCACCTGGCTTTTTGTACGCAATGAAAACAAGTGATGGGAATATAATGTTCTGCAAAAAAATTCACTAAAAAATAAAAAAATCACTAAAAAATAAAAAAATCACTAAAAAATAAAAAATGGGGACAGGGTGCCATAGAGGTTGTGACCAATCAACAAAGTGATTTAGCTAGAATGGGCTGTGCAAACTGGCAACTAATCACTCTAAATTTAGTGAACAGCACACAGCTCTTCATTTACAATTACCAGCTTGTAGTTACATACACCTGTAGTCAGTCTGAAAGCAACAGAGATATATACAAAATGTCTTGGTGAGCAAAACCAAAAAGCATTAGGCATCAGGAGTGGTCCCTGGCATGGTTTGCATAAGTTTGAACATGTGTAAGTCTTTTATTTTGTTTTGATGCCAATAAATCTTCAGATGAGTAAGTCTTTATGAGAGGGAAATCTGCCAACCGCATGAGGAAGAGGAGAGGAGGCAGGGGTGGGTGGGGAGTTGGTCGTGGGGGTGCTGCTGGGCTAATGGAAAGTTTTATTGTCACAGTTGCACCCCATTTTCTTCCAAATAATTTGCATGTGAAATTAAATTCTGCATTCAGTCCTCTTAATTTGGCTTTGATTAAACAATGCTCTGTAAAAGGTACATTCATTGACCAAATGTCTGCGCAAGCAAAACAGAGCGTCCCTGGCTATTAGGAAGGGAAATAAAGTTGCTCCCAAGGGATGTTGCTTGTATCTGATCTACCTAAGTGACAGCTGATGGCTTCAAAAAGTTAATTAACTTTTCAATTAGAGGTGTGGCAAGACGTTCCCGGTGTGTCTCTCTGTGCCACTACAAAATTCTACAGAGGAAATACAGATACAGAGTTTTTTTCATTAATATAATAATCAATTCACACATGCACCACACACTCTTATGTTTTCACCACAAACTTAGTTTTGTTCTGAAGATGGGCATGCTGTTAAACTAATGAGAGGATTCTGTGATGAGATGAGATGAGATGGTGTGTGTGTGTGTGTAAGTGTATGCGTGCATGCGTGCGTGTGTGTGTGTGTGTGTTGGTAGGTAAGTTAAGTCAAACGTATAGCAATTTGAATTTAGAATGGTTTCAGTGAGAAATAGCTGGTAATTTACAAAGCTATGTTTTTGTCATTACAATTTTGTAGATTTGTGTAATCTCTATTTTGACTGTCTTGTTTAACATATTATTATTGTTGTTGTTGTTGTTGCTGTAATAATAATAATAATAATAATAACAACAATAATAATTCGTAAATGTTATGTCATTATCTATAAAGCTGTTTGCTCTGTCCTAATGAACCAGCCACTGTGTATGAATTGAATGGAGGAGATGAGGAGAACCATCTCTAGTATACTTGATGGCGAACAAAAGTGCTCAAATACATGTGTGCTCCTCAAACAACATGAGCTCTACCTGGGCTTCATCCAAACTGTGGGCAATGCTGCTCCTAGTCATCGCTGATAAGCAGATGCTAAGGAATGATTGACTGTCACAGTAAATGCATTGGCATTTAAGGTGTAGCCCAGCCAAATATTGTCACTTTCTCACCGTTATTTCAGCAGAAACACAAGTATGTAGATACAGTTTTGTCTGTGTCAGCTTTGTGGGATACCATATGAATCTCCATCCAAACTCCCACGCTGGCCCTGGGGAGAGAGTGAGTCCTTCCTGCGTGATGGAAAGAAAAGACCAGAAAAGTGATGCATGCTGCAACAATGTCACCAGCAGACAGCACAAACAAGTCATCTCTATCATAAGGAAATAGAAGAAGAGGTAGAGCATTGAGAAATCAAACATCACAAGTCAATATGGAGAGATCCATTGAGAAGCCGCTTTCAAAATATTGTCTACATTTCTAAACCTTCTATATCTGTCATTCAAAGTGTGTCAGGCATTGGGGGTAATTCTGTGTTTTTTTATGTAGCAAAGATTTCCAAAAACATGCATTAACCCCCTCCTAAAGTGCACTAGTTCTTTTCTGGTACGAGCTGAAATATCAGCAGGGAAACACGGTTGTCACAAGCAGCAACCTGGCAGTTGGCTTTGAATAGCGCTGCACTGGGAAGAAAGAATCCATGTTATCATGCGCACACATGCAGCCTGTGCAAAGATTAAGCCGTATTCATCCCTGGCTGCCTTTGCCTCTTGCTGCCTCAGTCCATCACAGATATGGCACGGGTTCAGCCACAGAGAAAAAGAGAGAGAGAGTGAGAGAGAGAGAGAGAGAAGGAACAGGAGCAGGAAACAGGAAAGGTGCCACGGATTTCACACGCTCCCAAATCACGGAGATCCGGGGACAGAGAGGTATGGGCCTCTCCCCCATCGTGAGGACACCCCCTGTGGACCCCCCCACCCACCCCCATCCCCACCCAAACCTCCACCTCTATCCTCTACCCCAAAACAACCACTCACGCACCCTTCCACCCATTCAGCAGTACCAATATCACCCCCCTCCCACACACACTACTCTCTATTCACCACGCTCCCAAATCATAATCTTGTCTGGAATTTCAAACGTCGTCGGCCGATTCATCTCTGACTTTGAGTCTCAATAGAGTCTGGAAACGGGACAGGGTGGCGCAGTACAACACCCCCCCCCCGCCGCCCCCACTCACCCCTACACACTACCCTGTTGTCATTTGCTTTATTTTGGTTTGTTTTTGATAAATAAATTGATTTCATATTGATGTCATGAAGACCAAAAAAATCTAAATCTTAGGTTAATCAGAATGGCTGACAACAATGGTGGCTCGTCCCCTATGGTGTGTGTGTGTGTGCATGAGCGTGAACGTGAATGTGTATAAGTGAGTGTGTCCGTGTGTGTGTGTGTGTGTGTGTGTGTAAGAGAAAGAGAGCCAGAGAGAGCGAGCGTGTGTTTTTATGTGAATACGAGTGTTTGAGCATGAGTGTGTGTGTGCACGCGTGCATGTGTGTGTGTGTGTGTGAGTGCACGCATGCACACGTGTAGTCTGGAATCTGACAAGCGCTTCTGCTCTCTCCTCTGATCGGGGATAGGCTGCTGCTGTCTGCTGTCTGCTGTTGCTGCTGGGCTGGGCTGGGCTGGGCTGGGCCGGCCTCGAAGAGCAGAGCAGAGAAGAGTAGTGAAGCGGCTTACACCACCCCAGCCACTCTGGGGCCCTCCATGTGCTAAGCCCCTAATAATTCCTGCTGTTCGGCTCAAAAGAAGATACACAAAGAGGAGACCAAACGTGATGAATGCCTTGTGGTTGGTAATAGTCAGGCCCATCAAACAATGTACCTAAAACCTCCACAAAGACGACCCCACCACAGGGAGAGGCTATTAGGCCACATCTTTCTTTAGGCCCTCTATAATCCGACTGTTGTGTCGAGCTGTGAACCTTTGGTGTTGTGGCAAATGCATAGACAACCTCAATTTGAATGATTTACCCAAACAAGGCATGTATTGTCAGAAAAGTCCTACTCTTTTCAACATGCTTATCATCACCAAATATAATATATATAGGCTACAAGATACATACATACAGTGCCCAGAATAAATGAGTACACCCCCTTTGAAAAGTAACATTTTAAACAATGTGTCCATGAAAATAAAAAATATTTACAAACATTTTGCAGACTAAGTTTAATATCACATCTGCATAACATACAACACAAACGCTTGCTTAATAATATAACTTAGATTACATATTTTTCAGTTTTACTCAAATTAGGGGGGAGCAAAAATGAGTACACCCCCAACAACTACTGCATTTAGTATTTTGTATGACCCCCATGATTTTTAATGACGGCACCAAGTCTTCTGGGCATGGAATGAAAAGTTGGCAACATTTTGCAACATCAATCTTTTTCCATTCTTCAATAATGACCTGTTTTAGAGACTGGATGTTGGATGGAGAGTGATACTCCACTTGTCTCTTCAGAATTCCCCATAGGTGTTCGATTAGGTTCAGATCAGGTGACATGCTTGGCCACTGAATCACTCTCACCCTGTTCCTCTTCAGAAAGCCAACAGTGGCCTTAGATGTGTGTTTAGGATCATTGTCATGTTGGAAAAGTGCACCACGTCCACATGCACGGAGTGATGGTAGCATTTTCTTTTTCAGTATAGAGCAATACATCTCTGAATTCATGATGCCATCAATGAAATGCAGCTCCCCAACACCAGCAGCACTCATGCAGCCCACATAAGGACACTGCCACCACCATGCTTCACTGTAGGCATCATGCATTTTTCTTTGTATTCCTCACCTTTGCGACGCCATACAGTTTTGAAGCCATCAGTTCCAAAAACATTAATTTTGGTCTCATCACTCCACAATACAGAGTCCCAGTAGCCTTCATCTTTGTCAGCATGGGCCCTGGCAAACTCTAGGCGGGCTTTTTTGTGCCTGGGCTTTAGGAGAGGCTTCTTTCGTGGATGGCATCCATGCATGCCATTCCTCTGCAGTGTACAGCGTGTTGTGTCACGGGAAGCAGTCACCCCCGTTTGGCTTTCTACTTCTTTAGCTAACTGTAGTGAACTTGTGTGCTGATTTTCTTCAACCCTTCTCATTAGAAGACGTTCCTGTTGAGGTGTTAACTTCCGTGGACGACCAGGACATCACTGTGACATGGTCGCAGTTCCATTTTTCTTAAATCTTTGTACCACTTTTGCTACAGTATTCTGACTAATAAGTAAAGCTTGGCTCATCATCTTGTAGCCTTTAGCTTTCTGGTGTAAGGAAATAATTTTCTTTCTCAGGTCTTGTGTCATTTCTCTTCCATGTGGTGCCATTGCTGACAGCAGGAAATGGGGAGGTGTTTTCTTAGAGTAACACCCTTTTATAGTCAACTATCTGCTGGACTAATTGAATAATTAGACTCACCTGTGGTTGAATTCTTGGTAAATCAGACATTTGCAGTCTAAAATCTTGCTTTGCCCTGAGACTTTCAGTGGGGTGTACTAATTTTTGCTCCCCCCTAATTTGAGTAAAACTGAAAAATATGTTATCTAAGTTATATTATTACGTAAACTTTTGTGTTGTATGTTACGCAGATGTGATATTGAAGTTAGTCTGTGAAAATTTTTTAAATATTTTATTAAACATATTGTTTAGAATGTAACTTTTCAAAGGGGGTGTACTCATTTATGCAGAGCACTGTATATATATACTGTATATTAGTACTGTAAAAAAAAGTTACTCATTGACTTTGCATATTCTCAGTCCTAAAGAATTTAATGTTAATGTCATATTTCCCTTGGATGAGAGATCCTTGCTTTCATATGCCATCCGCAAAGTGATCCATCTCAAACGGATGCCACCCAGCGATGCTTGCATATATCTCGACAAATCGCAAGCAATGCTCAAGACAGGGCAAGCCGTGTAGTCGGGCGTGAATAACAAGGTAACCCATCAGAATTGTCAAGGTGAATTCATGTCGCCAGCTCTGGCCTGCTCCTCTGGGTAAAGACTAGGACCGCTATGTTAGAGCAGCGGCAGGAACGGCAACAGCAGCACACACTCCGTCGTGTTTTTTCCCTGTGTCAGTAATTTTTCATTTCTCAAAAAACCACTGGTGCAGTATATTAGCCATAATTTATGTTTATCGCCACCACCCCCACCCACCCTGTCTCCCTAGTTGACTTCCACAAACCGTTTAACACTTAAGCTAGTGCATATGGCCCCTTTAATAGCTATTCTGCTTGAAGGAGCACTTTAAACATTTTAAATGATTTCTTTTGGCAAACAATAATGAATTATGTCACCGAGACTGCAACTAGGAAGCACTTGTGAATTTAGGGTAATTATGGAAAGGTGGGCAGCTCTCAGGGCAAAGAGGTAAGCAAGAAACACCCCCCCCCCCTCTCTCCACACACACACACACACACACACACACACACAAGCTTATTTGGGTTTCCAGTTTGAAGTAATGATTTTTGCGGGATGCAATGAAATCTAGGGTTTGGCTTGTGCATGTGCGTTGCTTGTTGCTGTTGGCTGAAAGACACCAGTTTTCATTTTGCAATTTTACAAAGTGATCTGTTCTGACATGTGAGTGAATGATTTTTTATTTGGGAAGACATGTTGAATAAGTGTTTGCCTTTTTAGGGCAGGCAGAGTTGAGGTGAATCACATGCCTATAAAAGTTGAATGTTATTGAAGTGTTCCATACTCTGCTTATTCACTTGGACATTAGACCTGGGAGACTGAGAACCATGCCAAATATGAAGCCTAATTGAGATTTGTACTTCAGATGTGGTGCAAATGAGCAAGAAGAGAAGTATGATTTTGACCATCATCAAACACATTATTCGAACTACGGCTACATTTATCTGTAGAAAAAAATGAATAAAATTATTACTTTTTTAATCAACATTTTTTTTCTTTGCATTGCATTACACTTTAAAATGATGCCACTACAGCTCCAGCTGTGGAAGCATACCTTTGAAAAGATGCTCCTTAAGAATTCAAATGTCAAAATGGTAATGCATACAATTTGTCAAAATGTCATATGTCAAAACGGTAATGCAAACATTTTTTTTATTTATTTTTTTTTGAAGTAGACTTGAGCATACTCCTCTTTAAACACGTTCTTATGGTACATTTGCTTTCACCTGCACTCACTTAAATGGGTGCGCGTCTATCCCATTAGCTGTGACAAGAACTAAACACAGCCTTTACCCATGCAAGCCCAGGTCTGCTATTCACTCTCCCTTAAGAAACTCACATTTGTACACTCAATTACACTCCCCAGCCAGCCGCGTTTGCTTGTCTGCTTCTGTCTTCAACCTGATGGCTATTGGAATTAAATTTTGTTTATTTTGAAACAGCGCTTTCCCCTTTGCCTCTTTGTAGTTGAAGAAAAACTTACATATGTGATAAACACAGAACTTAATACTGAAATATTTCCATGTCTTTCCCTGTTTCTCTTCTCAAAACCAATTGGACTGTTGCCTTCGTACAATCAGACCATTCAACGAGTAATTAGTAGAGATAGGACAGATAGCACCACAGCGTTCTCTTCCTCATTTTCAACACTATTTATATCTACACTACCATGTCTACAGAGTACAACATGCGCACAGAATGCAGTCTGCTATCCAGGTTTGAGCACTGTTCACTGAGCTTGTGTTGTACTGTCTGACAATCGTTTGAGATCAGGGATATGGAACAGGTAGCACATGTTGTTTTGGGCTAATTACAGCATATTCTTTTGTCCTCTCAACAAAAATCACCAAAAGTCCACTACCAAAAACCCCTATTTACCTCAAGCGCTTGCTTATGCCCTGCTAGACAACAGCAAGGTGGGATGAATTTAATTACAGCCACCAAATCCATTTGGCAAATATTTCAAGGTACAAACACAAGCCTAGGAATGGCAGGAGGCACTGGCAACCACCAGGCAGATGACAGTAATCCCTGAGAAAGAGAACCAAATTACAGAATTTATTATCAGACTGGCATCCCCTTCTCACTGCTGATTTTGGGTTTTGCACAGCGCTCTATAGAGAGAGAAAAAGAGAGAGAGAAATAAAAAAAACAAGCTAAAAGATTGTCGGTTAAATGATTGTGGATTTTCTTTTCTTTTTTTCCGTTCTCTTCTACAATTAAAAAAATATGTTCCTACCAACAATTGACTCCGTTTTTTGTTTTTTCACTTATTTTAATTCAAAAATGCAACAGAACTGACTGTCAAAAAATCCAATACTTAAAAGACATCACACATTTCATCAAATTTTATTGCTATCTGAAAGACATTCAGATGCAGAGTGCCCATAAATGTGTCTTCTGAGAAACTGCAGAAGCAGCATGCATGGCATATTCTAGCACACAGACTCTTTTATATGTTACTGTACGTAGGAGACAGAGCCGAATGCCTTCATGTGTGTTGTGTAAGACAGCTGCTGTGTGTGTGTGTGTGTGTGTTGGTGAGGGGCAGGAAGAACCAGGTGAGGATTCGGCATGCGGTTCCTGCACCTCAGAGAAGAGAGCGAGACTCGGCGAGGCTGATGGCCTAGATTCCGAGCGCAGCATCTCTCCCTCGCGCCGCAGATGCAATCTGAGTGTGTGTGTGTGTGTGTGTGTGTAGTGTGTGTGTGTGTGTGTGTGAGTGCGTGTGGAAGGGGGTGGCAGAGCCGCATAGTTGTACTCCCTGTGTACTGTTTGTTGGGTGCGTCAGGAATGGTGAGGCACTAAGAACGACCATACTTCAGAGAGGTTCTCTCTCTCTCTTACTCTCTCTCTCGCCAACGCTTTGGCTGGTATGAGAGATTACATCGGCCTCGCCCACGCTGCACCCCACCCCCTGCCCCCCCGACACCCATCGTTATTACCACCCCCTTCTCCTTACCCCAAATTTGTTGTCTCAAACCTGCACCAAGGCCTTCCTTCTTGCTGCCTGAAGAAAGCACTAACACACATACAAAATGCAAATGTACACACACACAAGTTCATACACACACACACACAGTAGCAGCAGCCGCGGCGTTGTTAGTGTGTACCAACATGCCTGTGTTTGTTTACAGTGCGTGCTCCAGCACTGCAGCTCACAGAAACGAGTGATGCAGGAGCTAACCGAACGAGCCACGGCGCACACAGCAGCAAACACAAACAAGCAAACAGCAGAACACCGACCTAGATCACACACCGCCTGCAGACCTGCCACAAACACCTCTCTGACTTCCTCTCTGGAAGGAATGACAGCATTGCTGTCTTCCCCATTATTTGTTTTTCTGTGGTGTTATTGTTCTGCTGGGAGAAAGTTTATTGCAAGTTCCTGACATCGATGATGATGATAATAGAATCTAAATGCAGAGACTCATCTCCCTTTGAAAACACATCATCAGGAAACAAAAGCTAAAATATATCATTATTAAATATATTTTTTTCCAAAAGTCCACCTCTAAGTCACTCACTGTGGTTCAGCATTCATCCAACCACACGGCATGAACTTGATGACCCTTTGCTCCTGGGTGGCAACACACATAAACTCACTTACGGCCATCCCATAATGCAGCACATCAGCATCTTCCCCACCCCAACATCTCTCAGGGCTCACTATATGTAGTGCCTCTCAACCCTAATGGGCACAGCTATAATGAATAATCAGTCAGATGTAGGCCAAGTCATGCTTCAGATTGCAGCTAAGTTGGGGAGTTGACATCAAGGTCTCCAGGTAGATAAACAGGAGCCTCATTATTTTTCTTTTGAACAGGGGAGGAGGAGCAGTGTAGAGGGTATTTGTGTGTATGTGTGTGTGTGTGCGTGAGTGTGTTTTTTGGGGATGGGGGGGATGCGGAGGCAGGCGGAGAGGTGGTGCAGCAAGGGCAGGCTGTGTAGTGGCACGGACGAGCCCAGGGATGCCACCGATCAGCTGAGCTGGGAGGGATAAAGACTGATTCATGCCACGGGGCATTTAGTGCTTATGAAGAGGGAGGACGGGGGCTGGCAGGAGGGGGGGGGGGCATTGTGTGCCGTGGCCGTGCGTTATAGGATTGAGCTCAAGTTTCCTTTGTGCCTCGATTTTTTTTGTGGGGGGATTATGTTCTTTGAGAGAGTTGTGCAGGCAGGCATACAGGGTGGAGGCGGTGAGATTGGAACGGGGGGTGGGGGTGGGGGGTGTGGGGGGCAGGAGTTGGGGGATGGCGATGTCTTTGTTCGGAGTAGCGATCATGAACAAGACAGAGCTGAAAGACGGGGGTGGGGGGGGGGTAGAGAGAGCGAGAGAGAGAGGAAGAAGTGCATAGAGCAGGGTTGAGAGACTGAGATTCAGGACTCCAGAGAGCGTATACATGTAGTGTAATTTTAGTGTGTGTGTGTGTGTGTATTCATGCATGCATGCGTGCATGCTTGTGTGTATTTGTGTGTGTGTGTGTGTATGCGTTCATTCGTGAAAGCACGCATGTGTGCATGTGTGTGTGTGTGTGTGTGTGTGTGTGAGCAGGATGAAGGGGGTACAGTGCTGACAAGAAAGATGTCAGGCCATGTAACCAGTCATGTTTAACAGTTTAAAATCAATTTACCTCCCAAGAAGAAACAGTTCTCCAAAGGCATACTTCATCCAGCTTACCAGGGGATGTTCACCAGCTGGTACCTCGCACTTCTGAAGAAGCACTGCTCGGGACAGTGAAGGAGATACCTTATTTTTTTGTTTCTGTATGATGAATAAAAAGATTTCATTCTTTTAACACTTTGCGTGCCAAATAAGCTGCAGGGTACAATGTCCTACTGAGACAAACACAACTTCAACAAAATAGAATCAGTAGGCCCATCTTTTTCAATATGCCTACAAAAATGCCAACAAAAAAAGTTCCCAAATGTTTTACAGGATGTCAGTTCTCTTTAGATTTATTTACAGGGCATGATCTCTACTGTCAAATTTCACTGCTAGTATACTCTGATATTAGGTGCTCCCTACCTGCTAAAGTGCCACATGGTGCATTTGCATAGGATAACAAACATATAGCACAAGCATTTGCATGCCTGAAAGTACACTTGAGTAACCGTAATTACACGTGACACCAATTACTCTGTTACTTTGTATTAAATTATAATGGAAAATTCCACTAGAGAATTGGAGCCTAATTGCATCTTAATTTGCATAATTTTGCATATTAATCACATCTCAGATGAATAATAAATTTCAGCAGATTTTTTAATTTATGCAAAGATAGAAAAAAACTAAATGTAAAAAAAACCTTTGTAGCAAAAAACAGAAACTATTACTTAGAGCATTTTCACTAATTTCTCTCATTACAAAGTGTCAAAAGAATCTCTCCCTCAAAATGTCTGTGCCTGTGTGTGTGTGTGTGTGTGTCAGTTCTGCTGCATTGATGAGTGATGAACCATCCAACCATGCCTGTGACTAATACCTAGTTGGCCACCTGACTTTAACTTGTGAACTTTTACATTGCAAAGTGTCCAAATATTAGTTATGAGAGAACTGAGAAAGTGTTCTGTTATCTGCCACTGTTTCGATGCAAAATAAACATCTGATCAAACCCTTTCATCCCACTCGTTTGACCCTAAACTTATTTGCAGGCAACAGTGCCTTACAGTGGTACAACAAGGAACATCTATCATAAACACTGGCATATAAACTGTCTGTAAAGAGTGTATGTTCTGTTAAAATGACGATTATCAAAAGGTAAACCAATATGATCGATATGACCAGAGCAAACCACTAAGGAACTCACTGAATACGTGACTTACATTTTATATCACCGGTTAAAAGCCAACTTCATCAAGCAGGCCTTCAATAGTAGGTCATCTGTTGACCTCCACCTGCATCCCAATACCATATAGTTCATCATCCGATCTTTGAGGCACATCAAAGACAAAATCCCAGAACTTTTCAAATAAATAGATATAGGCTATAGTTGATGTGAACGATTTATTTACTGATTTTGAGTCTCAATGCAATTGCTACGACATGGATGAGTAACCAAGCTTAGGCTACTGTTAAACCATGGACGACGAAGTTTAAAAAAAAAAAAAACTGTCACGACAGCGTACCATTTTATCATTCTGCTCCAGTCAATCCACAGATGCAAAAACATTTCAAACTGACAGTGGTAATTACTATAATACATCTTAGAAAGGTTTCCATATCTGAACGCTATTTTCAATAATCAAGTGCACCACTGGCAATTATTTATCAATAAAATTAGTTACAGAACTTAGAGGAGGTGGTGAACGCGCGCAGGTGTCTCTACTTGTCTTTCATGCGTGGAAATAATACTTCAAACGTGAATAAATCAGCATCTTTCACAAAGAAAATAGAAATATAACGCGAACACAAATGCTTGTGACCTGTAATCACCACCAACAGCGGGAGCGTAATGATGTTTTGGTCTACTGATCAAATTTTCAGCGTTTGAAACAATGATTTTTTGCACCTGTGCTGCAGGCTCAGCGGAGATGCTCCGAGCGGAAACGACTCGAAAATGTTAGGCTACTTTAGTCCAAAGTATGAAATGAGAATAGATTGCTCTGTTTGTTAAGGGGAATGTATTCAAGCTACTCAGAATACTAATCAACGCCGTCAACCATAGGTTGTCCCAAATAATATGCTCATTCACTTTACATAGTTTTTTTTAAGTAGCTGATTTGCGAAATGGATAGACTACAATTCCCAAACTTCATTCTAATGCGTAATTCTTTGCGTCAAAACCAAATACGTGACAAAAGGTACACCTGTCTTTAAGAGTATTAAAAATAACAAAATTCCTTGCCCGAAGTAAGTTGGTCTACCACGTAAAACCAAGTCGAATACGCTGTAATAGGCGCAAAAGCAGTCTACAAGTTAGGATGTGTCTCCATCTACTGGATTGTCTCGAATATATCTCACTACCAGTTATTTTTTCCAAAAGCATTATGGGTACAGCAGGAGACAGTTGCATAAAGCTGACCGGAAGCAAACTGAACGGGGGGACGCGGCATCTTCTCCACTTCATTCAGAATGAAATATTCTGTTTTTTATTTTTTAGAGGATCGAAGGAACTCGTAATGCAACGCATCACGTGCTTTGCAACGTATCGTGAGCTTGGAGGGATAGTAGGATGCAAATCGTTGGCCTGTCCTTGGAAGAGGAGTCTGCCTACAAAGCAAACCCCATTCAGCTCCTTGGCGTTTCTCCAGCCTTTTAACACACGTCTACTGGAAGGGACACAGTCCTCTGACTGCAACTTGCATAATCTGAGGACACAGAATGCGCTGTTTGTCTGTCAGAAATTCAGACACTACAGCACCGAAAGGGACAATGAGTCCAAAACATCGAAGCGGCCATCCATTTCTGTCGTGGGCATTCCAGATCCAATCACTTGGATACGAAACAAAATCATAATTTTCTTTATTGAACTTTATTTTGACTTAAATATTTCCAGCGTGGAATTTGACACTGGGGTGAAACAGGTAGCTATCGTTCCTGTTGCGTCCCTTGGCCTGCAATGGCGTGTGCTTCTGCTGGAAACATGGTGTGCTTTGTCAGAGAGGAGCAGTGGTTCTGTCAGAGTGCACAAAGTAACATGCAGGCAACAGGCACTAAATAACATATGAACTTGTGAACCAGTTGTAGCTTAAAGCATATTATTGTATGTTATTGGTTCTATTCTTAGGCTGTGGTCCATGTATCTACAATGGTCTCCAGTGGCAAGTTTGAGGATTTGAGAGGAGTTGTGTCTGATGAGGTACTAAGTAAACAAATAACTTGTGCCCATACAAGTAGACTGCAGGTGGAAATACTTTAAGATTACATCTACAGGAAGATTTTGAAAAGTTGAATGGATGAAATACTAATGTTAGCCTATTTGTATTTCAGGCTGTTGAAAAAGTGAAGACAAAATACAGAAACTTATCAGAAGTCCAGAGAAGAAACCTAGCCATCTCTTCAGATGATATTGTGTTTGTGCTTCCAGAAGATGTTTCAGTTCTCTTTGATCGAAGAGGTACAGCGCTCACTCTTCATATTTTATATGTTAGTAAATATGGTAATTGACAAGATTGCAATACATGTCACCAGTGTCCAACTAAGACACCTAATATTAGTGTTCTCGACCTGCTAAGAACATGATGTCCTGACCATACATGAGGACATGAACAATCATCTACAGAAGCAAACCCAACTTTAAACAAATTATGATGGTTTAAGATGGTAGAACCAGCCAAACCATCAAAAGTCATGCAAAACACACCTAAGCTGGGGTAACTAGCTAGTCTATCTTAAACTGGTTGCATCAGCATACCCAGCTTGTCAAAGTAGACAATTCTGGAGCAAAAATGAAAATGGGCTGAAATGACAATAAAACCCACTTGACTTGACTTGACAACCTGTGCTGGTGTCTGGGCTGGAAATGGCTGGTATATGGTCAGCAAAATCAGCATGAATGGATATCATAAGCTGGTCAAACCAGCTAAACCATGAAAACGTATATGAAAACACACCTTAAACTGGCAAAAAACCTGATGAAACCATCTTAAACCAGTTAAAATCAACCAGCATAAGCTGTTTTCTAACCTGGACTTTTTTGTTGACAGGGTTGGAAAAAATAATGCTTGCAGTTTATACTGTCTTCCTCAGGGAGGAAATTTTGTTACATCATGATGCGCTTTTGGCACCTGTCAAATGCAGATGTACCTGAAGATCCCGAAAGTACACGGATCTTCAGCATAACAGATAGCCAAGAGGACCCGCCTAAGAAGATTGTGACAGCTGTGTACGAGTGAGTGTATCTCTCATTTTAAAAAAAAATATGTATATATATATGTATATATATAATATATGTATATTGAGGCAAAACACTCCTAGTTGTAAACAGTAAGGAGTCTTAACCCATGGCATTCATTTGTCGCACTTTGAAAGTACCAGCATGTCACCCTCCCAAATGGTGTCCCACATCAAAGGGGTTAACAAAGGAAATAATCTTGTTTAGTTGTTTTGTTTGATTGATACACCAGAGACTTTTAATAGCTCCAAAGTTTCTTGAAGATGATTCTTACAGAAATTGATGCAATTGACTGATGAAGTTAGATCTAGCTTTAAGTGTGTTTTTTTTTTTTTTATTTAGTTAATGGATTCCCGGCTTATGGCACACATTCATTTTCAGCAGCGGTTTGATGGATATATTATTGCTAATCGGTTTCCTCTAAGCTGTTTACACACGCACACACACACTCACTTCTCTTTCTTTTGTGTCTTTGTCGCACATCTGCAAATATCTCCATCTGTCACCTACTCAAATTTTGACTCCCCCAATCACTTCAGACACTCAAAGGAACAAATTAGTTATGGTGTAAAACATCGCACAGTGCAACCACACATCAATCCAGCTGTTTTCATCTGTTGGGTTAACTTTTGTTTTGTGTGCGATAAGTTTGTGGATATTTAAGAAGGATGAAAGCAAATAGAAGACCTAATACTTTTTTGTGTGTGTGTCGTGTCATGTCCTCCGAATAGGTTTCACCGGGAGCTGACCGATGGGGCCGAACCTGACTGGACGGTGACCCATATTTGGCACTGGAAACAGTTGGAATGATGGCCGTGCCTCATCAAATGGTGCCTCATATGGAGGATGTCCTGAATCCACTGCACTCCGTTTTTGTCTCTTCACACTGACTACATTTACATGTACTTCAGTATCCCGAATATGTTTGGGATACTAAGTATCCCGGCTTTCCATTTGTGCATGTAAACACCTTTTCCCGAATGCAGTATCCCGAATAAGCCCTCATCCTGGTTTCTGAGAAATCAGGATATGCTAGGTGGAGTATACTGTAGCATGTAAACACCTTATCCTAATTTCTGACAGTTGCGGAGAAAGAATCTAGAGTGCATCGTGCGAGATGGAATGCTGATAAGAGCCAAGACAATCAAGCAGCGCTTTTTAGAATCCTCGGTGAGAACACCGCAAAGAATGTTATAATCAGTAACCAGAATATTAGTATTTATCATGTAAACAGTGATAATAATACCCCATTTTGTCAGCATTCATGTAAACGCTTCATCCTGAACATTATCAAAACTGGGATAAACATATTCGAGATACTGAAGTGCATGTAAATGTAGTCCACCAAATGGAAACTCTTCTTAAGTCAAAACCTTAGGTAGTCTCACCACATATTGCACCTGATAAAGAAAAACATCAGTAGAACCAAACCACCCACTATTAAAAAACAAAAAAAATCTTTTTTCATGCAGGACTGCTTGATTAGCTCAGCCAAGTTGGTGTGGAGTGATGCCTTTCCATGTTTGCTGTTTCAAGGGTAGTCTTGGAACACATGCAACTTCTTTTTACCTCAGCTTGGACCAACAGCTTTTACTATTGTAAAAAGTTTGTTACAAGTGGTCATAATGTCATTCAGTTACACCCAGTTTACTCAAACGCAATAAATTATTTTGTGGGTTAACCAAAAATGCCTCCTGTGTTTCCCATAGACAGCATGCAGCATGCACTAGGTCAATTTAAATTCAACTCACATGGTTGACTGAATGGTCTATTCAGTCTAGGCATGTACTTTGACTGTGGTAGACTGAACTTGTCATTGTTAAGAATTTGAAGGAGTGAATGTATTTTGGAATCCTCAAGTCTAATCTTAGTTAACAAGACTCATAAGATGATCAAAGGTTAATAACATGAGAACATTGAAAGGCCAGTTTGCTAAGGTTTGTTTTGTTTATTTATAAAAAAGGTTGTAGTTCTATGTATACAAAGGTCATTCAGACGTTATTTCAGAGGCATTAAATAGCTTTGTGATATGTCTCACCCAGAGGTTTACAATTTAAATTCCAGGACCTGCCAATAGAACAGGTTAACACCCACCTACTCACATTACATGATTACCAGACACATTTGTCCAAAGAAATCGGCATTATATTTGAACCAAACAAATGACAAAACACACCAGAGAGATAGCTCATCTTGTGTGATTCCCAAGAGACAACAGTGTTTTGTTATTGTATTGTAACGAGTTGCAGGTTAGAATTTGCATAGACTAGCTTATACTAGCACCTGTGGAGCAATGAGGGACAGTGTTACGACTACCAAACCTGCAAATACAGTTCTTTGTGGACTTCTGCCAATTGATTATTGATAGAATAAAAACTGCTCCATTTCTTTGTAAATTACACTTAATTACACTTACACTTAATATACCTTATCATAAGACTTTCCCTCCCCATTTCTTGAAGTCTGTTTTTATCAAACACAATTCTGAAGCTCTGTCTGTATAACTTTCATTCTTGTACTTAAATGATAATGAAATATGGTGGGGGCATTAAAATATAAAAAAATGTCATTTGTGTGGGAGACTTCATTTGGAACATGTGTGATGAATAGCTTCTCAGTGAAAATTAACAAACACACATTGAAAGTAATATTTCTTTCTTTTTTGATATGAGCAAATACCATTTCTGCAGTCTATAATCACAATGTGAATTTTAATCTTGACATATGGTTAATTAATTATAATTTAATTACATTCTGATACACAGAAAAATTAGCAGTAAGTGACATTCTGTGTGTGGGCTGTAGTAATAGAAGACTTGAATGTTCAAGAACAAAAACATCAAAATTATGACGACATTTTGTGACCTCTAAAGAGAGAGAGGTTGAATCCCTCCATAAATTAGTATTTTCTGTCACTCCATCTGTTGTAACATGTGAGACTGGAACGACTAAGATGAAAAAAAAAACACGGTAAGCTGTTGCATATGCGTCAGAGCAGACTCCACAAAGCCCTGGTTGTTTGAATTATTACCTTGTTCCAAAGGTGACTGACACATTTCCATTTAATAGTATGCAAAATGTACTGTATTTGCAGTTAATATCCAGAAATAATTAAGACATGTTAAATTAAAACCGCTTTGTTTCACAAGGAGGGATAAACAATTTCTCTTTGAAGCTTGCGCTGTGTGTCATCCCATTCAGCTGACAAACTCCTCAAATGTCGTTATTAGAGATACTTTGCTTGGCAACGATTGAGAGACAGAATGGCGCCACTTGAAAGAATGCATTAAACCATGCCACAGTGAAATATGATGCAGGATTATATTAATTCTCACACCCGTTAATGATTAGGAAATGCCCAAGTTTGCGTGGGGGTTTTCGTCACATGTTTGTGAACAAGTCATAACGTGATTAAGAGAGTGCTAGCCTACCTAATGTTTCAATTGTGGTGAATCTGGCAAATCCATATTAGCTAATTTCTCACGGCTCTGTATCAAACTATTAAGTGGGTATATAAATGCTAGAAGCTGGTAAAAAAGACAAAAAAGACAGTGCCACATCTCTCTGTTCTATAAGGTTTTTCAGAGGATTAGCTGAGAGTGTTCTACCTTTTATTAATCTGCTTAATGTGCATAAACTAATGTGTCTAGTCAGTCAATTTACAGTGTAATTTCACAATATCTTGTTGTCAATGTGTGAGTGTGAACATGCATGTGTGTGTGTGTGTTCTTGTCTGTGTCGGTGTGTGTTAGGCTATGGGTTTCTGAGTGTTGTGTGATTAGTTTCTCAAAAGCTTCAGACTTAATTAGGCTTGGAGAGATTCTCTCTAAGAAGCTGATTAATAGAATTACAGGGGTAAATATGTACACAAATCTTATCAAAGGCTTCAGATGAATTAGCCCAGAATCTAACAGCAGCACTCTGAGAACATGTCAGTCATAATGCTCACAGTGTGCTATGGATCTGGGATCTGTACGGAAAGCACACAGGCATGTGAGAAAACGCTTACAGCTCAAAGATCTAATGACTTGTGTCTTTTCAGATTTTCTAAGGGTGTTTCTGATGTTTCATAAAATCTGTTCAACCATCCTCCGAACATATGAACTCCTATTCTCATAATAAATCCTGGGTGAGATGGTGAGATTTGTAAAAAGGATGTTTTCTTTTTATTGAGGTCACAAAAAGTCATGACCTCTTTTAAATCAAGGTCATATTAAGTTAACATAAAAATATGTATTTTGTCAAATACAAATAACTCTGCAGAAAAATGGACCATGATGGACTAGTTGAACAAGTTTTCAATAAACATGAATTTCTCTCAGTGCATTCCGGAAAGCCTCGACACACACTTCTCCATCTGGATGCCTCATAGACGCTAGTCGCCACGCCTCCTCAAAGGCCTCCTCAGAGACACCGACTCCAGCGTTCCGGAATATTGCTGACATCTGAAAGTCAGATTTCATCCATCAAAATGTTTGAATAGCACTCTAAGAAACCAAAGGGGGGAGGGTAGTGATGCTGGCTTTGGAGCATCTCTTGGTCTTGAGCCTTTGGTAAATTGACAGCTTTTGCAATCCGTCAGACAAGAGGATGCATGATGCCCTTTTCTTCTCTGTGACTGCAGTATCTAGCACAGTCTAATAGTCTAACACCATTGCTCTACTTCTAAGCTAGCTGGTGTAATCAATTATTTATTGATGTTTTCTTTAATGATCCACTATCCCAGACTACAATGAGCCTCAAAACTGAAGAATTCTTACCTCATCTTTGGAACGCGCAGAGAAGAAGTGCTCCTCGTGCACCCCCCACAAGGAGTGGAGAGGTGGGTAGAGTAGGTCGTAGGCTGTAGCTTGATCTCCATAATTGGTGCGGTCACTGACGCGCCTGATGCGTGGTGCTGGCAAATCCAGGCGTACGGTTGGGACTCCGTGGGTAGGCATATCTGAAATCCCAGTGCAAGCAGAAACATCTTTGTCTAACAATAGCACTTTTTCTACTCGGTTTATTAATTTAATGCAATATTCATGTTGGTTATTGGTCTCTAATGAATAAGTGGAGGATATCAAGATGAATTCAATGCCAGGCTGTGAGAAGAACAAAAAACGAAATTCCTTTTAATCCTGTGCTGCATATAAGCACATAACCATAATCACACAGCTTACTTTAACAAGATATAAAATGCATGTACTCAACACAGCTTATATATTTCACAGAAGTCATTTGCTGTTTGTCATTGAAAGGATTTTAAGATGAATCTATTTACTGGCAGTGGAGGCTCGTCCCACAACTGCTCCAATCTGTGACGAGGAGGTGGAAAAGTCATCTGGTGCACGACTGGTGTGAGGTAGAGTCTTGGGGGTCTTCAGCCAGCTTCCCAGTTCCACTGATTCTAGGTCCTCAGGCTTGACCAGGGGC
This sequence comes from Tenualosa thibaudeaui, assembly GCA_027481765.1. Lineage (NCBI taxonomy): Eukaryota > Metazoa > Chordata > Actinopteri > Clupeiformes > Clupeidae > Tenualosa > Tenualosa thibaudeaui. The sequence goes on along the minus strand of JAIFZK010000019.1, from coordinate 5,241,956 downwards.
TCTGCTTCAGACACCTGGCCACCCTCTCTCTGCATGCTGGCCGGGGCTGTGCTAACCTTGCGCTCTGGATTACAGGACAGAGTTAAGTTAACACAGTCATTTCAGTGGGCAATACACAGTGTTTCCTCCTCAGTAGAGTTTGCACTCCTCTACATAAGCACTACATATGGGGAATCAACATCATTTTTCATTTGTAGTTTATTTAATTTATTATATTAGGTTTCTAGCATACTAATTATTGGTAAAATGTGATAGCTATTAAAATTCAAGCTTTTGTTTTATTTTCAGTTTACACAGCAGAAACAAGCCACCTGTGCTACTAACCTTTAGTAAGAATCTTCTGCTCTAATTTGTTGATGGGCATTATGTCTTTCCAGTTGAGGAAGTTGGTGAACTCCAGGAAGCTGAGGTGTCCGTCCTTGTCTATGTCACAGTACTCCATGAGGCTATCCAACACTGGGCCACTAAGGTCCAAATTAAACTGACGGCACACTGTCAAAAGATCCTCCTTGTCAATCTTTCCCTGTCCCTTCTGTAAAAACAGAACTGAGTTCAAAACATGGAATATGCCAGGAACACATTGTAAGATACATTAAGAATATGCAATATAATTTTAGTATGCACTTTTTAGTTTTAGTTTAGTTTAATTTTAGCTAATGCCAACATTAATTGAGATAGAGAGAGGAATCTAAAAAGAACGTGTACACAACATAAGGTCAGTTAAATCCATACAAAAGCTGTTTTTTTTTTACTGTATAGTGTGTGCAGCGGGTGAATAACCTTGTCATAGTATCTGAAGGCCTGCAGCAGAGAGTTGAAATTGCGATAATTGGCCTTCTTCAGGTGCTGACGAACAACGCTGACCAGAGTCTGCTGTCGGTCCTTCCCTCTGAGGTAGCTAGATGGTGGAATGGCATGAATTAGGTCCCTAGCATCTGTGGACAACAATGAAAAGAAGGACCATTATCACCAATGCTACTCACTAACAAATTTGTGTATCGTGTACCCATAGATTAAATACGTCACAACAGAAGTGCACATTAACTTTCTAAACTCAAGGTTACCAAGCACTTTTAAGCTACATGGCCAGCCTACTAACAACGACCTTCAAATATATATCTATAAGCAATCTAAAATATTTTTAAAACTTTGGAAATGAAAACTTTGATTGTAGGGCACCCCTCCCAACCCCCGTCTGCTTTAGTTTATCATTCCATCCAATATTTTTAAAACTTTACAAATGAACATCTCTGCTTAGTTTTTTATTCCGTCCCATAAAATTTGACCTAAGCTGTATCCCTTCTACTGGTAACCCAGTAACTTCCACAGCCAACACCAGTAACAGCAGGAATGAGATGAAATATCTAGCCCCTGCTGTCATCCATAGGGAAGCCTGGAGGGCGCAAACCAGAGCCCAGGTACACAGCATTCAAGCCATATGGATGCTGGCCAGAGCCATGGAGCAGAGTCCTTCAATGGTGCAGTGCAGTGCTTGAGATGATCACTTTGATCTTGTATACAAAACTATTTCATACACATCAAAACACACTTGCTGAAAAAAGAAAAAAATCACTTGGTCCTCACTGACCAAGAGAGTGGCAATTTGTTCGGGATCTATAGTAATCTGTCAGCTTATTTATGACAGGTTTTAGTATTACAATTTTTGTCATTACAATCTCTGTTGATATATGAGGTTTACTCTGTTGACAAAAAACTGAAATGCTCAGGTTAAGCGACGCAATTAAGTCAGTGCTAACAGACAGCATAAAGTGTAATATGTTCTTAATAGTAGTGGATTTTCTAAATGGTCCACAGTGACTAGTCAACCAGTCAAGTGACCAGTCAACCAGTTAAGTGATGAGTCAAGTTTTCAAAAGTAACTGTAGACCAACAGACAGTAGTACTGCTTTGCGCAAATAAATAAATATATTAATTGATTAATTTCTAAACAATAATCTATTCTATTCTAATAGTAGTCGTTAAATGCCCACTATGCAATGTTCTATGTTATTTTAGGCTAACTGGCTCAGTGGGGATCAAAAAATTATCTTATCTCAGTGCCCCTATTGCCTCTTCACTCCGTTACAGCAGTTGCAAGATGAAAACGGTTCCCCTTGTGTACAACGAAACTGAAACTGATTGAAGTCAAAATTACATTTATTACTTTGTCAGTAAACTTAACTTTTTGGAAATTATTATTGGTTCCTATTCCTTGTTTTACAAATGTGTTGGTGAGAATTTACAATGTTGGTGACTGTAGGAGAAACAATCTGTAGGTAAACAATCACAGGCCTACCTGGTATGTCTATGTCATGGTAATAATCATAATAATACTAATAATAATCATCATCATCATAATCATAATCATAATGAATGTACACCTCCTCTTTCATTTTTTTTTATTGCTAGAATTGATGGCAGGTGATCAGAGTCGATATAGGTTTTAAAAACCCTATCTTCAGTGAGACAGTAACTTTGCAACTGACTCACCAAACTCGTCAGGTCTCAACAAGACACCAAATGTGTGATCGGCCGGAAGCTTCAGGCTATCTGCAATTCTGTCACAAGTCACAAAAAGGTTATAGTTAATAAGACTACAAACTCAATTGACAGTATATAACTGATTGACACTTACGGATTATGCACTTTGCCTATTTGTGGCTGAGTTCTTTCTCTGAAGTCATCACACTTCTTTGAGACAATCAATGCACTGTTATGTCTGTTGGGGTAACAATCACACAGCAATGCTATTTTAGTCAAAGTAAATGCTTATGTGTAGCATTTACCAGATGCTTTTATCCAAAGTGACTTTCAATAGCCTATAATAGCCTAACACTACACTGCTAATTAAAAAAGCTAATAAAAGAATAGATGACAGGCATAGTGCTAATCATTATAATGGCAATAACAATGGCAATATCAATCATAAAATCACAATAATTAAGTAAGCCCATAGTAAACATAATTAATCAAAACAGGTATTAAAATAGCAACTACTTGCAATGTTGCAATGCACTAAACCCATCTGTTGTGTTTAAAACCTTAATAACAAACACACCTACACGGTCACCTAATTCTAATTCTAATCTGTTCACCTAATTCTTTGTCTTGGTAATGTTTTGATAAATTAAGATAACAAATGAATAAAAGTTGCTGCACACATTTTCTTGTCACATGGCCAGTCAAGGATCCTGGAGACATTGCGTCCATCATTGTGGTGGGGAGTGGGCACTCCAAACCTGATGTTTTTATCACAATTTCTCCAGTTATAGCCCCTGTTGACTCGCTCACCTGCATAGAGTCAACATCACCTCATGTAAAACATGGCATTTGAATACCAGCACAATGAACCACAACTGTAATACAACAGCACACAGCATAAACTATGAAGCAGTTAGGTTATTAGATGGCAGTGTTAGGTGTAGCAACAGAGAATTTACTAAGTTGTGCGGCATCGTCATTCTTAATGCAGAAATTCACTGAAGAATACAAAGTATTGCACAGAAGATGTCAGCCTTATGGATGGCTAAACTAAATTTTGAATAAATAAATGCTGCAGATTTTTTAACTGATAGATTTCATCCACAAAATGCTGTTTTTCTAAAGATTAGGTGACTTACCAACAAAGTAGGCATTATGAGAGCGGACATAGTGCTCATGTCCTTCCTGGTAATCTCTCTCAACTTGCTCAGCGGTTTTAGGTGGGTTGATGATGTCTTGTGCATTGTTGATGCCTGCAGAGATAATAGTTGCTTTTGTTTTTTTTCCTAGACATTATTTCAGAAACAAAAACATTCTGAAAAGCCTATCTTCACTGGCCTCCAGCCTCGAGATGCCCTTAAAGCCAAAGAGAGGATGAGGACAATGATTCTTCAATTATACAGCAAAACAAAATGTATAACATCAATTTGTAAGATCTAATGCCTCTTCAATTATACCTCCCATCCTATTATACTCACAGATAAGGTTCTTCACACCAAATGTAGTTTGATTGTTAAACCACTTAGGCAGCCCAAAGCTCTGGTCATGAGACCTTCCAAGAGGGGCCCTCTGGTGGGTGGCATACAGAGCCTCATCAAGTTTCTGCAACTTCTGTTGGAAACGAGTCTTTGGTGCAGGATTTATAAGCGATCCACTCTGCAAAACCAACAAACCAACGAGAAACTGGGTGCTGTTTGCATAATCATATGAAAATTATATGAAAATTAGCAAATGTGTTTTGTAGAAGATATACATTACTAGTGTTTGTTAAGCAAGCGCTGATGCAATCTGAACCACCTTTTTCACCAACTTACAGTTAGAGATGTTTTGGTTATGACTCCATGTGTTTTTGTGCTGGCAATGTCAGGGTCATTGGCCTTCCCATAGAACATACAGATGGCCCCTGCCTCAGGTTGTGTGGCATTGAGAAACTTCTTCACCACTGGTGGTGTGATAGCCTACAATCAGAATGAAGTCAGATTTTGTTTGTTTGTTTCATATAGGTTAGCCTATTATTGGCTGTGATATTATCCTAGTCCTACATTTAGATTAGGCTACTCAGTGTTGGCATTGTCCCACAGCACTGGCCTAACTGTCCTGTGCATTGTCCCACAGCACTGGCCTAACTGTCCTGTGCATTGTCCTGCGCCACTCATATTGTCTTGTGGCACTCACCCACTGTCCTGTGTGATGTACCAACTGTGCTGTGTCACTGTCCTATGGTTTACCGTTAAGGTTTAGCTAAGGGTTAGGTTTGTAACAACTGGCAAGTGTCACAGGACAGTGGTGTGAGACAGATAAGTGTCAGAGGACAGTGGCTGATTGGTGCAGGACAGTCCATCAGACAGTATGCTAAATGTGAGGCACAGCCCAAGACAGTGGGCAAGTGCCACGGTACAGTGCACAGAACAGAAGTCAGGTAACACGATACATCAGCAACAACATAGTACACTTTTTGCCCCTACTACCCCTCAAAAAGATGTTTGCCTTTTCAACTTTCATTAGCCTGCACAATAAAATCCAAGAAATTCTAATGAAATGTTGACAAGCGTACCAACTATGTAAACTTAGTTTTTTAGATTTAGTTTATTCAGGTACAGCCAAACTTATAGGCCTATTGTCTACTGTCTCACATGCTGTTTTAAGCTGTTGCTACCTGACTGAACCACAGAGAAGGACTTACCCTTGGCGGCAACTCCAGACATGTCTTCACCCGGTCACCGAGAGGTATTCGTTTCCCTGCCTAGCCAAAGAGCAAACATAATGCTATGACAGTGAAACAGACAAGGTTCCGAATTTCACATGCACAGAGCAGAATCAAGCATTAGATTTCTGTAATGTGAGATAACAGTACAAACGGTGTTTGTTTAGTTGTGAGCTATTAGCAAAAATAAAAAAAACTTACCGCTGGAATGCTCGGGAATCTGTCCTTTACTAAAGTCATTTTTTCGTGTCATCTAAATACCAAAGGAATTTGTGTTTATTCAATACAATTTAAGACAATCCATTTGGACACTGACAGAACTAACGAAGTTCATAGTGCGAAAAAGATACAAAAAAGACACAAAATATCGAGATGTTTACAACCTGTTTCCAGGCAACACGTTCAGCTGGCGTAAAATTCTATAGCTCTGGCGTAACTGTCTTTGGGCAGGTTCCCAAACTGTCGCGTACCTTCCGTGACACTCCGAGTCCTACCGAGTGCCCCGAGAACCAAGTACCCTGTGCATCACGGACCACTTGCTATAACAATTAATATTTTTGCATAAACAAACTAAATGCTACACAAACTATGAGCACATATAGTACGATACACAACAATGCAGACGCTATTGGGTTGTACTGGGGGTAGTCTGAGCTCTTTTTCCATGTTATCTTTAGGCCATGCTGGTAATAGCTAAGAACTCATTCACGGATTTATTTTGCGTACCCCCTAGAATTGGTCCAAGTACCCCCAGGCCAGGGGTACCTTACCCCAGTTTGACAAGCACTGTCGTAGGGTATTTCCCTAAACACCATCTGAAATTTGAAAAGGCAGATAGATTTGACTGATTTCTACATACTTCTACATAACTTTCTACATGACTTCTATTAATTTTATTAGTTACGTTTCATAAAGTAGGCACATAAACAGATTTGTAGACATAGCCTAGGCCGACGGTAGACTGTCTATTTCATAGAATTAGACCAAAGACTGAGATTATTCTCGTATAAAGTCAATAGCCTATATTTATTTAGATAAATTGGACGCTAAACCACAAAACATGAAAATATGTTCATTTTTAAAACTTTACGTAATGATGTTTGATTTCATGAATAAAAGCTGTGTTGCTCTTTTTCATCTGATCAAAACGACCAATTTGTGAGAGTAGGGAGGCTGCTGGGGAGGTAAAAGATATGCGTTTGGACAACTTTAAGACGGGAGTAGCTGATTGGCCATTTCATTGCTATACGTAAAAGATGTCAAATCCAGTCATACGATCTGTCATCCAGCGTTTTGAGGCAAAGAGGGAAGTTGCGAAGAAAAGGAAGGGAAGGCATTAGCGACCAAAGAGATTTCTCAGGTGTTCGCCACGACTTAAAGCTTGAAAATATCGTTGATTAGTGGTCGTTGTTAGGCGCCCTTATCGTTTTCTTCTGGAGAAGGTAAGCCTCTGAGCCATTTTCAGATGTCCAGCTATTTCATTTAGGAGTATTTTGCCATTAAGATAGGCTAGCCGATGTTAGCTGCCAACAAGCTGAACTACATGCTACGCTGCTAGCAAATACAAATAAGGAACTTGATTAGCTAATGCTAATTTTGTTATAAACACAGGCCTGTATATTTGGCACACCAACAGACCAGACACTAATGTGCGACATTGTTAGGTAGTAACATTATCGGTGAGTATTGCTGAAATTTCCACCGCGATCATGCAGCGCCAACTACCATGTAAAAATTAGATTTTGTTGCACTTTATCAGTTTGCATTACTCGTATAGAAACTGTAATTAGCGAGAATGCTAGCTGGCTAACTCGCTGACATTGGAGTTTGCGTAGAAAACTGTTATTTTAGAACGGAATATCGGTAGCTACCAGCTAGGTCTAGTTTGTGACAGCCAGGTGGGCAATTCGATGAGCGTGATTTATACTACAGTGTATACATGTATGGTATTATGTCATTGCTCGTTTAGAAAGTTTGTCACTTTGAGTGCGGTGTATGTATTATTATTTCTCTTGGCGTGAACTGCTGGGTAGCTATTGAAAGGTACCCAGCTAACTAGCTAACTAGCAAGCTACATGACACAGCTTGTTGCTCAATTATGATGCGCCTATGTTTAGACTAACATTACCCCTCGAGTTTGCTGCGTACATCACAAATGTTTATCGTAGCCAGTCGCAATCAACAAATGTGTAGCGTTATGTTTTAGAAGCCAAAGTGGAAAGTTAGCTCGCTTGATGATTTTGACGTAACTCTTTAGCATCGTACGACTGAAGCTGAGGGCAAATGGCCAACTGTGAGCTTGTTTCCTTGTTGCTTGTTTTGCCTAGTCACTTAATGTAGATCTAAGAGTAAACTGTTGAAGTACATCATCACAAATGTTAGTCAGATGAACGCCCTCTTATTGTTTGATTCTGGTAAATACATAAAATGAGGCGAACAGTGGAGTAGCATTTGGTATTATTGACTATTTATGGTCACAACAATGATGTAACAAGCTATTGGTTAAGTCAGCATGATTACTGAAAGCCAAACGGTGGTTAAATACGAGTCATACAGGAATGTGTAAATACAGGATCTGGTTCGTTGCTTGACTTCATGCCTTGGTGAAAAACAAAACAGGTGCTTAACAATGGGGCCTACTACTGATTGGGGCAAGTACATTGATTTCAGATGAACTTTACTGCTGAGGAGGGTAGTTTGCGTTTTTTTATATACATGTGGCTTGCAATCACAGGGGAACATTGTTTCATTCAGTTTTACTGTCACTTTCACAGTTATTTTGAGGTCCTTTGGTTCAGTAAATGTTTTAATCTTTTACCAGCAGTGTGGCATCTAGGTTATGGCAAGTCGGGGTGGTGCTACAAGACCCAATGGGCCCAATACCGGCAATAAAATCTGCCAGTTCAAGCTTGTGCTTCTTGGAGAGTCAGCTGTGGGAAAGTCCAGTCTGGTGCTGCGGTTCGTCAAAGGCCAGTTTCATGAATTTCAGGAGAGCACAATAGGAGGTAAAGCAAATGTGCATGAAGACTTTTTTTATTTCAGTCATCACAGTATGTGATTTTAATTCGCTAAACTTTTTGTCTCATTTAGAGAGTTTCTCATCAAAGGCCTCCTCATGGTTTTCCATTCTGTGCATTCAGTTTGGCTCTGTAAATAGGAAGTGGCTCAAATCAACCCACACATTAACCAGCCAATCAGTATAGTGTCCTCAGGAGCATGCAAGCAAGTGGCTTTCATTTGATTGGCTGTGGCTTTCAAGTATCAACAACCTGTCTCCAGAATCACATCAGTGTACCTTTTATGCATCACACATTGAACTTAGAAGCTTAATTTGGTTGCTCCAGGAGTCCACCATCATAGCATGGAATCAGTTGATGAGAAGTCCTATGAGATGAGATTACGGTAGTTGCTGAGGAAGTAAAAGTAAAGCCTCAATCCAAAGCCAGCAGATTTCATTCATGAGGTTTGTCTCATGTCAGCATCACTTCCAGATGCTCATCTGGGTTATGCACACTCCACTGCTAATGAGTCACTTGTCTGTTCAATCCAAATTGAGAGATATTAATTGTGCTTATGCTGTTACTGCAATATTCATATCCCTGCGCACACTGGTGCTATAACTGTGCTGTGGTATGCTCAAGCTCTGTGTGTGTGTGTGTGTGTTCTGTTCCTGTTCCTGTTCCTGTTCCTGTTCCTGTAGCCGCCTTCCTCACTCAGACAGTGTGTTTGGATGACACGACAGTCAAGTTTGAGATTTGGGATACAGCAGGACAGGAGCGCTACCACAGTCTGGCACCAATGTACTACAGAGGAGCACAGGCAGCCATTGTGGTTTATGACATCACAAATGAGGTGAGCAGAGAGTCCCCCCACTGAGAGCGATGGAGGAAGTACTGGAACTCAGTACTAAAGTAAAAGTACAAATAACCAGCATAACGCATACTTCAGTAGTAGTGGAAATGATATGCAAAGTCTTTTTTACTTAATGTATGTTTGTATGTATCAATAGCCCTCATATGTTAAAAATTCCTTGGCAGCTATGCTACCCTAATTGTATTATTGTGTGTAGGCATCATTTTGGCAAAAAATGTTACACTAAAATGTAATGGAATGCACTGCAGAAATATAGTGGATTAGAAAGTAAAGAAAATAGTTCTAAAATGTACAGAAAGTGAGGATAATAGTTGTAAAATGTAATGGAGAAAAAGTAAAAAATATGCATTATTATTTAAAAAAATTTACTTAAATACAGAAACAAAGTATTTGTGCTTCATTACATTCCACCACTGCCTGCTGATTGGCTATTGGATTACTGGCATGGATGATGGATGATGGATGATTATTAAATAGGAAGCATATCCATGGATACCTGCCTGAAAGATTTCCAAAAAGATTTCCTGACTGATTTTTAAACACATTGGATCAATAGAAATCTAGCCTTTTTAGTTTTCAGTTTTCTTTATGCTCATAGTGGTAAAGATGTTTCAACAGACTTCTCATGTTTGGCCAGGAATCTTTTGCACGGGCAAAAAACTGGGTGAAGGAACTACAAAGACAAGCCAGTCCGAACATCGTCATTGCCTTGGCAGGCAACAAGGCTGACCTTGCCAACAAGAGAGCCCTGGATTTTCAGGTTTGCCTCCTTGATTATGGAGTGTCAGTGTGATGTCATGGTGTAATGGAATTTAATGGTTAGTTAGAAATGTAATAGAGACTTGATGGTAGTTAACCCTGTAGATTGTATGTGACATAAACAGGAAGAACAATCAAAGCAATCTGATTGGTGAGGCTTGTTGTTATGCGTGTCATTGACTCTGACCCCTGATCGTGTCTCTGTGTGCAGCTTGCACAGTCATACGCTGATGACAACAGCCTGCTGTTCATGGAGACTTCTGCAAAGACGTCCATGAACGTCAACGAAATCTTCATGGCTATTGGTATGAATACAAATGTAGTGTTTTAAAGGCAGACTACACAACATTTTGTGCTGTTTTTAGGTAAATTTACCAGCTTAGTAGTCACTATGATATTTAAATGACTCATTATTGGGTGAATGAAGGTTCCCACCGCTGCTTCTTCGCACAGTTATGACCCTAGGTGCAACAATGGCGGCGTTCCCCGTTGTCAAACGAAACTTAAACTGAATGAGATCAAAATCACATTTTCTACCTTGTTAGTCAACATAACTTAATCATTCAAAAATAATCATTGCTGTTTCCTGTTTGTTTTTTAAACAAATCCACATATATTGGTGAAGCAGCTTTGCTGTTTGTTTTGTTTTTTTGTTTTTAACTGTAGGGGGAGCTTTAGGTAAAAGGTAAAAAATCGCTTGCTTGCCTGGTACGCCTTTAAATGTATGAACTGTTAGACATAATTGAGCCATTAAGTTTTGTCTTATATCTGCAGTGTTACTTTGCACCGTCTTAATGACAACGTGAAGTACAGCAGTGTTAAATTCAGCCCAATTCAGGGTGTTTGTATCATCACATGTGTAGCCTGCACCCAAAACAAGACTCCTCTCATGTTCATCAGATCATCATTCTTTTTTGCTCTAATTTCACACTCGCTTCCTCTCTGCAGCGAAAAAATTGCCCAAGAACGAACCCCAGTCAACCGGAGCAAGTGTCAATCGCAACCCTGGAGTGGACCTTACGGAGACAGCTCAGCCCACTAAAGGACCATGTTGCAGTAACTAACTCGCTGGACACATCTCATCTCATCTCCTCTCCTCTTGGTAACATCTAGACATGGGGCTCCACTTCCTTCTCCTCTTCCTGCCAACCTTGCGCCCTGGATTAGCTAAAGACTCTGTGTAGATATGTTTCTAATACTTTTTTTATTTTTGAAGAAGAAAGAAGGAAAGAACAAAAAAAATGTTCATCAGATTAATAGATGCATGTATCACTACAAAGCCTAAAGAGACACATAAACAAACCGTCACACACACACACCACACACACACGAACATGGCCGCACACATTTTGTAAACTTTCTTGAACCAGAAAACAGTAGGAGAGTGTCTAAGTGCAAAATGTATGTAAATGAATATGTGTGTGTGTGTGTATGTGTGGTGTGGGTTGTGGTATGGGGGTGGTGGAAGTTGCACAGACATGTGTTTAGAGATGGACTGATTCCTTGCTTAAGGAGGTTTAAGTGTGATGATGCTGGATGTGAATGCGTCAGATTCATTGTCACCATCGTTTGATGGGTTGGATGAAAAAGGGTGTGTCTGTCTCACAAGCATCAGACCCGAAAAGCCATCCATCCCTGCCTCATTTTCCACCCTTTAACGCTCAACCCCCAGCCCAGCACCCTTCTTTCTACCCAGCCCAGGGCCATGCCTGTATTTGCAGCGATTATACAGTGTTGACACAGGGTCAGACAAGGACTCTTTACAAACAAGCATTCCTCCTTGCCCCTGTTGTTCAGAGTCGTGCCCCTTTGCAGCAATGCATGGTGGCGGTGCACAGCCACACATTGGCATTGTCCCTTTAAGATCGGAACCAAAAGAGCTACAGGGTGTGGTTGGCATTAACATGTCTGCTATGTGTTGCCTCTTCAGAGTGTTTGTCATCCGATTGATCGTTATCATGATGTGCTTTAAGAGAAAGAACAAAGATCATGAATAGTAAAAAGAAAAGAGATAAAAAAGGAATTTGAAAAAAAAAGAAAGTATATATATGTATATGTATTATTCGAAACTTTGTTTCCATTTCTGTCACTTAAACCTGTTTAACAATGCCTTTTCTGTAATCAGTGGATGCTAAACAAAATGCTTCTCGGACCTTTGGAGTTGGGGATAGGTCTGTCTGTTTGGGTTATGGCCCAGCACATTATTACTAGTCTGGAGAATTAACCCTTAGCACAGCTCTCCAGCACAGCCTTTTTATAGTGAAAGCAGTACAGACCAAGGGGGTGTGTTTAGGCAGGCAAAATGACAGACATAGCTCGTTACCTCTTACTAGTGTACCTCAAGAAGATCAGCCTTTTGTGTGTGTGTGTGTGTGCGCGTGTGTGTGTGTGAGAACAGGGATGTGTCGTCTCCTTGCATCCCCACTATGTAAATGAGGAAAAAAAAAAGCTGTTGCAGAGCCCTGTGCAGGTAATCATTAATACTTAGAAAACCTAGAGAGGGGATCATGGAGGACTATTGAGAAATCTTGACATTCATGTCAAATCCTTTTGCACTGCTTAAATATACCCTCAGCTTGTTTGCAAAACAATAGAGATTCCAATTGTACAGTTTCCCAGAAATACCCTCGACTGGGTGTAGAGTTTGTTTTTTTGTTTTTTTTTTTTCCACAAACTGGTCAAGTAATGTTGGTCTTTTTAAAAATATACTTTGTGTTATTAACAAATCAATTTGACATTTACTCAGTGGTCTGTTGTGTAGTTTTATCTGAACATTCTGTTTTTATTTTTTATTTTTTGAAGACTCCTAGCAACAAATTGCACAGATTTAAGGTATGTTTTGGCCATGAGCTGGTGACTGCCCATAAAATGCGTAACCATGAAAGTGCTGACCTACTGCAGAAAACACCAAATGTAGCTGAATGAACTGTGTGACTGTCAGAGAACCGAATGGACAAAGTGATGTAACGACCTTAACAGTGAAGGACTAATCTTCAGGATTGTCCAGGTACTAGTTAATATTTTCAATAAAGGGGGTGAAATTGTGTATATGTAATGGTGTGGTTGTTTAATTAAGCACTACACATATCACATTGCATAGGGCTCTTCTCCTCTTAACAGCAGCTACCTAGATTGTCACTAAGTGAATGAAATCCGAGGTATATCAGAGTGAACCTGACTGACTGATGGTGGACCCTGGTCAGAACGTGTTTTCTGATCGGACATCCAGCCCTTGGAGAAGGATCACCATAACCGTGATGTTCTCCCTGGAGCCTGCAGCTACTGCTTCATTCATCAGCTTTCGGCATATGCTGGCTGCCAGGCCTTCATAATCTACCTCCAGCCCTGCATCCTTCCCAGCAGATGGGTTGTTGGGCTCCTTGCTCTCTGCAGCGCCCTGTTGATCACCCAGTGTATCCTCACACTTTGATCCCCTTGAACACTCTGACTTGTCAAGGTCCTCAGCAGTTTCTTTTTGCATGGAACTACTGAGGCCTCTGTGTCCCCCCTCAGTGGCTTCCAGATGTCGGTGATGGCTCCGATAGGCGTGAGTGCACCGCTGCACTATGGGAGCTACATCCTCTGGCTGCAAGACGTCCCACAGACCGCTGGACCCCAGCACCAGCAGGCTGAAGGAGGAGTCCAAGCTCAGGGGAGCGTAGAATGGCTTTGGGGGCACCACGTTCCTCAGCTCACGGTTGCCATAGTTGCCCAAGGCTCGCGTGGCACGGAGCAGGCCCTCCACCAGGCCATGATGCTTGTTGGTGCTGATTGTGCCACCTTCCTTAAGGATGCGCTTGCGCTCCTTGTAGTTTGCCGTGCTGTGGTCTTCGCTCACACGGAAGCTCTTGCCATTTTTATAAAGTACAGCATGAATGTTTCCTGTGTGTGTCAAGACAAAGTAGAGTGTTATAAACTAGTGTTAGTAAAGCTCATCAATTTTGGGACCATGGAAGAGATTTGTTCTATTACTGCAACTTTTTTTTATTTAAACCCCTATTCAAATATGGTTTCACCTTACAAATTGCATCAAATCTTACAAAGCAATACTGTCACTAAGTTTACCCTATAAATAAGCTTTTCCACAACCAGTTATTCTGGAAACTTTCATAGAACTAATTTGGGTAAGTAAGCAAGATGTTCCTAATGTTTCTTAAAAAAAAGGGTTAGTATGAGATGTTGGTCTAATTGAAATTTTCTAAACCACACAGAAACTTTAGCAGACACCTGCAAATCCTTTGTGATACAAAAGCTGAAATTTAGGCCAACACTGTCCAGTTATCTTGCTAGATCAAAGATAATTGAAGCCTAACACAAGACCAACCACAGTTAGCAATATGTATCCTTCCATGCAGGGCCTTGTGGACCTGTTTCTCTTCAGCGTTCAACTCCTGATCAACTATGCAGATGACTGTGGTACAGCCACTCCAACGGAACCTGGAAGTCTCATTGCGGCCCAGACCTAGGATACGGTCCATATGGGTAAACGCCATGATGAATGCTTGAGTCATCCGCTGGTCTTTGGTCATGGTCCCCAAGTCTGTACAGGCTGGATCATCTCTGTCAAACAGAGTTTCCATTTGGGACAGGAAGTCCCTCTGTTCACTCGCCAAGGAGAATAAGGGGTCGAATTTGACCAGCTGTTCCAGAAGGATGACTGAGAGCTCTTTCGCTGCCAGCTCAGCCGAATTCTGTCCATGGAAACCGTCAAAAACACCAAAGAAACTTGTCCCTTCTTTGCCCCCGTAGTTGTTGATGAGCACGCTGACATCCTCCAAGTCTCTCCTCCAGGCCGAATTCCTGTCCTCCCCCAAGGCCACAGCCCTGACCAGAGGGCTGTTCCCTGGGTAGGTGACTACATTGTACTTTAGCTCTGGAGATGGCCCAGAGGAGGCTGGGGACTTGCCCATAACATGACCAAACCCTTCCCAGCTGCTCAATCTGTCTGAATGGCTGACGGAATCCTGGCTGCAATCACAGGTCTCTTTTGGATCCTCAGTCAGAACAGGGCAGCTGCGGTGCAAACAATACCAGATCAGGCCCTGGATTCACATTAGATAACATTTTGGCATAGTATGTTTTACCAAAGTTAATTTTGAGGTCTTGGTGTGTGGTAAAGATATAAACACTGGAGACATTTCTATTTTGAAAGTACAATATTGAGTTTGAATAGTCTGTGAAGTCATCTTGTCACACAAGATTTAATGCAAATGAGCTATTGTTTATGTTTTGTCTCAAGGCAATGGAAACAGGCTATAAATGAATCAAGAAATAATCATGTAAACCCCAAAAATTCAACAATAAATCTAATTACCACTTTTCCAGTGCAGACATTCTAGCTGTGAGAATTTGTATATTTAAACTGTTATTGGCTTGCTATGGAAACTGTCGCTCTAGCAACCACGATTGAAGCTAGCCAAAGTTTTGGAAGGAACAAAAATCAGCTTGTGACAACACTGCAGACTCAAGTTCAGCAAGTCAACGAGAAAAACAGCATCAGTGTTCCAACTTTTCTTTTTTTCCAGAACACATGAATGTAATTTCTGAGAGTAATTCCTGGCAAGCTTACCCAGTCTTTCCCCTCTCTACAGAGCCTGACGGGCTCAATTTCAAGTCTTCACACATCCATGTTAAAACAGACAGAAGGCCAAGATCATAATATTGCACTTCATGTGTGTACCTGTATGACCCAGAAGATGGCAGCAGTGCACTTTCTTTTATAGGCATCTCTCACTGAAATGTGCGCATCCACACATAAAAAACACTCACTAATGAGAATGCCATGACCTTTTCAAAACCCACAGACAAAAACGGTGTGCTATGAATGCATGTATAATATACACAGGAAAATCAATTTGTTTAGCACAACTTGATCTGTTTGCAGATAACCCGCCTGGTGGGTTTTCAGTGCAAGGAATGCCTACGCACATGGGGGGAGGGGGGAGGCGATGCTTGTAATTCATTCCCCTGTGCTCTTACCATCATTCATCAGACATTAATGTCACATTCACCATTGCTGCTTTTCTATTAGGGGTTTCAATGGGTTGCTAATGTGGTCTCTACTTAATTGTACTGCAGTTTGGACAGAGCGTGGTGGAGGGAAAAATAATCAAATCAACCTAATTGTTGAGGTGTACATTCCTCTGTAAATTCAGCACCTTTAAGAAAAATTGAGTGTATGCAGGTTTTTCCACGAAAAAAATCCAAGGTGACACCCAGGGTTGGCTGGCTGGCATTGGGTGGCGATGTGCTGAGCCCATGGCATGCATCACCTGTCCTGCTTGTCACCTGAGACCCTGGGCTGACACGTCGCTGACAGTCCCATTAAGATGATAACTGTGCCCCTAGAATACATTACTGTCACATCTCCCCCTTGCCTTCATCACCCTTCATCACCAAGAACACTATGGCGAAGAGACGGGAGAGGTGGAAGAAAAAGAAAGTAAAGGAAAGAAAATGTTCATATCATTTCCAAAATGAGAAGGAGGGGGGGTTGGGAGGTAGGGTAGTCCCCCCTCATGGGTCCTTAAATATCAGCAAACAGATCTGGTAATGGAGTAAACAAAACTGGTTTGTGAGAGATGTGTGTGTGTGTGTGTGTGTGTGTGTGTGTGTGTGGTGTGTGAAGGCTCTCCAGCTTTCACTTGGATGAGTTCCCATCACCCTCATTCCCAAAGAGAGGGACAGGTCTGACATCACTTAGCAGAAAATGTCAGTGCCATGAAGCGACACTTTGCTGTTGTAGGCTCTGTGTGTGTGTTCCTGTGTATTCCTGTGTGTGTGTCATACTGGCACAAAAGATGGACATATTTCCATCTGTTAGTTGATTGTGGTGTGAGCAGTTTCTTGTGAGCACATGGCTGGGGGGCTGATACAACAGGCTACAGCAAGCTACAGAGTCTAAGGTTTGAAATTGGACCACATGCACAACATGTCATAGAGCTCTGAAATCAGCCTCTAAAGGGAGTCTTCTCTATGCACACAACAGACTGTCATTCCCCTTGTCTGAGCCTACGATAAGTTACTAGCCTGGCCATGCCTTCCACTTCCACTTCCACTTGATTAGCATCTCCCTACAGTGCTAGTCTGTAGTCTGCAGTGCTAGTCAGACACTGAACCAAGTCCAGTTTTTTTTTCCCCCACTTGCACCAGCAAAAGTTATGAACCCTTTCCAACATGCTCATGCCAGTGAGTGCTGGGTTGAGAGATGAGACACGTTCTCGGAGAGTAGGGATAGCAGTGCTGTTCATTAGGGTCAACCCCACCCCCCACCGACCCCCTTAGTTTCGAAAGCCAGACCGATGCTTCTCTGCCTGCAATGCCTCAATGGTTTCCTTCAAGCAAGTGCAGACATTGAGGAGGAAAGGCTGTGATGCTCTAAGTGTTCGTCCAGCGAAAACAGAAAAAGAAGCAAAAACTCAAGCGGGAATTAGAAGGCTGATTGTTTGATCATTCTTGTTTTGTTGCATGGAAGAGAATTTCATCCCAGAGAATCCCTTGTCAGGAGAGAAATATCCTCAGCAAATGTCAATGATTGAATAACATAGCATGACACATGTCTCCCATACAATCAAGAAACCAGACAGTAATTTACTCAGAAGCAGTGCTGCTTCTGACCTGCTGCAAATCTGATGAATTCAAATATGTTCAAAACTTCAAGATTTTTATTGTCAGCTGAATGTACAACAAAAGTAGCCAGCAAGGCCACATAGGTGCAAGAAAGAGAAATGTGAAAGTGTCAAGTAGAAAGGACCAATGGGAAGAGGGGGGTATATCCAAAGGTGCAAGGGAAGAGGAGTCAAGGGTCAAGTAAGAAGAGCATAAATTATTTATAGATTATTTATAAAAAGTTTTATAGACTCATTAATAAGCTTTATTAATATGTTGTAACAGTTGATGAGTGTGGTCAGAATGATCTATCCATCCAAATAATGGGTTCATTGAAAGTGTTTCCATCATCTAGATAGCCATATTGCTTTGGGTGTTTTGAAATGAAATGAATATCCTGCCAATGAGTCACTCCTGAGAAAGTAGGAGAATAACAAAGCCTGTGATCACACATCTTAGCAGTTTTTGGCCAGTGGAGAGTTGTTTGGACTTGTATATCAGCTATGACATCCCAACCAGCCATTAAATCACATTTAGTCAAATCAGACCTGTCATGTATGCTACTATTATTCTGCAAATGTAGCAGACTCTAAGTAAACTAGGCCATCGCTTTTCCACTGAGAAAGCATGGATCCTCAGTGCTTGGGGTGTTTTCAAAAGACAAAAGGGCAACTCTACTGCCATGCCCCCACAGTTGTCTTTGGCCTTCCCAAAGCATGTGTCATTTTGATTGATTATGACAGTCCTTATGAGCGCTCCAATATTTCAAATCCCGATAACAATCTATGAAATACCTCTGATGAAAAATCTGTCAACATGATCCATGTTCCCCCTTGCGAGGCCAGGGAGAACTCTGGGTTGAGCTGCAGGATAGCACCAGATTCAGAGGGAGTGTCGGTGCTCCAAAGCCCAGCTTCCAGGAGTCAGGAGCTCTGCAGAATGAAAATATCCAGCCTTTTTGGGTGTGTGTGTTTCCACCGGTACCAGAATGCTAATTACTACATTTGTCATGATCAGGAATCAAAGCTCTGTACGAACAAGCACAAGCGTATGAAGCGGCCAGTCTGGCCTCCGGGGATTCCAACAGTGTGCTCCTTCTATTTTTTTTTTCCTTTCACATACTCCTTTAGGCAGCATAAAAAATGAGACAAGGTCCCAGGTGTTACAAATGTGTTGTGCATAATTCTGGAAAAAAGGAAGAAAAGAATCCTGCTGCCTGCAAAAAAAAAACACCCACAACCATATTATGTACTCCACTCAACCTCAGTTAAATGCAGATTCAGGGCAGAAGTGCAAGGGAGGCTATCAACAAAACACAGAGTGCAGAGGGACAGTAGAAAGCAGTGAGTAGAATGAAAGAGAACAGATACAGTGTCTAGGGGACAAAAAAAGCTTTTTATCACAATTCAGTCACAGTCCCGAGTTACAGTCACAGTCCCGACTTTTGACCGAGTGCTACTGCTGCGGCTTGCCTTTGTGCCCGGCCACTTTTATATCTTGTATTTCAACATTCTCACAAGGTGACAGGACTGAAACCAGAGCCCATGCTGCAGGGCTGGACTCCCACCAGCTGTGGCGTTGGGATAGAGTGTGTATGAGTGTGTGTGTGTGTGTGTGTGTGTGTATACGCAGCGGGCTGTTATGCGAGTGAAGTCGCTGATAGCTCCCTGGAACTGTAGATTGAGAAGTCTCCGTCCCAGAGAAACAGATGTTCCTGATTATTGTTTCAGAGGACGGAATAGGAGCAAGATGGTACCAATGATCCTGTTCAGTGAGATTTTTTTTTTTTTACTACAGAGATTGTCTTTATTAGTTTTAGAGTGCTAGTGAAACTGACAAAAAAACATCTCTTTTGTGAGTGTGTGTATGTGTTTTTGACTTTGAAGCTTATGTGAACAGACCCAGGGATCGATGCAAGACAAGAGAGAGAGCATTAGAGAGAGAGAGAGAGAGAGCGAGAGAGTTCACAAAAAGGTCCTTGCTTGAAAATTATGGGGTTCACAAAACACCTGATGAGTTATGTTGCTTTGACAAATGTGACCCGCAAAAAATGTCAGGATGCAAAATTGATGTGTGCTGAATCTCCCAAAGGGTGCCTTTGAATCAGAGGAGCGAGACAGTGGGATGATATGCCGTCTAGTAGCAAAGGGCACAGTTTCAGTTGGATTAGTAATTAAGTCAGATCCACTGTTTACCTCCATTCTCATTGACTGGTTAGGTTTCTAAGCATTTTGCACCAAATGAGTAACCTATAATTGACCTGGACTTTTATGTTTGCCCTGATTTTAATGAGCTCTTCACATAAAACAGAACAAGTGGGTTGTTTTTAAAGTGTGTGTCTGGGTGTGTGTGTGTGTAGGAGTTTTTTCCATCGAGACTGAAGCTAAAATAACAAAGTAAGTTTCTTTATTTGAAATGAAATGATTCATCTTTCTTTTCACATTGACAGCTCAGATAAGACAAGCTTTTTTGTGGTCCTATGACACATTTATCAGGATGTCTGCAAGGATGTGGTAAGGAAGTACGTTGTTGGAGGTCTCTCTCTCAGACTCACATCCCTTGCCTGTATGTACATATCTTGCCTGTATGTACATATCTTGATGCGTGGCAGGCAGGCAGCACTCCGTTCTTTACATGAGCGATAAACTGAGCAGCAGCATTTCAATTTGGAGAAGATCCAGCTTCTGATCTCCTAGTCATGTAGGCGTTCTCATCATCCTCACATTGCTTTGCTGTAAGCACGCATAGACGCACAGACACACACACACACACACATACACACTCTCTCTCTCATGCACACACACATATACACAAACAGTCACAGATGTCTTCACACACATATGCACTCAGAACCATATGTATGTACATGGGCATACACACAGAAGTCACACACACACACACACAAATAGCCACCTACACATACCCTATACAAGAGGGATTGTGGCACAGATGTCTAAAGTATTAAGGACATCCAACGGAAAAGGGGGTTAAAGTGCAAACAGCAAAGACCATTCCCCCCCATCTATTTTCTTTATCAATACTCTTATAGCAGAACATGTTTCTGACAGAAGCAATGACCTTAATGAACACAGAGAATCAATCTAAAAAATCAATATATTCCTTACACATTTACAGCTTCAAGTCTGGAACAACACTGCATAGTTACCTTGGTGTGTGTTTTTTTTATTATTGCGGTGTGATATCAAACAAAAGTCTGGATCCAACAGGAGGATCGGATAGGGTTTTCAAGAGGGGAAAGATGGAGCTGTTGATTGGCAAGGTTCCAAGTAGAGTGCCTTGGGGAACTCCACCGCCTGAACCTGTCCTCTCACAGGCAGGCCACAGTTCAAAGTTCAGAGGTCAGTAGGGAGCAAAGAGCACAGGTGTGTGGGCTGTCCTGACAGGCCCAGGGGCGGGGCGGAGGAGCGCAGCGGTGAGGGACTGAGTCTGAAAGAGGGAGGGGTTGGCACTAGAGCGTAGGGTGAAGGAGGAGTTTATGGCTGCGGCGGCAGCTGCCACAGCTGCCAGGTGAGAGGGCACCATCCGGGTTGGCAATGCCTGGCACAGCTCCTTACTCAGTGGTAGCTTCCCCTGAGGAGAGATGACACAACAAAACAGTCAGTAGTCCGCTTAACACAGCCCAACTGACCTCAACTGAAGGAATACATACAGCATACAACTCACTCTCCCAAAACCAACATTATCAGAAGTTGTCATTGTGCCATAGCAAATAACCTACTTAGACTGTCTCTAGACTGTCTCGATTATACATGCTGGGAACACCACTAATTAGTTCCCGAGTGACGCAGTAAATGTGATTTTAGTCAATGTGACTTGCCAATTGGCTCAGAGCACCAACATTCTTCTCTCTATGCAGTCGTCATAGCGCGACTCTGTGTCAAAAGTGTGTGATTTTTGCCCACCATTTGAACTTCTCTTGCAGACACCTGCAACTGAGACTTTGGCCAATCCGAGTCCCATCCATTTCCTCGGGACTGTGGCCAGTGGTGTGTGTTATGTAATGCTAATCCAGACACGTCACACCTGGGACCGAAACTATGATCCCTCTATGTGGCGTGAAAAAGTGCAACAATTACATCTCTGGCAGAGAGTCACGTCACACAGCTGGAATCACACTGTAAGATGTCAGCCTCAGCCGTAAATGAACAGGTTTATTAGAACAGTGACGGAGAAAGGGGGAAAAAGTAGAGAAAAAAAACAGTGTTCCTGGCAATTTCCAAAAGGTCAGGTCCCCCTTGGAGAGGCTTCCAGGGTTCATGTTGGTTCAGTTGTCATAAGCTCTGGTGCTGCTGGGGCACTCAGGGGCCACCCAAGCGCCTCTGGTCACCTCGCTTCACTTCAAGCACTCCCACTGCGAGGCAAGAGGAGAGAGAGTAGGAGGAGAGGAGAGACGTACCGCTTGTTTAGTCTGTCCTCTCTGGGGCTTAGTGTAGGGGCTATATTTAGGCTTGGCTGGCTTTCCCGCCGCTCGGTCTTTGTGACGGCGACTGCTGATGTGCTGCAGGGGACAGATCAGAGGGACGTTTCAACAAAGTCACTTTGTCAGGTGAGAGGCCAGGGAAGCGAGGTGCGGACAAAACAAAGTTAACACACCTGCAGTGGCTATGCTAACTACTCTAGCATATCAGGCCTTAACAGGGTGACACTGAAAACACGTAGCATCAGAAAAGTTTTCTCAAATTTGACTTAGTGAAATGACATTATCTAAATAAACAAAACATGTTGTTTTTACACTGGTTGGTGAGCTTATCTCAAATCTGACAGAAAGAGAGCGATCAGATGGGAACTGAATAGGAACAGATGGTGAGAGCTGTTGAGAGTATTTTGACGCATCCTCCGTTTCCCCGCGTTTCCCCGCTCACCTGCTTCAGTTGCGTCTCCGAGTTGACATGGACGTCACATATCTCACAGTGGAACGTTTTGTTCTGCAGGCCTGTGGACGCAGTGCCAGGCACCGTCAGCTTGGTTTTGACGCCAGCGCGGGGGAAGGACTTGATGGAGCCCGTGCCACTCCGCGCCTCCAGCATTGTCTTGTGCTTTGTACCTGGGGATGAGGCGGGAGAGGCATTCATCAACCAATCAGCAAATCAACAGCAAAAGGTAACTCTTCAGCCGTTCCGACAAGTTCACAGAAAGAAGTGTTTAATCTTCAAAGGCATTTTAAACCCATAAGTTTGGTTATGTGCAATGGGCCTGACTAGGGTAACATGATCACAGGGAGTTTGTGAAGGACTCACAAAGAAAAATTTCAGCTTTGAGCAGTCGGAGAGCAAAGAAAATCACTTTGGTAATTCACATCCATTAGCTGCATTTGCCAATTAGCAATATTCAAAAGCCAGCTAGGGCCAGTGGTGGGAAAGAAAGATGTGTTAGGTACAGAGAATTTAGTAATCTGATGGGAGCTGATTTTCTGTGCTTTAACTTTTCCACTTCTGGTACTTTGCCTCTCTCTCTCTCTCTATCTCTCTCTCGTGTCTGACCACTATCTGAAAAGGACATATGAGATTGACCCGCGCATTGCGACAAGGGGGGGCTTTTACTGATAACAGTGATGAGATAGTGGCAGGGCCCCCTCTCTATCTCAGGCTCAGTGCAGAGCATGTGGCTCACGGCCAGGCTAATCTCTCTCCAGAGGACTGTTGCTCTGCAACTCTCCCCTCTCCATCCTCTGCTCTGAGAAGAGTGTTTAAAGTGCGCTATCTGCCAAAGCCACACACACACATACACACACACGCACACACACACAAAGACCCTACCACCACTTGGTCTTTATAAAGCAACTCCATACTGCTATTTTGCGCTTTATTGACAGAGGCTATGTGTTTTACAGGCAATCAGCTTTAGTGTTGTCTTAAAAATTCATTTGAATGATTTCTGGTCCTGTGGAGAATAAATACATCTCTCATTCCCATTCCCAGGCCATAACAGTTGTGTTAAGTTGTGGTCTGGGAGTACAGTGGCATTGTTGACAATTCTGGCTTGGAATGCAGTTTATTTTTTGGGGTGTGTGTAGAGTATGCTAACAAATACACTTCACAGGCCTTCCGTGAAATGATAGATGACAAAAGACATTTTTGGTGAAAACACTTTCAGCACAATCGATGTAAATTTTACACACACAAAAACAAAAACAAAAAAAAAACAACACACAGCTCTTCTGGAGCACTGCAGCACACACACGTCTGTGTGCCAGTGATATATAGCTGCAATCAACAGTCTACAATATTTTATTTTGTACGGGGAAACGGGTTCAGCGCAAACAAAAAGATAATTTATAAAAGCTGTCAGGCTGTATCTAGGCTGTGCAGGGGGCTAAGTAATGGATGCATGGGGTGCTTACCGCTGTTATGCGCCTCTAGCTGTGAGGGGGAGTTGACGGCCACCTTGCAGAGCGAGCAGTAAAGCAGACGCCTGGCTTTCTCCTCCTCCGTCTCTATCTCCTCCTCCGTCTCTCCCTCCATCTCGGTCTCTGCCTCGCCTGCCGCCTGTCCCTCGGGCGTCAGTGGGTTTGGAGCGGTGGGCCTTACGGGGGGGTCTGTTAGCCCATCATCCCCTGCTTCTTCTGACACTGGGCTGGGCTCTTCCCCTGAGCCTGTAGTCACACTGGAGGTCAGAGGCAAATAGGGCAAGGCTACAGAGGCGGGCGTGGGTGGTACAGACGCAGCCAGACCACCATCTATGGAACACAAAATCAGAAGTGCTTCAATTAAAGACAAATTAGAGACAACATGTGAGAATGCCAGTATCCACCTCAACCCTAAGCTCTGACACCTCAACTGCCATGAATCAGCCAATCTTTATGGAGTTGATTCATACCAGGCAAATCTTTAAGGATTCAGACATGGCCAATCAAGCGAAGAGAGCCTGATGCCAATTGCTCTGCCTCTGTTCTGTGTGTGCCTGCGTTTCAGACTCTCTTCGCTGAGTGAACACACACAGCGTGTGCAGTGCTCTGCCCTGTACACTACCTGGCACAGAAGACACCTGTAAGATGCATTTGGATTCCTGTTGCAGATGATTTCCATTGAGCCACACTCAATGGAGCAGTGAGCTGCTTATTTACCATGCCACCTCCAGCACACTTGTGGCTTCTCTGAGTGTGTCTATGCCAAGTAAAACTGCACCCCAGGGAGAAAGAAGACACACACACACACGCACACACACACACACACACACACGTATGCACACAACAGCTGTGTCAAATATGTGATCGATGTCACCGCACGTCAATGGTATCTAATAGGGACGGTAGGTGTTTTAATTACACAGGACAAGACACAACACTGCTGCGACACTGCTGACACAAAACTGCTGCCCCCACCATCTTTCTTTCTCTCTCTCTCTCTCTCTCTCTCTCTTTCTATCTCTCTTTCTCGCCTCAGGATGAGATTCCTCTCAGCGGTGTCTCGCCAGGCCTGATCAATGTCAGTCTGTCTGCAGAGAGGCTCCCCTCACAGAAATAACACAGAGGCGCACCACACTCTCTTCATCATAGCCTGCGCCCACCAATCGATACTGAATTATGTCTTTCTATTTTTGTGACCTATTAAAGGAGCGTCTTATTTATCCAAGCGAAGCTTTGTGCCATATGATCCTTCTGAGAGGGGCAAAAGATGAGAGGGATGACAGTCAATGTGCAACTCCATGGGCAGCTACACTGTGTGTGTGTGTGTGGGGGTGTTGGGGGGTAGCTGGTAGGTTCGGTGGATGGTTGGTTGCATGGTCATGCTGGATTAAGTTCTTATCTGTAGTCACAGCGAGACCAGTCTCCCTCCCCTGGCAACCACACACACACACACACACACACACACACACACACACACATGTTGCTTGGGGCAATGTTTTCAGCCAACTAGAGACAGACGATCTCTTGAGCTGAAGAGTGAGAGAGAGAGAGAGAGAGACAGAGAAAGAGAGAGAGGGAATGAAAAGAGAGAGAGAAAGATAGAAAAAGAGAGAGAGAGAGTCGCGCCTTTAGAGAGGCTTCTTGAGGCCATAGCGGTTTTCTCTCTTTTTTTCTCTGGGAGATGCCTTGGAGTGTTTCTCCTGCTGGTGTGTCTGGGATGACCTGATATGCTCACTTCTTCTTCAGTCGTCCACAGTCGGCTCTCCCTGACTGAGGCGCAGCAGCATTTTGCTCTCCTCCTCAGGCTCAACTCACCTGCATGCATTCACATGCACACTCTGACACAAACACACACATGCACACACACGCATATATACATACATATACATACATGCATACAAACATACATACAGGATTTCACGTTTTTGTTTAGATGAGTTCTGATGATCTGTATCTGCCTACATTTCTTTCAAAAAAAAAAAAAATAGAAGAATGTCATCGAGACTCAATCTGCCATTTTGGATATCTCCTAGGCAGTACTAATGGAGCCCAGAGGAGCAGAAGCGTGGATGCCCCCTGAACCCTCTCTGATTATCATCAGCCACCCACACATGCTCGCCTGAGAAACACCTCATTACATAAGCACTTCGGCCTCGGCAAAGCACAACACAGGGGCCAAGGGGCAACATCAACAGCTTGCTTTACATCTCCTGGGTCATTATATTAGGAGGGCAAAAAGAAAAAAAACAGGATCCAATGACACCACTGCTGTGAACGTCTGTGTGTGTGAGTGTGTGTGAGTGTGTGTGAGTGTGTGTGTACGCGTGTGGGTGGGGGGTGAATATGTGTGTTAAGGAGAGAGAGCATCGAGTGTGTGTGTGTGTGTGTGTGTGTATGTGTGTGCGTGCATAAATGCATCTGTGTGTGTACACACTTGTACGTGCACCCATGATTAAACAAATGCGTAAATAAATGTCTTGGTCTCGGAGAGTTCAGTCGACTTGGGTAAAATCAATTAAGGAAGATCATTTCCATTAGTTTAAAAAATAAATACAAAGGAGTCAAAGACGAAAAAAAAGTCATTAAAGGGCTCCTTTGGACTAGTCTGGACCGCTTTGATTCTCTGTCAGGGGCGCCTCCACACACAGACATACACACACACACACACACACAGCCCACCCTACCCCACCACCGCCCCCCTCTTCAATCCATATCTCCAGGTGCTGTGACCTCAGAAGGGCTGGCGAGCGCCCGAGCAGAGAGCTCAATCCCCCCTCATTAATGCCTGTAATGATCGTGATCAATCTGGAGCTGGCTGAGGGTGCAAGCCACTGACAGCTCAGGTCTACAGTACTCACACACACACACATATACTCTCTCATGCACACACACACACACACATAGTGCGTGCACACACACACACACACACACACACAGAGGTCTGGATAAATGAGAGAGAGGAAAAGAACAGAAGTAAGAAGAATAAAAGAGACAGCAGGGAGAGATAGAGAGAGATGGATTGAGAAAAAATGAGAGAAAGAGGGAGAGAGAGAGAGAGAGAGAGAGATGTATCCTGACCTGCCAACCATGAACCAGCTTTTGCTTTCTCTCTCTCTCTCTGTCCCTCTCCTTCTATCTCTCTCTCCATCTCTCCCTCCATCTCTCTCTCTCTCTCTCTCTGTGTAGCTCGATGTGTTCTCAGTTCCTCTCTTCTCTCCAAAGCACTTTACTTACCGCTTTAATTACAGAGGGTGATTTAAAAAAAAAAAAGCAAAACGCCTTTCTGAAATCCTTCCACCCTCGTTAGTCTGCAGAGTAATCAGAGGGCTCCCATGAGCTCTGATTACGTTTCTAAATGATGCTGGATTAGGCACTTTAATTAAAATGATTAGGTTCCATTATGTGACACTGTGACATAAAAGAAGGAAGCTCCCATAGGCACCCCCCCCCCCCCCCCAGTTCTTTACTCTCTACTCTCTTTACTCAGTCTGTTTCATTGTTGAACACTGGGAACAAAATAATTTCTAAATAAGATGAAAATTGACACTGCAAAATAATTCACTACATTTGAGTAGTGTACAAATATTTCTCTGTTCCCCCCCTGTTCAAATCTTATTGACACTGCAAAATAATTCACTACATTTGAGAAGTGTACAAATATTTCTCTTTTTTCCCCCCGTTCAAATCTTATCATGCCCAGACAGGAGTATGAAAATAACAAACGGCAGACGGCATTAACACTGGATAAATTAACAAATGTGCCAAAAATAAACCCTGCATTGTGTGTGTGTGCATGTGTGTATGTGTGTGTGTGTGTTTGTGTGTGTGTGTGTGTGCGCGCGTGTGTGCATGTGAACAGCATTTAGGGCCCAGCTCTATTTTTACCCCACATCCACATTCGCTAAGCTGCAGGTGAGAAGTGGTAAAAAGTGTTGCTTTTAATTTGCAGAATCATGAGGGGTGTCAGGAGAGTAAGGTGTTTTTCTGGACCACTGCTTCAGGAATGGCTGTGGTCGACACTAGCTGCTGCACTATGGCTCGGCTCGGCTTGGGCAAAAAACCAGACAGGCGGACGTTAGGAGTGCTGGTAGTCAGGGCTACGTCTCCGCTGGCGTGCGGCTAAGGCTGAGGCCGAGGCTACGGAAGGCGAATGGCCCCTGCTGCCACTTCTCGGGCTACAGTGTGCAGCTGTCAGTACTGGCAGTGTCTCCCCTGACAATCTGCTCTTTAATAGCTAATATCAGGCTACATTTCCTGCTGCACTGGCCTGGAACTGAGAGACAGAGAGGCCACATACAGGCATCTCTCTCTCTCTCTCTCTCTTTCTCAGTATATTACCATCGTTCTCTCTCTCAGTATATTACCATCTCTCTCTCTCTCTCTCTCTCTCTCTCTCTCTCTCTCTCAATGTATTACTATCACCCTCTCTCTCTCTTCTCTCTTTCTCTCTTTTTACTACCTCTGTCATCATGTTGCTGTCTCTGTCTTTCTCTTACTATTGCTGTCTATCTTTTTTCTCTCTCTTTCTCTGGGTGTTGCTATCTCTCTCTCTCTCTTACTGTCTAGCTGCCTGTCTGCTCTGTCTCTGTACAATCTCTCTCTCTCTCTCTCTCTCTCTCTCTCTCTCTCTCTCTCTGTGTTTATCAGTTTCTCTCTGTGTCTATGTTTATCAATTTTTTTTGTCATGACTCATTGAAGCAGTGTTGCCAAAGCTGACATACAACAACACGAACAGATAAAATATCTATTTGGGAACAATAAGAGAAATAAATATATCAATACAAAACAATGAAGAAAGAGAGAAACTAAAAAAGGATACTTGTAATAATAATAAAGAATATTAATAAATCTAGGTATACTGTAGTATAAGCATAAAAGGAAACTTAACTAGCAGCTTATTAACATGCAAATTAGTAACATACTAGCCATTTGTTAGTGACTTGTAATGGCTAACAAATGGCTAGTATTTTATTAATTTCCATGGTAATAAGCTGCTAGTTAATAGTAAATATGTGTTCCCTAATCTAAAGTGTACCGAATTTCTCTTAAACTCTCTATCCATCTATCTGTATTCCTGTCTCTCTCTCTGTCTGTCTGAGTCTCTCTATCCGTCTATCTGTGTTGCTGTCTCTCTATCAGTCTGTCTGTGTGTATCTCTCTATCAGTCTGTCTGTGTGTCTCTCTCTATCAGTCTGTCTGTGTATCTCTCTATCAGTCTGTCTGTGTGTCTCTCTCTATCAGTCTGTCTGTGTATATCTCTCTATCAGTCTGTCTGTGTATCTCTCTATCAGTCTGTCTGTGTGTCTCTCTCTATCAGTCTGTCTGTGTGTATCTCTCTATCAGTCTGTCTGTGTGTCTCTCTCTATCAGTCTGTCTGTGTATCTCTCTATCAGTCTGTCTGTGTGTCTCTCTCTATCAGTCTGTCTGTGTATATCTCTCTATCAGTCTGTCTGTGTATCTCTCTATCAGTCTGTCTGTGTGTCTCTCTATCAGTCTGTCTGTGTATCTCTCTATCAGTCTGTCTGTGTGTATCTCTCTATCAGTCTTTCTGTGTGTATCTCTATCAGTCTGTATGTGTGTCTCTCTCTATCAGTCTGTCTGTGTATCTCTCTATCAGTCTGTCTGTGTGTATCTCTCTATCAGTCTGTCTGTGTGTGTCTTTCTCTGTTCTGTTTCTCCCTCGTTTGTCTTGTTTTCTCTTAGTCTACTCATTTGCCGCTTCTTTTCTGCGTCCGTTCATCTATCTATCTCTTCCTTTCTTCCCTCCCTCTTTTCATCCACCCCCTCTCTTCTTCCCTCCTTCCACCCTCCATCTCTCTCTCTCTCTCTCTCTCTTTCTTACACACACACATGCACAGTCACACACTTTGCTTTCTGCTGGCCACTGACAGACAGCTGCTGAGTCATCTTTTGAATCTATACAAGTTCCCTTTGTCTGCTATCTGTACTGTACACACACACACACACATATACACAAACATATACATAAAATACCGATGGGACATACATTTCCATACATTTTCAAACACCTCCTCCCCCTGTCTTCATGCCCTATAAACCATTGTGCCATTGTATGTACACACATCCCCTTATATACACTAATGCGCACAGACACACACACAGACACACACACACACACTAGAGTATGCAGGTGTAGCTCACGTCTGTTCTCTGCCGCACTGCCCTCATCTCTGTTGCCTGACCCTTTGGTTCCCCTGCCACACGCCAATGGGAATGGGAACGCCATGGCCGAAGCCGACTGCAGATAACACTGCGCTTATCCGCCTCCACTCCTCAGCGTCCTGACATCGGAGTGCATTAATATTCATTACCAAGTGGCATTTTGACAAACAAACGCTCACGCCTGCTAGGGGAAGAACATGTCGTGCACCAGCGAGGAGAGGGAGGTCTGTGTGTGTGTGTGTGTGTGTGTGTGTGTGTGTGTGTGTGTGTGTGTTGGGGCCTGGCAGTCTGCTACCATTTAAAATTATTTATCAGTATTTACACACACTGACACACAAACACAAACACACAAACAAGTACTCGCACACAAACCAAACACAGACATTTGTGTGCACCCTCTTGTTATGTGACCTCCTTCTAGAGGGGACCTTTCTGGTTGACCAATCCTGGCCAGATTAGTCTGGTGATAAAGTCCTTATCGGAGCCACAGAGGCGGGCGGATAACCATGCGCTCAGCCCCTGTATTAA
The DNA here is from genome assembly GCA_027481765.1 of Tenualosa thibaudeaui. Lineage (NCBI taxonomy): Eukaryota > Metazoa > Chordata > Actinopteri > Clupeiformes > Clupeidae > Tenualosa > Tenualosa thibaudeaui. The sequence continues at coordinate 5,211,453 of JAIFZK010000019.1, read as the reverse complement.
CAAACATCAGGCAGGTTGCACTTGAACTCAGCCAGTCACAGAGAATGCGTATGAATCACCCCAGCAGTGAGCCTAGCTTGTTGATATTCAGGGGCCTCCATCCCTCTCTTGATGTTGCACCTGGGGTGCACGAAAACATTACGCCACTTGCACATTTGCAAAAGCATGGTTGAAAGCAGCATTTACTTAAAAGTGACATTTCAGGTGTTTCAGGCTTTTTTTTTTTAAACTTAATCTCTATCAGACAGAACTGTAGCAAATCTAACCCATTACCTCAAAACAGAAAGTTTGCCTTGCATAACTTCACTTAACTCACACGGCTGGAGGGAGGTTGGGGAGGGAAAAAAGTGATTATTAAAAAAATATAGAAATTATTGCTCTCAGATTTCGATGTGAGTGAAAAACGGAGCGGTTGGAAGACAGGCTCAGGAGGACTGCGCGTGACTGACAACGATCCTCCCCCTGGCGCCTAGAAGAACACCTGCCCTGTAAAGAGATTCAGGTATTGGGAGAGGAGAATGTAAGGGTTCTTGCTGAGAACAAGCGATGGCTCCTGGGCCTAAGAACCAAAACATGTAAAAAAAAAAAAAAAGTGAGAGAGAGAGAAAGAGAGAGAGAGGGAGAGAGAGAGAGAGGGAGGAAAAGAGAGAAGCGGGGGGAGGTAAATTACGGGTTCTGCTGGGAGGGCCAGACATATGGTAGCTTCAGAGAAGTGCTTACACACCAAACTTAGATCCAGGCGGGTTTAAGCAGTGCTTCTCTGCCATAAGCCTAGAGGCTGCAGGCCAGCTCTTGAGTAACAAGTAACAGAAAGCAGGGAGACACTGGGAACACCGACTGGGCCATGCCTTTGAACCAGCATTGTCTGAGTGTGTGTGGAACACACACACATACACACACACATACACAAACACACACATGCACACACACACACACACACACACACACACACACACACACACACAAAAACACACTTACACCCACCCACACATGCCCACACATTCGCACAAACGAGCACACACACACACGCAAATAGACGCATCCAAAAGGAACTGCATTTATACGTTTTTGTCTACGTTAGTCACTGGGGATCTGTGATGCTCTGTGTCCGTGTCTGGATGTGCTACGGAGAGATGCTGTACTCCGGATTTAGCACAAATGAACAGGATATTAGTCCTCCTGCTCCAGATATTGCAGCAGCTTAATGTTAAAAACACTCTCGCCAGTGAGGCTCCAGGACAGTGAATAAAAACGCTAGTGTGCATTACTTTCACTCCTGCTTGGCTCGTAAACTCATCGGTGGCAAAGACAAAAACATGTTCAGCGCCGCGTTAGCAACTGTGCTTGTGTGTCCGTGGCCTCAGATAGGCCACCACCTGTTCTGACGTGACTTAAACTGAATCTAACAGGAACTGACAGGTAATAGACTTGTCCAGCACCCAGAAGGACATCACACTATGGAGGGAACGTGCACAATGCAGAGGTTGGAAAAGAGACAGAGAATGAAGGGAGAGGGAGAGGAAAAGGAAAGGAAGGAAGAGAAGGAAGAAAGAGAACAAGAAAAGAAAACAACAGTTTACCTTTTCTGTCAGCACTGAGGGTTGCCGCAGCTGGAGAGAAGCTTTTGGGGGCTTCTTTGCCACTGGTTTCCCTGGCGACCAGCGGGCCTTTCTGCTTGCATTTGGGAGCGTCTAGGGCTTTCAGCTTCTTGGCGTGTTTGGTCCCTTTGAAATGGGCCAGGGCTTGGCTCTGTTGAAAGAGAGAGGCAAGAGAGAGAGAGAGAGAGAACATTGGCCAACCTTCAGAAACCAAAGCCAAGGTGGACCAGGTGTTCCCGACATCAGTCAAAAGAGAGAGCACAGACCATGAACACATCCACTGGAGCACGGACAGATACGCAGTATGATCACATTTGTAGTCATCAGAACCCTGACAGGCATCCATCTGTTCCTGCAGTGCCAGGCAGTCATGGCAGGCAAATGCTGGGATTGGTAGGCTATCAGTCCTGTCAGGACATAGTTTAACAATGCAGCTTCTGCCACATGGGCTCCAACTGTGATTTGCACTTGTTTATCTTTCTTGTCTAGTGTGTGTGTGATCATTTCAGATTCATATTCTGAATATGACAAAAGACTAGTAGTGTTCTGTTGGAACATTCCGTACTACAATCCCGTGGACATTCTTTTTCTTTAAAGAGACAGAAAAATCCCACCAACATTTTGACAAGCATGCTGTCTGTGGGCTTTCACTGGGCCTGTGTGATTTCAAGTAGACTTTGACAGAAAGAACAACCTTTTCATTACTTCTGCTTTTTCCACACGGTCAGCACCTTAGGTGCCAAAAGACTCCTAGAAAGATAACTGAGCTTCACGTGCAGTGCACATAACAGAGTGGAAAACAACTGCTTTCAGAACAAAAGCTACTGTTAAAAGTAAACACACACACACAAAGACAAACTCTCTCTCACACACACACACATACACACACACAGGCACACACAGGCACACAGGCACACACACGCACACACACACACACACACACACAAAAGATAATACTATTTCACAGCAATGCTCTTAAAAATTAACATTGTTCTAAGGACTGCAGTCGGTAGTTTGTTTACTGTAATACATAATCATAAATATTATATAATTAGATTTAACTGAGAGTTTGCCTTCCTAGAGGCCAGCAACCTAGCAGCCTGGTACTATGCAATCCAGTCATTCATTTATTATATGATGCAGAAGTTTGTCAGGACATGTTGTCCTTGGTCACAATAAGGACATGTTGTCCTTGGTCACACCTTCAAACACAAGATTTATTATGACTCACTTGGATCAAGCCATATGCAGAGACTTTCAATTGTCCTTGTTTATGTCTGTATGCGCAAACACACACACACACACACGCTCATTTCATGGACACCATGCACATGAGCACACACGCACACACACACATTTCATGGACACCACACACACATACACACAGACACACATACACACACACGCATACACACACACTCCTGGCTGACTTGTCTGACATTGCCTGCAGCAAGGAGGATCCTATCAGGAGACATGCGAATGCCTTTTAGAATAAATAAGGTAGCCGTCGGCCTCTGCCCAACCGATAGTTGGATGGCAGGCATGTGAATCAGGGAGAACAGGACAGCTAACACCAGAGGAGCAGTAGAGAAACAAAGATAACTGCAGATAACTGCTTATCGTTCTTATCGTGTATCAAGAGTACGGGCCTTTCTTTGTTCTATTTACACTGCTGCTACTGTAAGCAGAAAACCCAGTGTAGACTCTACACACACACACACACACACACAAACACACTGTATGCATGCAGGCATATGTGCGTGGACACACACACACTGTATGCAGGCAGGCAGATGAACAGACACACACAAACACAGACACACACAAACACACATACAAACACAGACACACACATACACACATACAAACACAGACACACACATACACACATACAAACACAGACACACACATACACACATACAAACACACTGTATGCATGCAGGCAAATGTGTGTGGACACACACACACTGTATGCCTGCAAGATTGAATTTTTAGCAGATCTGACGCTTGGGAACAAAAGGCTCAGTTCAACCTTGATGGTAACAAGTGGTGAAGATGTCAAACTTTCAGGCTCAGATCATCACAAACTCCTCGGAGCTGTTCCACCCTCCCTGACCTCTTCCTGGGAAGACTTAAACAAGAGCACACAAATATTTATTCTACTTAGGGTTCAAATTAGATGTAAGATTTAATGCCATGACGCTGTGGTGAAATAACTGTTTATGTGGTTAGCTGTGTTGTCAGTGCAGTGGATGGGTCAGTTACACAGGAAAACCCTCAGCCCTGAATCCTAACATTGCTTCTCTAACTGTATTTGGTCACACGTTATTTTGGGAAAGCCAAGATGCCCACCCTGATAAATAACCACACACTGCCTTTGAGGCCCATTTCCTGGATAAAGAATACAAAAATGTACAATAAAAACAAACCCGTTCTGACAGGGAGAGTTATCTTCTGGGGGAAGCATTAATGTGTGACTATCAAGTGGATAACATTTGGAAAATAGGAACTGAAATAGCTCAGTGGGATGTTTCTTGGCCTCGTTTCTAGTAATGTATTACAGAGCACTAAAAAAATTGTGCTGGTGGCTTACAACACTGCATTTAGACAGGAGGACACTGAGTAGGATTTGCTGTCCATCACTTTCTATAGTGTTTTTTAATCATTACACTTACAGTGCAATCTCAATACAATGTCTACTTTTTCATACAGTGTGCTCTTCATACTAACACACCTGAGGACGTCAGCACTTTGCTGCAGAATGTACCCCCACCAACCAAACCCCTTCATACTTTGTACTTCACCCAAAGTGATTGATATTGCCACATCTATACCACTGTCAATCAATCACTGTCAATCAACAAGAATACAGTGGCACCCACTGTACAATCTACTAAAAAAAAAACACAAAAACAACCTGACACACTGCATATTTGCTTTTATCCTTTCCAGTTAAGGATAGTTCACATTGTACATTTACATTTATGCATTTATCAGACGTTTTTATCCAATGTGTCAGCTATCAATTACATCAGCTCTCCCAGTCTCCCTTAGAGCAACTTAGGGCCTTGCTCAAGGGCACAACGGAGGCCAGGATTCAAACCCACAACTTTCCAGGCTACTTGCATGCTAGCCAGGCTCCTTAACCACATTGTGCTGTGTGTTCTAATGGTGCATTAGAACTTCTACCTCGAGAAAGTTCAATAGAACGGCCATTCAAATCGGGGTTCCAAAACAGAAACTCAGAGCAATTCGGTGCAGACCGAGTCAGTTGGATTTATGTCACAGCAAGAATGGCAGTGCACACAGTAAACAGTAAGGAGAATTGTCTTCTCGTCATTTTAATATGTTAAGTTGTGTATGTGTAAAGAAAGTGTCTTCTAAACATTTTGTAGTGACGTTTACCCTTTTTCACATCATTTCACAATACCAACTATCCTTAAAATATGCCAAGGTTTCATTACATCAAAAAATGATAACATGACATATAAATAATATAAGTATTATATTAAGTAAATAAAAAAATACTAGTATTATTATTTATACGCTGAAATGTGCTATATAAATAAAACTTTCATGCCTTGCCTACCCTTGCTGCTCAAATTTATGTCTGTGACAAAATACTGCATAAATCAAACCACTGTAACCATGGAAGTGTGCAAGTCCAAAAGGTGTCCATGGTGCTGAGATTATGAAAATGTATGAAAGTATGAAGGCGACTGGCCAAAATTGTCCAGGTAAATGATATGGACGCTTAATGTGTTTTTTAATGCAAAAATGAACTTGTGGTACCAGGAGCAGAAAGCACTTTCTCAGTCATCAACTTGTTAAGTATGATGGACACCATCAAGATTTCTGCTAAACAAGATCATCAATCGGAGCCTCAGAGGAACTCAGCTTGTGTCAAAGTCATTGCGTCTGTGGGAACTGAAACGAGTGGGCTACCGGTTAGGACAAGTTTAAATGCGAAGGTTTCTGCAAAGGTCATCAGACTGAAAGTACTGATTCTTGATGAGAGTCACATGCAAGGACACAAACAAGAAGCAGAGAATGTTTGTGGCCCTCTGAGAATCCCTTACAGGCAATCTTTCATTTCCTGCAAGTGTGATGTGTGCATGTATGTGTGTGTGTGTTGAGGAGGGGGTGTAACTGACTGATAGCTCCACCAGTATCCTTATCCACTGTGCATATGTGTGTGTGTGTGTGTGTGTGTGTGTGTGTGTATCTGTGAATATGTGTGGCGGGGCTCTTAATATTCAACTCAACATAAATATCCCAGAAGTCCTCAATGGCCCTGTTAGTCCTTTCAAATGGAGCTCTATTGCGAATCTGCAATGATAATGAAGTGTTGCCTCTGATGAAGACGAACTTCCTTGCACACATCCCTCTGACTGGAATGCAAAAAATCTCCCTGGGCCCCTCCCCCGCTATCTCCACACTGCAGAGAGAAGGAGGAGGTGGGGGAGGATAGAGGAGAAGGAGAGTGGGATTGGGGAGGGGGGCTGGAGATGGCCATTGGTAGTGGTGGTAGTGTTGGGGGCTGCAGGTAAACAGAGTCTCGGGCACACGCTGTTGGCCCAGTTTGATGGATGGCTCTGATGGGTCGTGATGGGTCGTGATTGGCCGAAGATGGACCTCTCTGGCGGATATAATAACTTTGCTCGGAGGGATGGCGGGCTCAGACAGAATAAATAGCTTACTTAATGGAGGGGATATGGAAAGCAGCGTTGCACAACCCAATGTGGATCATATACCAAGGGGAAGAAGGGAAGGGTAAGAGGGAAGAAAAACAGTCATATAAAAAAAGCTATTGAGAATAGAGAAGGAATGTGTGTCTCTGACTGGGTGAACTATCTTTACACTTGCCTCATGCTCACTGTTGTTAATAATGCCAAGATGATACCTGCTATTATCAGTCCAAATAACATCAGATAGCTCTTTGTGCTGTGTCAATGGTGCCTTTTTTTCATCTTCTGAATTTCTTCTTCATAAATGAACCTCAGTCCCATCGTGACAGTGGACGGATGTCTTGCCTCCCTCCCCGGGAGTGAGCTTCACAGATGGCTCTGCCCTTTGAAGCTGGGCAAGAAGCTTGGCTACCCCCACCCCCACCCCACCCCCACCCTCCAACATCAAAGCTCCCTTTGTGGAGGCGGGATCGTTTCTGTCGTCTCACCGCCGACTCACCTGTGAGTTAAAGCGAAGCTGACACACACTGCACGAGATGTACTTCCGCTTTGGCGAAGGGGGCACCCCAAACGTGTGATGTAGCACCGCCTTTTGAACAGGATCCATCTGTAGGAGAGGGGAGAAAGCAAGACAATTAAAAAAAAAAACAGTAGAAGACACCAATTAACACGTTAAAAGTAGCGCTCGTTGACATCTTTTTTTTCCCACGCTCCTTTTATTTCCGTCTTCTTTAATGTCTTTTTTTCTCACTCTTTCTTTTCCTCTTTCTTTTTCAGATTGGTGGGAGAAAAGGAGATCAGCTGTAGCTCTGGGGCCTGTGTTTGTGGTTTTAAAAACGAAACAAGACTTGGTTATCAAGAACAAGTGAGAGGCAATCTGGAGAGCATTAGGGGGAGCTTTTCACATCCCTGCCTTGTTAATCATGATCAGGCCTGGTGAAGGGAGATCATCCTAGCGGGAGCTGTCATGAGGAAGACCTCCTGAGATTGGTTAGAGTGACATCCACTCACTCAAGATGATGGTAGGACGGAGGAGAAAAAGGAGGGTGCTGGTGAAGGATTGGGATGGGTGAGGTGTGGGACGGGAATGGGGACAGGGACGGGGACACATGCAGTCTATCAACAAAAACCTGAACGTGGATGAAACCATCTCCTATTTAAACTAAAAGCAACACTTAGGAGTCTATCATGGCACTCTATGTGCGCTGATCACTGCAATCATGCATCGCTTTTTCACCACTGCTGTCAGGGACCACTTAAGTCAACAACCACTATCAACTACTTTAAAGCAGAAGATGCATCAGAAAGTTTTTTTTTCATATAATATAAAAAATAACAAATACATTTGTTTTATTATTCAGTATTTTCACATTTAAAAAAGAAAATAATGAAATATAATGATGCACATTGTCAGTTTCAACCCTAAAATATGAATGGGGATTTTATGTTCTTGTTGTAGTGTTAACTAATCAATAAGCATTCAAGCTCTGCATAACCTTTCCAAAGCAAAAAAAAATGTATGTCTCTAGATGTACAGCACATGTATGACCCACATGACTTCAGGATGGCTGCTGCTCCAACATGAGATACCAAAATCAATACACACCCCTCTGACTGTATTCTAGTCTGCTCTAAGAAAAACTCAGCCTGAGAGATGTCTTGTTCCATGTCAACAATGTCTGCTGTTACCCTTTAAAAAGCAATGAAAATACCACTAAAAGTAGCGACCGTGCTCTGAAGCACTGTATCCTCCTAAAGCTGCCATTTTTCTCTTGTTTGCAGCACTACTAATGTGCATTTCAACTAGTTTTTGCTAACTCACCAAATGTAGAAGTGAGTTAGCAAGTAAGTGTAAGTGTGTTTGCAAGTGTGTTTGCAAGTGTGTTTGCAAGTGTGTCTGCGTACAGTCTGTGTTTGTGTGTGTGTGTGTGTGTGTGTATGAAAGAGACACGGAGAGGTAGACAAAGAGAGAGAGAGAGAGAGAGAGGGAGGTGTGTTTTACTTTAATGACTGCATTTACAAGGAAACGGCTTGTGGTGGTGGCAATCAAAGACACCAAATGGGAAGTGCTGGGAAGAGCAAGACATCTCAGCCCTCTGTCAGCGTGGGCTCCTCTGCCCTGATTGGTTCACACACGCTCTGTTTGATATGTGCATCCATCTGCCTGATAATACAACTTAAAAGAGGGCACAAACACCCATCTGTTCGACTGCCAGGAAGAGAGGGTGTTGCGGAAAAAAAGCCTGTCTTTGAGGGCTGTGGACAATACAGACAAAAACTCTTGAGCACTTGACTGGAGATTTAGGTTAAAAATTCACAGACAAATATTTATTCAGTTAATGTCAGATGCAAATTTTTTTAGCAAAACTAATACCAGATGAAAAATGGTCCCTTAATAATTTCTGACTGACTACTCTTGTTGAAAACCCCAGAGCAGTCCAGTGAGATTTAAAAAAGAAAACCAAAGGGGCATACATTATTCAGCTAGCTAATATCTCACAGAATGGTTCAGGTTTTTCTTAATGGCAGGGAACAAAAAAAAGAAATCTCCTGATCTGTTTTGCTGTGCATTCTAATGCTTTTCCCACTGGACTGGATTATCGGGCCAAATTGGCAGCACCGTACGATTCACTCCCTGGTGTTCGCAAGTCTCAAAGAAACCAGTGTGGGCGCTGGCCAGGGCTGTTACACAAGTGCATTATGAGAGACTGCCAGCCACCGCTGAGCTTTGACAGCTCACCACCACTCCACCAACTCTCCACTTTTTTTTTTTTTTACTGAATCAGGCTTTTATCCAGCATTGATGCAGGACAAGCTTCTCCAGCAACTAAATATCTATTTCTCTCTCAACAAAGTGACATTTTCACTGTGAAAGATGTTTTTTTGCATAAGTATCCCAATAAGAATGCCAACACCCTTTTATATAGTATAGCCCTGTCCAAACAGAAACAAGAACACTGCATCATGTCAGAATCATATTAAAGTGTGTGTGTGTGTGTGTAGTGGGGGGAGCTTCTATACTGTTGTCACATGTATTTAATTTTAAATGAGTTATGTGCATGTTTGACACTGCCATTCTTTATACTCCCTAAACCGCTCCCTATAGTCACATCACAGCGCTGCAGCAAAAATTGCATAAGGATCCTCTCCAGAGATGCTGGCAAGCAAGCAGGCATCTCTGTTAGTCATCTCCGTGGCCAGCATGGCCTGCTGGGAAAGGCGGGCTACTCCTGGGAGGACCAGACGACCGACAGAGAGAGTGGAGTGCCGCACATCTGTGCAACAAAAGGGAGGGATGACCTCCTCCTTCAAACACGCATGGGGGAGATTGTCTGAACACACACACACACACACACGAGAGGCCCCGCCAGACCAGAGTAATGCCCCTGGCGTACTGCCTGGGGCCTACAATTCATAATGGTGCAACGCAATACCAAGGTCTTCTTTGTAGGGCTATTAGCAATCAAGAGCTGCACATGAGAGAGGGGGAGAGAGGAAACAAATGAGAGAGAGAGAGAGAAAGAGAGAGAGAGATCTTTTTTCTTCTTTCTACTATTGTCTTATATATTTCTGTCTACTATCTGTAAAATATGCTCTAATATGCTAAATATGCTTTGACAATGCAATGTTTTGTCATGTCAATACAAATTGAATTCAATGAAAATTGACTTGAATTGAAATTGAGAGAGAGGATGAGCGAGCGAGAGGGAAAGAGACACTGTGCTCGATTTCTTTTGCCGCATCCTTTTACACATGCAGATCAGAACATTGGCACGCAGACTTACTATATGTTGCTAGTCTGCAGCGAATAAAGGCTTTTCGCCAACAGAGCTCAAGCATTTCCAAGGTACAGAGATTCCAGTCCACAAAAATTGGCAAGGTACAGAGCATCCATTTGCACAAATTGCACTCCAAAAAAGACTCCTCTCCAGGTGCCTCAGGTAGGCTGCCCTTGTCCTGCTGCTTCTCTGGACCACTTCTGGGTTACACACGTATAGGTACACAAACCAATCGACTGCATTCAACACTGCTGGCTGGTGAGTGCACCTCCAGATCGGCATCTTGTGCGACACTGGGACAATGTCAATGAAAATCAAAGTATGAGCTGCATGATTTCAGCTCCAATGGAGCCCACTTTTTCATCTGATTATCTGCCTCGGACAATGATGCAACACCCCACCACTTATCTCATTGATTGACAGACACGCAAATAGGGGGAAAAAACAGGTCCTCACGCTACATGACGATTCAATTGAGATGCTTCCTGAAAGACATTAAGTGTCTTTAGGAAAAAACATAAATGTTTCCATTTTTTTCACAATCCCCCTCCCCCGAAAACCACTCTTCATCATTCAGACAGCCCTCATCTTCCCCAAACTCCATCCCTAGCCCCTCCTTACCCTACCCTATGCTACGACACCCCCTGCCCAAACCCTCATCTTTGGATTATGCGACCGTCTCCTTTCATCCATCCCTGCTCTCTCTATTTATGCAGATGTGTTTCCTGTCAGGATGCAGTGTCCTGTGACCAGCACAAATACCATGTGGCACTTCGGACAGGACTAGAGTGGAGGGGACTGACAGTACGCCACCTGGTGCTGAGAGTTGGGCACAGGCCTAATAACCTCCCCCATATACACACCCGTCCTCACACATACTCAAACACACACACACACACACATTTTACAATATACACATATTCACCCACCCAGATATTCCCTTACACACCCACTCCAACGTACACACCCATCCTCTCTCTCATACACACACTCTCTCTCTCTCAAACACACACACAAACACACGCACACACACATACACACACACACGTCCCCGTCTCGAGCACAGCAATTGCTCTTCTCAAACACCTCCTGCTGACAACAGACAAGACAGGAGTGACAGTGATGCAGTTGTTCTTTTCACCCACATCAAACCACATGACAAACTCTTTACACACGCTTTACAACAGCATCACCCAGGAATGCAGACACACAGGGAGGCAGGAACATTCTCCTCCGCACCCCCTGGCAGTATACTACAGCTAGTATATGAAAAAAAAAACAATCAAATCTGGTGTTCAATTTCCATACAATACTTCAGAGTGCTTCACAGTGCAAAATTGCTTGATTGCACAAGCAAATTAGATGACATGCCAATTCCTATATTTGTACAGAGGGGTCCAACTCTTACACCTGGCTGTTACTGATGTAATAATGGAGTTGGAGTCACAATGTGGATTCAACCCAACAGTCATCTTCCTTACAGGTGTTGAAGCCAGAGTGTGTGTGTGTGTTGGGGGGGGTGAGTTAACTGATCAACACCGGTCTGAATCCAGCATTACTGAACGCCAGGCTCACATACCATTAACCAAAGTGGGATAAATGACCTGTCAAAAGCAATCCCAGCCTCTATGCTTTTCCCAATTAGGGTGGAGCATGCCCAAGAGTGAATCAGAAACTAGGACAGCTATTGATTGGAAGCAGTGGCACGACCAAAAAAAAAGAAAAGACGCAAAAAGAAAAGAAAAAAATTTGCAAGTCAAATCTGACCCTCAAGACAGAATGATGAATAATCTGTGTTTGTGGTCGAACTTGTGAAAAAAAAAAACATGTTAATGTATAAATAGACTTGGTCGAGGGGTAAGTCATACCCTCAGGCGGCCATATCCATACCTTGTTCTTTTCTTTCTTTTTTTTCTTTTTCTTCTTACTTGTTCTTTTCATACTAGACTGGGGGCTGGTTCTCTGCTGGTTTGAGGTAAATCTTCAACATTTCTCAATTTGTTCCCAAACGCAACAGAAATCATCTCAACATTTTATAGGCATCAACTTCAAAGGTCGAACTCCACGACTGCTATATATGGTTGAAACTTTTTTCTCCTTCATCTTCTATTCCTTCTTCCAACTTAACAACCGATCTGGAAACATTTTCAGAAAAAAACATCTTTTTTATGGATATGTTGTAGGTATAACAGCCATTTATTTTCAGAGGCACTGATGACTGTGTGCTTTTTGGAACCATTAAAATGCCAGAGCTAATGTACGTGAGGTATTGTTTGGATTGAACCATTGTTTCTTTTCACAGCAGGCCTAAAAGAGCACTGAAGTCTGTGTGTGTGTGTGTATGTGTGTGTGTGAGAGAGAGAGAGAGAAAGAGAGAGAGAGAGAGACTGGCATTCTGGAGTGGGCCCCAGAAAACGCAGTGACTCACTGGGTGGGTCTGTAGCTCAAAGCAAATTCTCTCTGACAGTGACTTGAATAAAGAGCACATAACATCTCCATTTACTGTTCATCTTTTACATTATCTGTTTTTTTAAACCTTTTTTTTCCAAGTGGTCCCATAATTCAGTAACTTGCAAAAAGGCGTTTCACTTTTCTTCCTCTGCAGTTACTGGAACAGTGATATGAATATGGCAGTTCCAAGTTGTGTATTTTTGTCTATGTCTAACTATGCTGGCTGATATATTAGCTTGGCTCCAGGGCTAGCATTGTGAGCATTTCAAACTGGAGTTCTTCCTGACTCCCAGTGCCCAGGGAGTCTGAGGCAGAAACACATCTGCAGGAGATGAGAGGAGAAGATGGGGGAGGGCAGGGGGTGGCTGAGGATGTTGGGTAAAGAACCTGCTCTAAACTCTACCGGCACTATCGGGATGACACACACCCTCACCTGCCAGCTGAAAACTCCTCCTCAAGGCCACACACACATGGACATAAACACACACGTGCGCATGAATGCACACACACACAGACACACACACAGACACACACACACACACACACACACACACACACACAAATACGTGCACGCATAAACATATACTACATACACACAAATCAACACACACATTCACTTACACACATACATTCACTCTTCCTCTATCTAACACACAGACACACACATACAGACACTGACAAAGAGCCAGCACTGAAAGCAGAGAGCACCCCATGCTGTGTGACGGGCAGCTGAAGACCTGCTTTTATCGCAGTGCCAAAGAGAAAGCCTGTCTCTGGCTGTAGCTTGCTGATATGAAACTGTGTTACATCCTCTCCCCGAATGCCACGGTTCATGCCATGGGGTCTGGCCCAGGTGACAACACCTGAGGCACAGGGAGAGAGAGAGAGAGAGAGAGAGAGAGGGAGAGAGAAAGAGAGAGAAGGAAAGAAAGAAACAGAGAGAGGGAAAAGGAAAGGAGAGAAGGAGAGACTGTCTGCAGAGAGATATCTAGAGACCTCCACACTGCAGTTCAGATTTGTGAAAAGTAGGATGCAAGAATTCACAGTGTAACTCTAGCTATCTCCAGAAATATTGTCAACACACGGCCCTACACAATATATACAGAGTTCCAACTGCACAACTGTAAAGATAACTAAGTTAGTTTTGTTGACTGTACAACCAACCAACCAAGCTAACAACAGTATATTGTGCTTCTCTGCTGCTTCTATGGTGAAGTTCTTTTACTGACCAGTTTACAAACAGCAATCAATGATGTGTCAAAACCTGAACTTGCATCCTTTTTCTGAACCCCCTCAGCTCTCCCAGATGCTGCAGAGCCTAAGCCCACAGCCCATCCTTTCAGTACCAAAATTTTGCCCACTCATCTTGACTCTCAGAGTCAAGGGTTCCCTTCCACCTCAAAACCTAATGATCACCACAACGTGCCACCCTGCACCCAACCACATCCCACAAATATGCCAGGAAAAAAAAACATGAGCAGGCCAACTACACACTGAACAAACGTGTGATGATGCTAAGCTTGGCTGGGGAAAACGTTTGACAAATCCCATAGTGATGGTAGCGCTAACTACATTTTGTGATGATGAGCAATATTCTCCTTGGCTTGGTCAACTAAAAGTCCATGAAAATGTGCAACTCCAAAGTCCAATAAACAGAATTCAGGGTAGCGTCTTGCAGTTGGGGTATGGGTGGGTCTGTAATGGGCTCAGTGGGTTAGGAGATGAGGTCGTTTATCTTTTTAAAAATGTTCTTAATGGGTATTGGATAAGATTGATCAGTTTGTAATGAGAAACCAGAAAAGTGAAAGTGCGACAAGCCAAAAATTATGGACCAAGAAATGAATTAAAAAGAGGAAGAAAAAAAATATCAAAGGAACACGTGGAGCTTGAACTCAGTGACATGAACACAAAAGCTTCTCATTCCGTGCCACAGTTTGGTACCTGCCAGAACACAAAAAAAAGGAATGACAGCTTGAACAGTCTGTCCAAGCCTCTTCAGCACACACACATAGTGTTTGGAAAAGTCTCCCCTGTGTAGGGAGAGAAAAAAAAACTATTTCTGTCTAAGCTGATGGAGATGAAAGCATTACCAAACTCCTCCCACTGCGTCTGACACTCATGACTCCCTCAAACAGGAATAGGCCTGAATCGTAACCTCAGAGGCATCTTGTGTTTGAGCTTGGGGCTGTAAGCCTTGTAAATGCACAGAGGGGAGCGGATATTAGGAAGCAGGGGATAGAACATAGGCAGTGTGTGTGTGTATGTGTATGTGGGCAGGGGGTATGAGGAAGGAAGGGGTATGTGGGAGGGGTGTGGCTCAACAATCCCTTGCAAAAAAAGGCAGCCGAACTTGAGCCCTGGAGCTGGCGGTCTGAAACGATGACGTCCACTTACAACGCCCAGCTAGCTCTAGCTATCCTCCTCTGCCTCTGGGGCCAACAGTAGGAGTGGAGCATGAACTGATAATTCTCTCTCTCCCTCTCCCTCTTTCTCTCTCTCTGTCCTTTTTTTCCCTCTCCTTCTCCTCCCCCCTCCTGCAGTGGCAAACATGCTTTTCATTAGACTGTAGGTCTCTACAGAGAGAAAGAGAGAGAGAGAGAGATGATGATGATGATGATGCAGGTGCAAAGAGCCAGCTGTCTCCTGGCAGACAGAGTGCCAGGCCACGCAGCTATGAACACCAGCCATCAGCCACTGACATCCTGCAGAGTTGGGTTACACAAAGCGCTTTCACATAAGGCATATAACGGGGGTGTTCAAAGAAAGCTTTAAGTTTTATTTATTATTCTTTTCAGTAGGGTTATGATCAATCTGTTCCAGGCCACCCCCTAACCCCTAGCATTGAATGAAATTCCAATCCAAGTCCCAAGGTCAAAAGCAGGACAGGCATGAATGTGGTGCATTAGGGTGTGACCCACAAGAAATGATTTATCAGGAATTGCATTGCCTATGCTGACACTGAATAATGTCATAATCATCACCAGGCCATCAGCGCCAGAGTACCTTTAGCACTGCTAACAGTCATATGCAGTGGAAAACAATATTATTGATGGCGTTCAAGACAGTGGGGGGGAAGACTGTCTGCCACATTTCTGTTTTCTTTTGGAAAAAATCATTCCTAAACAGAAAGTAATACACTGACTATCTTTGGTCCAATGTCTCTATTTTACCGGTAATTTTACAACTCCAGAATTTTGCTGTTTTTAATTAAGCAGAGCAATAAAAATGCTTATCAATGTCCTGTTGCACAGACTTACTGGCACAAAAACATCCCCATAAAATATCAGTATAAGCTCCGAAGTATTATCTGTGCATACCGACAGAGAACGCCTGCTGGCAAGTCTCCAGCTAATAAAACATCATTGCGCCACTGAGCAAAGACAGAGAGGAGCGAGACAAAGAAGGGAGGAGAAGCGGCAAAGCCCTCCATGGCTCGAATCCTGCCGTCCGTTAGTTAAGAAATTGGCAGCTGTTCTGTTCCTGTTCCAGCAGCCGTCGTCTATTCAGGACTGTTTCCATTCCTTGCTGATGTTCCATCTTCATTCTAAAGCCCATGTTAACTCTGATTCTTTGTCTTTTAAAACAGTTGGCTTTTTTACACTTCCAAGTCAATTATGAGCCCTGCCATAATCTATTCATATTTTCAGGCTCTAACAAATGATGAGGGTTTAAGACGTAAAAATGCAAAATCCAAAAGTTGCTCTCCCCATCAGCCATTTGATTTGCATAGAAGCACATATTCTGCCAAGGCTGCCACATTTGTCATCAAGAAATTTACACTTAGCATTCGGCTGCATCTAAAGCAGCTTAGCCAAGCCGATAATGCATACATTATCACCCTATGTACGCTCCCACAGGGTATCAAACCCTCACACTCAAATGCTGATCATGCTTTGCTCCGCCAACCATGACAACTTGCTGCCGAGCGATCAAGCAAACAAATGAACAGAAAAGAAGCACAAACGTGTACATCATACTTGTGTAGAAAGCGTAATGCTATACTTATTTTACCCAAACATTTGAAGGCAAATGTCCATTACAGCTGCTAAGAGACCAGAGGGGTGCTAGCAGGGGGTTGAGATGCTCTAAGGGAGTGCAGGCAGCAAGGCCCCATGTGTCAGTCTCCATCCTCCACTCCAAAGCAATTTTCCCGCCGAGTCGCACAGGGAGAAATCGATAGTTCTCAATGCTGATTGCTCTACAGGGGAAATAGAGTTTGTATTGTTTCTCAAAGACAAATGTAGGCTTCAGGCAAGATAAATGGCATTTTCAGCTCGAGTGAAAAGCCTTAACTGAAAACTGCTTCAGTCGTTCATTGGGGTCTGTCTGATGTGCAGTGTCACCAACTGAAGCTTATTCTTTTTTTATGCTTTCTCTCTCTCTCTATTCCTTTCTCTCTATCTCTCTCTCCTCTTTTTGCTCACTTTCTCACTTTTTTCTTGCCTGTCTGCAGATCCTCCCCCCACCACCCACATAGCAACTTGGTGGTGCTAATCGAAACTTTTACTCTCTGTGTCTCTCTTTCACTCACGTACACACACAATCACACCTCCATTCTGCTTCCTCTTTGATAGTCACATCCTGTGAGCACAGACATTACCACTACCCCTACTCAACTCCTTTTGCTTTATCTGATGAGCCAAGCTACATTCAGTTTGTGTGTGTGTGATTGTGTGTGTGTGTGTGTGTGTGTGTCTGTGTGTGTGTGTATGCAGGAATGATTTTAGTGTTCATGTTTATGACTATGCTTACAGAGTTATGCATATGCAATTGTGACTTGCGCAATTCATTTCTCATAACATTACAAAGAGTTGACTAAGTGTTAATTTCTCCCAAGTTTGTACAGTCCATCCCACTCTTAGCAGCAGTTTAGCCTCTCTCTCACCATCTCTGTGCCCCATTTTAACAAAAAGAAAAACACACCAGTGCTGTAAATTTTAATCACGAAGTTATAATTGAGGTGGAAAAAATAAATGTTGCCATAATCCATAAGACTCCTTAGTGTTATGCATTAAAAGTCGGTAAATGTTTAGCACACCGTTGAGGCATAGCATTATGGCCAGACCTCATTATTATTACCTCCTTGCATATGCTCTCTCTCTCTCTCTCTCTCGCTCTCTCTCTCTCTCTCTCTCTCTCTCTCTCTCTCTCTCTCGCTCTCTGTTTCTATTTCTCTCCCTCACCTTCTTGCTCTCCCTCAATTTACTGCTTTTGCTAACACATTCTGTCATGCACATACACATTGATAATGGCCAGTCCCCCTTGTCCCCCTCAAAAATAAATAAATAAATAAATAAATAAATAAATAAATAAATAAATCTGATCCATCAGATAAGCAGCAGCACATAGCAGTCCTGGCCATGGTCCCATCCTAGCCATGTGCAGACTGCCAGCTGTCTGAGGAGTGAAATAATGGCACTCGAGCCAGAGAGCATTTTACAGAGTCATTCAGTGAAGAGAACTTTGAAGAGAGAGTGGTGGTTGCTGAGAGACAGGCAGTCCTCGAAGAAAGAAAAAAAAAGAGAGAGAGAGAGGGGCTGGGGGAGACGGATTCAGAGACAGAAAGAGACAGTGGAGGAGGGAGGAGGAGAGAAACGAAGAGAGAGAGACAGAGAGAGAGATGGGGAAAAAAGTGCAGAGGGTATTGGGGTGAAAATGAGAGCAAGAGAGGGAGAGAGATAGGGGAAATGAGAGCTAGAAAGAGGAAAAGGGAGAGAGAGAGAGAGAGAAAGAGAGCGTAATATTGGCCAAGCAGTGTAAAGAGATTATGGCATACTAATCCTGTATCAGCTTCCCATGTGTTGGAATACTCCCAGCACATGACTCATTATGTGAGGAAAAGTCTGTTAAATACAGATTAGAGCCTGAGTGGGGGCCTAAAAAATACACTTCAGACTTTTTACAAGAACTCTGCTCACAGCTGTGGTGTTTTTCTTCGCTGCTGGATTTACTTGCTTCTTCTCCTTTAAAAAGGCTTGATGAGTAATTACGCCAGCTGAAAATCAAGAGGTTGTCCACACCGGGTCTCACCGCATGAAAGCCTCGAGTCAATGGAACAAAACAAAAGGCACAAACAACAACAGGAAAAGAAACAAATGGAGAGGAGTGGGGGGTGGGTGGGGGTGGGGGGGTAACTGTGTCATGCGTGACCTCGCAACTAGTTTAGGGGAGAAGAGGATAATTTAGGAGACGTGATGGTCAAGGTTTAATGATGCTGGCCAGTGACTACACAGCCTGAAAGAGAGAAAGTGACCCCTGACCCTTGTCCCATAAACAACCCTTGCCCTCTCTCTCTTTACCTCTGATCCCTGTACTGGTTCTTTCTGTGCACTCAGTCATCCACACACTGTCACAATCTCCCACAGCCCCTGTCACACACCTGCAGGCCAACAGCAAAACAACTGCTTTTACTGGTCCAGCTCATTTCAGTAAAAAACATTAAAGGTTGCTCTTAGGAGTTTTGGTAAACCCAGTCAGTTGCTCCTAATTATCCTCTAACTACAAATTCTGTATGTGTGTCTGTGTGTGTGTGTGTTCTGCTGTGTGAGTGTATGTGCATAAGTGTGTGTGTGTGTGTGTGTGTGCGTGCTCATAACACTGTGGTGTACTCATAAAAAACGGATGTTCTGGCACTGTAAAGACGAAACAAACAAATAGTGTAGACCATGAAACCCACTGCTTTAGCCAACTAATGTTGCTTCAGTAGCACTGGATGTAGCGTGGATTTGATTGGCGGCTGAGATCAAGCATCAACAACCTTTGCCAGCATTGGTCTTTTAACAAACCACAAAAAACCCCCTGACTTGCAGTATTGCAGTGCACTCTATCAGCTGTCCCGCCACTTACAGCCCTATCTCCCCCTGAGAGTATCACTGTTTCAGATCTGCTGTAAGGCCACCATATTCCTGAGCTTTCGGGCTGCACACACGGTGCACAAGTCAAGAAACATCTGTGACGCGTAATGCTGTGGTGAAAGCAGTGATATGATTGGTGAGAGATCATGGGAATTGGACAGGAAACTACAAGGACCAAAACGTGGTCAATGTAACATCAAAGTGTTTATCTGAGGATGGGGCAATGTGGCATGGCTTCTTGGTCAAAACAACGAAAACATCATCCAAATATACAGCTCAGAATTATTCCCACCCCCACCCCCAAAAAAACAGACTCCCCGAGCTCAGCACAGCGATGGAGCACTGCTCAGTTAGAGAATTTCTGAGCTGCACTAAAGCCTCTCCTTTCCATCCTACAACTGCCTCCAGTGACATGTGCTCAGTATGCACCCCAGATTATTATGCATTACTTATTTCTCCTCAATACTCCACCAGTAGGTTATTGAACCATCAAATACAGCCCTCCTTGGCCAAGACACTATTCATTAGCGAAAAGCTTTTATTTTAATAGCTATTTCAATGACTGAAATTAACTTATTCAGTTCGTCCTAGGTATACAAAGGCCTGCAAATTATATTTATCAAAGTGAATGTTTTCTTTAATGCACTGAGTACACTACGCTTTTAGTGTACTATTCATCTTAATTGTAGCTGCTGGTAAACAGGCTGGTCCAAGGGATGGCTTTTGAAGAGAGACTCTGAAGACAACTATTTAAAAATCTTGATTCTCCTACGGTGAAACATTTACACACAGTAGTATGCACAACAGTGATCTAGACAGTCAAAGAGCTAAAGGGCTGGAAACCATCAAAAAGACCAGTGAAAGTGGCATTAGACTGAAAGGTATATGGATGCCTTTGGATGCATATGGAGGCTCTGGTGGGCATCCATCACCTTAGTGGGGTCTTTTCATGTGTCCAGACTATTCTCTTGTGAACGTAAAGCCATTTGCAGTAATTTGAGCCTAATCTTTTATGCTTGCTTGTCTGACCTGGAATGCATTTGCTGTTTTGCAGCATACCTCTATTTAGTGTGTGGATGTGAATCTGTGTGTGTGTGTGTGTGTGTGTGTCTGTGTTCTTGTGTGTGTGTGTGTGTGTGTGTGTTAGTGTGTGTGTGTGTGTACATGGGCATGTGTGTATGAGGATATGTGTGTGGAATGCACTTACCGCACTGAAGCTGGGGAAGAGACTGACACCTGACGGGTGTTCGAGGGGGAAGGGTAGGAACTGCTTAATGCCCAGGGTAGGCTGCACAGCAGTGGGGAGGGACGGCCTCACCAGAGCAGGTAGAAGAGTGCCCTGACATGCGTTTCCTGCGTTAGCCACACACATGAATACGCAAGCACACACACACACACATACACACACATATACATACACACACACACACACACACACAGACACACACACACACAGAGAAACATGCTTGAGTAAGTCAAAAGATAAAGCCACACTGGAAGAAGTAAAGGACATACTTAAAATAATTGTATTTGATAACACTTGTGTTTCATAACACACTAACAATCTGAAGGGGTCTTTAAGTCATTAAGTTTTTGAAATGCAGACTTTGAAAGGCAAACAATCAAAAACCGAATGACACTTAATAACAACAGTCACACACATGACTGAAGTGTCATTAATGTCATTAATGTCATGGTTATAACAGGCTCATGTCACCCTTATGTAGACCCCTTCCAATAAAGTGTTACCATATATTTTAAGTACTCTGTTATTAATAACAAATAAAAAGGTGTATTTCTGTGAATACACACTTCTCACTGTGTTATAGAATCATTTATAACATCACAGGAGCATAATGCCTTGCAGGACACATAATGCCTTGTTGGCTAGAGGTAACATAATGCTTTATTAAACATATGCTACCATTAAGTACCTCTGTGCATTTTTTGCCATCAGCGTCCTGCACTGAAAAGCAATATGCACATTGTAAAACGCATTTTGTCTATAATGTTCAATACAGCCAAGTCAAACACTAATACATTATTTATTGTGTGGTAACATGCATTGTGAATGCACCCATTATGCATTATGATAAAACTGACCATCAGACAGCTTTCTTTACCAAACGGCACAACATGACCACAAACGGAAGACATTAGAACATTAGAACAAAAAATAGTTGTTAGCCACATCTGCATTGTGTGTGTGTGTGTGTGTGTGTGTGTGTGTGCATTACCCCTAATACATTTTTTAGCATGATGTAAACAATTATATTTCATGTTCAGTTTAAGGAACCTTATGAAATGCATTGGTCTGAAACCCTTATAATTTTAATCTTTTAATCAACTGATTGACCACATGGTGCCTAAAAATATGGTTTTCAATCAGAGCACAGGTCAATCCTTTGTTTAAAAAATAATTCACATTATTATTTGGCTGCTCCAGATAACAATCACCACTGACCCTGTATAGACTTGCTTATTAACAGGACTCCATCAGCATTCATTTTCTAAAACATTACCTATTTTTCATGAACAATATGCCAATCAGCAGTGAAGTGCCTCAATGAAACCACTGTGTATGTTTTCAATACCAGCTAACCCCTGTGATTCACATGAACACTCACAACCCTGACAGCTTCAAGCTGAGGCCAAGTACATCTGCGAGACCATTTATCCTGTGGATGCAAGAGAAGACAGAAGCACAATGGTTTCTAGACAGACTGAAATGTCAAACAAGCTTCAGATGAGAGAAATGACTGACGTTCTGCTCACCCTTTTGTTGCCGCCTTTTGAACATCAATAAGTTGTGATTATGTGCAGAAATTGCTCCCTTCCCACCCCTCAACCCCCTGAAGTGTGTATCTACTGTATGTACTGTTTGAAAAACCACACTGAGAAAGCAAAAAAAGGGAAGCAAGCATTTTATTCTAAATAGCAATAAACAGTCAAGCCTTTCATCTTCTTCTTGCCACGTGAGTCAGCCCCTTATTTTTAAAATCTCCAACGCACAGTCATTACCGTCGGGGGTGGACTTGGTAATTACAGAGAGGCTGAATGAATGTCGTGGATCCAGAGCACGCTGGAGAGACTGAGCGGAAGATCGTGCAGGAGAGACACAAAAACCGCAGGGAGAAACTAAAGTAAATAGCCATACTTGGTTTTATTAGCATATGAGTAAGAGGCTGTAAAGTACAAAAAAGGGAAGAGTCGGACGAGAAGGAGGTGCGTGTGTGTGTGTGGGGGGGGGGATTGCAGTTACATGGCCTGAATTAAAAACAGCAGAGAGGCTGTTTCAACACCAGCATCAGCGCGCAGGCCACATACTTCCAAAACACTGCAAGTTATAGAAAGCCGTTAATGGGAACCATAGGACAACTGGCTGTCCAAGCATACAGAAAAAGGGGGAGGAAATCAATGCCAGCATGGGGTTTGAAAGCAGCATGCCTCGTATCAAAACAGCCACTCCAGAGACAAATAAAATGCACAATGGCTCTGCTGCTCCAGTCCTCAGGCGATGGGAGAGCAAATAAAGCGGGAACGAGTCGTAAAATGAGGAGAAAAGAATGGGGAGGGCAGGGAAGAGATGGGAACAACCTTGTTACACCCATGCCTTGGAATGCCACATGCCTGCATGCTCAAGTGGAGGCATGTTTCAGATCGACCCCCCTAACCCTTCCATCCTAAAGTCCACACACACACACACACACATCCCAAACCCCTCCTCGATGTCCATCTAGAGTCCCTCGCTCTCTAGGCCCCCCTGATGTGTGAATTACGTCTCTGTGGTTGTCAAGAAAACAGCGTTCTGAAATACAGCCAAAACACCAGTGAGTGACAGCATTGTTGGCGGGAATGGTAGGGAATGCACTGGGTAACAGACAATGGAATCCCAGCCTAGGCACAAATACACACACACACAGACACACACACACACACGCATGCACACATGCACATCTACCCACCCACACACACACACACACACACAAACAGACACACCCACGCACACACATGCACATCCACCCACCCACCCCCACACACACACACATATATACACATACACATACACACACACAAACTCTCTCACTCTCTCTCTCACACACACACACACATGCACATCCACCCACATACACACACACACACACACATATATATATACACATACACACACACACACACACAGATCCAATTTAATTTTCATGCAACTCAATACTGCAGTACAGCTGCAATGGTCCATCACACCAGAGACTTTTTGGCTGCTTGTTTTTTTTTTTTTCCTCAACTAACCTTCTGGTGAACTTCAATCATAAAAGGTTTACAGCACATTCACACAGCCAGCACATAAATATCGACTTGGATGGCGAGTGAGCACCGCTTGCTTGTTAAGGCACTAATAAGCTGACATGTGCAACACCTTGCCCAACCTCAGAGGCCCGGGCATGGGGAGAATTTCATGTAGAGAGATGAAGCTGGGAGCACAGAGTGAGAGAGAGCGCAAGAGAGAGAGAGAGAGAGAGAGAGAGAAGAGAACGTGTTTCAGGTTTCTGGCCTGAGAGTCTATTTGTGACCTGATTGCATGCTTTCAGCCAAGCTACACTTCAGTTCTAATCATCTAGTGATATATGGCATTTTTTTTTCTTTAATTTTTCAATCTCAGTGTTGAGTGTAAATATGTGTGTGTGTGTGTGTGTGTATGTGCATGTATGTGTGTGTGTGTGTGTGTGTGTGAAAGAGAGAGAGAGTCATCAAGGGATGTCCAAACACCTCTGTTTTTAAAACTGAATAAAAGAAAAAAAAACACGGGGACACTGGGAGGGAGAGACACTGAAATCCAAAACAGTCCAACCTAAAAACATGCCTCGGTGACACATCATCAAAACACAGACGTGCGCCTACATGAATCGAGCAATGCGTTAATCATCATGTTGTCCAGCCACATAACTGCTGCCACCATCATTGGCATGACCTCAGCGCTAACACCTGGGAAGTCGGACGCTCCTCACGTCTTATGATACACCCCCTCCCCCAAGCCCCAACCTCTCTCACTCTATCTGCTCTCGAGGTCATAAGGTCAAATACAACTCCAGAGAGAGATCAGTTAACCCCACTCTCCACTAAAAGGGCTCAATTTCCCAGCATGCCATGGGTTTAGTCCACTAAAGCTCAGCAAAACAGATATCCCACAATTTGAATACATTTTTACTAAAATGTCAAACAAAATTTACTGCCATAATCTGTCACTGTCATCTGTCAAAAAATTTACTGCCATCTTAGGAGAATAAAACATTTTTCATTCACATTTAGCTACCCTCTGAAAATAAAGCAGGGTAATGCAAAGGAAAGTGTCGATGATGTTTTACAGATTGAGTTAGAGAGTGTGTGTGTGTGTGTGTGTGTGTGTGTGTGTGTGTGTGTGTGTGTGTGTGTGTGTGTTAGTGGGGTCTGGGTAATGACAGACTGGCTTGCTTAAAGTGACGCACATCTATAAGTCTCTCCAGCTGCCAGAGTAGAGAAGCACAGGCTTTGAGCTTATGACTGGGGGCAGACAGGCCAGAGAGAAAGAGATGAAGAGAGAGAGAGAGAGAGAAAGATACGAGATAGAGATGGAGAAAGAGCGAGAGAGAGAATTGCTCTGATCCAAGTCCAAACATACACACACACACACACACACACACACACACACACACACACAGTGCTCTTATTTCCACCACCTCGATCACATCACACAACACTCACAAGCTTAGAACAGACTCTTGGATTACTGGTCAGCACCAATCAGTGACTCACGCAGTTGTTAAGTGTAGCTGTGATAAGACAGAAGGAAAGTGAAAGTATGTACTTTCACTGTGTGTGTGTGTGTGTGTGTGTGTGTGTGTGTGTGTGTGTGTGTGTGTGTGTGTGTGTGTGTGTGTGTATGGGCCTGTGTGTGTGTATGTCTGTGTGTGTGTGCATGTTTGTATGCATCTGTGTGTATGTGCATGTGTGAAACTGTGCTTTTGGGTGTATGCTCACACGGTTCCAATAACAGCAATTACAAGATACAGTGAAAGAGGGAGAGGGAGAGAGAGAAAAAGAGAAAAAATTACAGAAAAAAAAACCATAAGGATGCCTGTGGCAGCGTCTAGGTTTCTCTGTTCAGATGTGCCTGTCATCCTAAAAAAATTCTGTTCCCCAGGATGTGTGTTGAACAAGAACAGGGCAGAAAAAAAAAGTCTAGAGGACAAAGATGGAACTTTAATAATTAATTGACATCCGCATCGCACAGCCACCCACCACCCCCACACTTTTGCTTGTCGAGATCCAGACATTTATCCCCCGCCTGCCCGATGGAGCAGACACATTCCCCCTAAGCCAAGACAGAAAGGGTAAAAAGGAAGAAATTACATAATAATAATAATAATAATATTGTTATTATTATTATTACTATTATTATTATTTTTACTCTCTCCCTCTGTCAGTTCCCTTACACTTTAACCATCTCTGCAAGTGGAAATGTAGCCTCTAATTTTGCCAGATAAAATTCTGACATCTGAAATATGCTGATGTTTCAGTTATGACATCCTGAGCTATTTGCTCACGCACCAAGCACATTTGAAATGTAAAATGAGAATGTCTTTGTAGATTTGTGCTTTTTCAGAACTTGATGTTAATGAAAAAGCATGTAACAGGCATGAGGCATTTTTCTGACCTAGAACACCGATAGAAACATGAGAAACCTCTAGTTCTCTGTCATCCTTCGCTGAGTCGTAACTGGAGTTGAGCAGAAATGAAAGTCATTGTTCACATACACCGTACATTCCTCTAGTGGACATGAATACGTTTCTAGAATTGAAACACTGCCACTCGCCAATTTGTTTGAGGTTGTTTTTATTATGAAAAATTGAGAGTGGTCACATGACTCCCGGTGGTGTGCGCCACTGGTCTGCACAGCTGCTGCTGAGTTGCTTGATCCAACAATCACTTTCCCACACTGCTCTGCAATCTGAGGTTAACCATAACAGCCGTGTTGGGCGACCGTCAAGCAAGCCACCTAAAAACCACAACCACGCTCGGAGCAGTTAATACCCCATCATTAGTCATGTATCATTACGGCGTAAGAGACAGTCGAGTCCAGCGATCACAGGATCTTCTCAATCTTCTTTACTCCGGCAAAGCAAGGAGCAATTGTCTTGCAGAGGCACTTGCAGAGTTCCCACAGCTTGCGCTTGACAATGCAGATATTCCTAATGTCCTGCTCCGGGTAAAAAAAAAAAAAAACCCTTTTGCTCCATTTGCGAAACAGTGCCTGCAGAAATGCCAGGTCTATTTTTCAAAGTAATTAAAATGAAGAAAATCGATCTTATGAGATTCGTCCCCCCCCCCCCACTTCCCTATCATTTCTAAGGGCCAAGAGGGATTTCAAAAAAGGAGGTTAAGGCCATAGTATCTGTGATAAGGAATGCCCTTTTCCCTTTGAAAAATCCTTTGGGATACCTCACTGAGGTGTAAGATTTTGTAGACAGTCCGTCGCTCACTCACTCACTCACTCACTCAATGCACTACAGATCAGGTAACTGCCATAGCCCATTTGTGACCTGTCTGACTGACCCAGCACTCGCCTGTCAGCTTATCTCCTTCAGCATTTACCCAACAGGAAATGGACCTTTCCCAGGAGCTGTCACAGTCAGGTTCTCTGTCATTAAAGCGATGCAATACCCTAAAAAACGATTCTACCATAACCTCATACACACACACACACACACACACACACACACACACACACACACACACAAGCATGCAGAGACATCACTGAGAACATAAAATTGGAAAAGATAAAAATGAGCACCTTTCATGCTGTGACACCACAGAGGAACGAATGTGATTTTCCATTTTTACGCAGCTCTTGATTTTCTCTTCTGCTTTCACAGTCTTCCCATTATCCCTCTCTCTCTCTCTCTCTCTCACACACACACACACACATATATACATACACACACACACACTCACACACCTCTAATCTTATCTAAAATAACTCTTAAGCAACAGCCCAACTGCCCTGTGCAAACACTGGACTCTCTGGGCTCTGACTCTGCCGTCCCTTGTTTGGATTCTCTCCCTCATAAACACCCTAGAGAGTCTATAAAACATGCAGTGATGAAACCCAAACCAGAGACTTTCAAAAGACAACACGTGGGTCTGCTCTGTTTTACCCGGCTCTGCTGTGATGGATTGAACACAGTGCTCCAGCTAAGAGCTCCATCTCCCGACCCCCGCCACCACCCCCCCCAGCCCTTCACATGCACACGCACACACACACACATCATTGCCTTTACTGTAGCGCAAAAAAAGCTTTTAGCTTACATGCACCCCTGCCCCTGATATTTAGACACCCACACATAGACACACACACACACAGAAAAGCACGAGTTGCACACTCACCCAGATACATGCTGCTCTCCATATCTCATCACGCTCTCAGAACTTCTGCTCCTCTGCGTGTTACTGCTGTCAGCGAGTCCATGCGAGTCTGCATGCACGTGTGTGTGTGTGTGTGTGTGTGTCTGTGCGTGTGTGTGTGAGAAATACAGAGAGGGTCTCACTCTCGCTCAGCCTCTCCCTCCCTGTCTGTCTGTGTGTGGCTGTGTCACCACGCGGACTGTCTCAGCACTGAAGCTTTCTCTCCACCTCCCTCCCTCTCTCTCTCTCCCTCTCTGTCTCGCTCCCAATCTTTCTCCTTTCTCTCTCTCTCTCTTTCTCTTTCTCTTTACTGTCAGTGTTGTCCCTTTCTCTACTCCTACATATGGACTCTTCCTCTTTCTGTTCTGCCTCTCAGTTCTGTTCTGCCTCTCACTTCATCCACTATGTGTGTTACTGGCCTCAGTGTGAGAGCAAGAGAGAGAGAGCATGCACTTCACCAACATATGCACCACACCACTCTGTCTCTTCCACCCCTCCTCTTTCCTTGTCTCTCTCTCTCCCTCCCTCTCTACTCCCTCTCCTCCTCCTCCGCCTCCTCTCTTAAGCCCCTGGCTCCGTGGGGTGACTTCTCTCCAGTTGTAATCTGACTCCTCCTCGAGACGGCACTCAGTGCTGTGTAACTGTGGCGCTAACGGAGGCTCCGGGGAGCAAGCCACACCGCTGCTGTGCTGCTCATTTGTCCTGTCTGACTGTTACACCAGGCTTCTCTCTCTCTCTCTCGTTCTCTCTCTCTCTCGTTCTCTCTCTCTCTCTCTCTCTTGTTCTCTCGCTCTCTCTCTGCACTTCTCTCACTCACTCACTCACTAACTCACTTTTGTGAGTTGTCTTTGCCCTTTAAGAGCACAGGCAGAATTAACTGGGAATAACAGCACAACCTCTTACACCACCTTGTGCCTTGTGCTTAGACGTGATTGTAAGTGTGTGTTTTTGAGAATATATGCAAGTGTGTGTGTGAGGGGCTGCAGGATGTGTGTGTACACTCTTGACCTCCAGCCCTAGTATGTGCCACTCTCTTCCAGATCCACTTTGATTGGTTGACTGTAATGCCGGCTGAAGGTCAGACGGCATTGACCGTTACAAAGCCACACCACACCTACTGACTGCAAATGAGAAGCTTAGGCATCAGGACCAAAAAGGAAAAAAAAGAAAAAAAATCCAGGAGAAGAGAGAAAAAAAACAAGCGCATCTGCTAAATGACGTCAGCCAAGCACATGGCTGTTCAGGCGACGACATATTTGGGATGGATCAGAACAGTCGCCTCCAGTTTTAATTTTAAAAAAAGACCTGAAGAGGAAAAAAAAATAAAATCATTTCAGCTTTCTTCATCTCGCTTTCCGTCTCTCGCTCTCCTTCCCACCCTAGGCTAGTCGAATGGCAGACATTTTACATCGCACAGATGTTTTCAATTAATCCCAGAATTCCCCCCATCTTCTTCCTGGGTCGCGTCACTCCCCAGGCTAGCTCTGAGTAAATACATTTACTCCGTATCTAAAACTACCAGCCTCTCTCTCTCCCTCTCTGTCCTCTTCAACATCTCTCCGTCTTTCCTTCTTTTTGACTCTCTCTCTCTCTCGAAGCCCAGCTGGCTCTCCTCCATCAAGGGCCCAGGCTGGCAAATGTGTTTTTTAACCTTGACTTGGTGGTGTCAGTGCTGGGAGAGTGTATTATTTGTCACCATGAATAGCGTTTAACAGGAGCGGGGCCCCAAGGAGAGGCACACAGCGCCACATGCAAGTCCAGCCCGGGAAACTTCATTAATCTTGCTGTCACTTCCATGACGCTTATCATTAGTTATGGGGCTATCTGATCAACAGGCTGGCGATGGGTCTCTCTCTCTATCTGTTTGTGCAGTGTGAGAATGTGTGTGTGTGTGTTTATTTTGTTATTTTATATAAAACAATATTTATATAAAATATTTATTTGTTTATTTTATATAAACAAATAAATATTAACACACACAGTGTTTATTTTGTTATTTTTGTTATTTCATATAAAAGAGCCTCCAAAGTGCTATCTGTAGCTGAGGGACAGGAAGACAGGAACAGAGAAAGAAAATAAGAAATGAGAGAAGGATATGAAGGGATTGCAATGTTTTTGTTTTTTTGTGCAACTGCAATACAAGGTTAGACACGGTACCTACATCCTAACCACAACAGACAGAGGACAAAAAAACTACAACAGGAAAAAGAGACCCAACAAATAATAAATAATATATAAATAATGGAGTGGGAGAGGGGGGGGAAAGATAAACAAATTAAACAAGTTAAAAATTCTATCTTTTCTGAGTGCCCTTCAGGCATGTAATTGGAGTTCTTGTTCTCTAATGGAGTGTACCTGTTTGTCATTCCAGTCCAGACATCATTCTATCAAAAAACATATTCCTCCACATGTGGGGGAGGCCAGGCGTGCCCGACGCATATAAATGGCCGCCATGCGGCGGAGGCTGACTATTGGCGTGTGTAAAAGGAAAGCTTTAAGCGACGAGTACGTTGAGCCCCTAGGATAAGAGGGTGCCATCAGGCAAGATGACGAGAGTAAAGTGATGCTTGCCTTAAAGATCACTGTCACTGCTCAGTGCTTTTTATCTTTCTTCCTCTCTCTTTCTCTCTCTGTCTGTCGAATTGTCTGCCTGCCCAGCTACCTGCCTATTTACCTGTGAAAATAATTATCTGTAATGATGAATGAGAACTATTAAGGGAAGACTGCAAAACCAAACACTTCCTACACATACACAAAGACACACACAGACACACACAGCCCCCAAACGCCCCCTTCCTCCCAACACCCATTCGGGGGCCAAAACTTTGCAGTTCCCACCATTTCCCCGCCATGTGTTTCGCATCATCAAGCCCCTGTGCCGAAAGGGAGGATTTGAGAAACTCTGTCATACATGTCTGTGAAGAATGTGAGTTTGAGTTTCACTTATCTTCCTCTGGTCACGCTCAGGTTGGAAATGAAGTCTTGAGCTTGCATCTAGAAGTTTTTCATAATCTTATCTGTCTGAACTATTGCATTCATGAAATTGTATGTGTGTGTGTGTGTGTGTGTGTGTGTGTGCGTGTGTGTGATTTGTGTATGTGTGTGTGTTTGAGAGAGAGAGAGAGAGAAAGACAGAGAGAGTGCATAGGTTTGTGTAAGAGACAGCAATAATCATGACAAATATTTTCATTAAAAAACATGCAGATGTGAGCATAGTTCCTGTTATATAATCAATACGAAGACACACAATATACATTAACTCCACAGAAGGGCATACACTTGATGATATACAAATCCAGCATGTTTGTCTTTGCTTCCACAGATGAAAAAAGGCATCTGTCTGAAACACGCAGTTTTTTCTATAAACACTGTTTACTACACTGGAACCTCTCCAGCACGTGTATAAACATAGTTTAACTGTTCATCAGATGTGTACCACACCTCTTCATGATGTCATATCCCACTTTCTAATGGCAGATGTTGTCTTTTAATTTCCAGAAATTCTCCCTACTAAGTCTACTTTTTTGCCCATATTCTCACATCAAAAGCCTTTCCTTTCCCAAAATTCCCAGACTTCAGCTTGTTTTTCCCGTGTTGGAAGGGTAAGTGAAATGGCATCAAATTGCAATAAAGTTTGAACCAAATCCAGCTGGGTAAAATAAATGTTCACTACTAAGTTGTCTCTGCTCTGAATTTCACACTATGTCACGTGACATGGATGTGCACTGTAGGACAACATGGTTAATGAACCCATGAGAACCAGTGTGAGCATGCTAGCATGCAGCATGCTAGCCCCTGTTGTGCTCTTGCTGTGCTCACATGCCATACAGAACATACATACATACTATTGAAAATAGGCCTGTGTGCTTTCACGCAATCACCAAATTTAGCCCACTTACAATTTGTGAAGTGGGAATCTATGCATACGTCTCTGTCTATTTCTGCTGTGCACTTGGCACGGATTCCTGCAATTTCCTCATGTGCAAATAGGGGTGTGAGAACCCATACTGTTAAAAGATTACCCTTTCTCGCTCAGCAAATGTGTTAATGCTTTACGGAAAATCATTGTCACTTCAAACTTGAGCACATTCCTAAATTACCAGTGATTGTCCGACAGTTTTTGCACACTTTTTGAACACACCACTGGAGATTTAGTATCCCATTAATTTAATTTCCCAAAATGTGCCTGTTTGAGTGGCCCATTACATGGGGAGGGCAGTGAGCGGTGCGATCGAGATTATAGCAGCACGTCACCGGCCGAGACGCATTTGATGTATGCGTTATCATATTCCGCCCAAGCCATTCGACTGGGAAACACGGCCGCAACAGTGCCATAGTATCCCGCATCCACTTGCCCCCCTGGCCTTGTGGGTTTATTAAAAACACATTTTTCAGTGAAGTCGCAGTCGTCCCCCTGATGGATTGGGTTTCTGTCGGCGGAGGCGCCCCTCCTCTGCCCCTCCCCCCGCCCCCACCCACGCCCATGGATCACGCTATCTCTGACTATCTCAAAACTCACAGAGCACTGTTGGCTGCGCCCTGTACTGCCTATAAAACCGATTGCAGCTCTGAACTCGATGCGTTCCTTTTATTTCCCCTTTCTCCATCCCTCCCTGACGCTCTCCCTGTCCCTCCATCTCCCTCTCCTCTCCATCCCTTCCTCTATCTGTCTTCTCTCACTTGCTCTTTCTCTCATCATTACTGATGTCTCTTCTTTGCTCTGTCACTCTCTCTCACACTCTCTTCATTTCCCCCTGCTTTCCTTCCTTCTACTTTATCTGTCTCTTTTCTCTCCTCTCATCATTTTACCTTCCCCTCTCTCCCTCACTCTCTGTTTTATCTGCTTTTACAGCTTGTTCAGAAGTAGTTGAGAGGAAACGAGGAAGCTATTGATCTGGGGACAAGACTTGAGTCCAAACACACACAACAGATGAGGAGAGATCTCATTTGCACTCTTTGAACAACACTGTCTCTGAAAAATGCCTACCATTGCTGATGAAAAATACTGCTTGGTATAACTGTTTGCAAAATGGTGCAGAAAGAGGGAAAGGTAAATACTATGAAACAGAAACCTCTCATATAGTTTCAATGTCGCAGTAAGCAATATGCTGTCACAGGCCACACAACCACTACAGTAAGTATTAGCGTTGTAAAGAGAGACACTGTTTACTGCAGCTGAGCCACAAATACAATAATAAAACAAGATTATGCAAAAATTAAATGCACATTGGTCACGGTCTGCGAAACAGTTTGGCACCCCTGACAACAGTGAAAATATTTATTGAATTACTTCATAAAATGAGAGACCACTTTTACTTGGCAATTTACTCCCCGATGTACTTCTCTGTTATTCTTATTTTCTCAGAAATGTCGAAGCAACTCCACCTTAGTGCCATTTGCCCCATTTACCGCTCAATAGAACTTTTCTCTCTCTCTCTTTCCCCAGTGACATTTGAGCTGGTGAAAAAAATAACAGGCAGAGCCAATCTCCACCGAATGGCTTCCCGGCTTTAACAGCTGTTAATTAAACGCTGATGTGGTCTGGACACTAGCTTGCTGCAGTCGGTTTGTGTGTTCCCTGGAAAAAAAGGGGAAAAAAATGGTCAGATATTAAGCAGAAAATCAGAGTTGAACGAGACCCTTGAGGGGGAAAGGATATGTGTCTCAGTTGCATGGAGCAGAACGCCGTCCTGCTGTCTGAACTAAGGCAGCCTATCGACTGAGCCACTTCCACCAACTCTCATTGTTCTGCTCTCCTTACAATGTCAGAGTTGTGCATTTCAGAGCAAAAGTTTTCAAACCAGTGTGTCATCACACGAGGATCCCGTTTGTGCTTTCTTTTTTTTCTCTTTTTGCAGACATGCTAAAACTGATACAAATCTTCAACACTTATCCAGCCACTGTAGCTTTGGAGCGCCATTGATTAAATCCAGGCAGACCAACCCGGCCTTCCATGCTAAGATCTGCTCCTCTCTTGTTCTTTTCCAAATCTAATTGAGAGTCCAGCAAATGAAGTGAAGCCAGCTTTCTTTATTTCACTGTATATTTCTTACAGTACTTTCTCTGTACATGGATCAGCAGCGCTGGCCAAAGACAGGCTGAAGCGCTTCAGTGGAGCGTATCTCAGCTGTGGGCTCTATTGATTTCTCAGGCACTCTTTAAGCCTTCAGTACAGTCGGTCAATATGGACTTGATTTACACAACTTCCAAAAATGAGTTGAGTCTCCACACATCGCCCTTTGCTGTAGGTCTTAAGATCTCAGCTGCTGACTCAGCTTGTTGCTAATTAAAATGACAAAGTGGGAGTGTGTGTGCGTGTGTGTGCGTGTGTGTGGTGGGGGGGATGCTTTTTTAAGTTGAGTATTGATGGAGTGGAGTCTAGTTAGCAGTTCCCCCCTCCCCCCTCCACCATCACCACAACCATTCTGTCCCAGCATTGCATAGAGAAGCAATCACTGCATAATGCCCAGCAGCTAACCTTGGAGTGATATTTCGCACCTTAAATGAATATTAGTCATTTTCTCACCTTGACTGCGCTTGGAGTACCAAATTGTCCCATAGTTCATGGTGTCCAATTGCATTATCTGAAATAGCTTGAATGGAAGCGGGCTGAGGCAAGCTCATTTTTCTTTTAAATGTCTTCCCTGGTCCAGAATGACACACCTCGAGCGGAGTCATTAGTGATAATTACAGTTTCAGACACTGAAGGGGCTTTTATATCTTCCTGACAGACAGTTTTAAAGATTTGTAGAATAGTTTGAATTCAGTTGCGTAATATTCTCTACCAGATATTCTTGCATTTAGTTACAGAGTGCGCAAGAGCCACAGTATACAGTCAGGTTGTTTTGAAGCATAGCAAGAACAATAACAGCAAAAGTAGGCTAGTTACAGCATCCTCAGATATATTTCAAGCCATTAACCAACAGAGACAGTGTTTAAGAGAGCTTCTAAGAACTGCACTTTTACATTACATTAAAGCAATATTCTTTAGTATTTCAATCCATAGCCCTGTTGTTTAAGGTCACTGAGAAAATGTCAAGACGAACAAGAAAAAGAGAATTTTAGCAAAGCAAATCGACAGCTTACACTAACTGAAACTCGCTTTCATTTTGCTGAGGCAAGTTTATTTATATATTTATGTGCTGTGGAATAATAAAAGCAAAGTGCAGTAAATGAAAGTAAGTAAAAGCACAAAATAAAATTAATAAAGGCATAAAGTGATTAACATAAAAGTTAAAGTGTACAGTATAAAAAGAAAGATAAATGAATCATTAAGAGGAAGCATCTGAGAACAGTTTGGTTTTAAGTCTAAAGCCCATTCAGTTAGCTTTAGCAACTGGTTTGCTATTCCATCTGTGCTGTACCAGGTTCTCTCTATCGACAGCACTCGGTGACCTTAAACAACAGGGTCGAAACAAACAAAAAATGGGTCGAAATACTCCATGATATTGCACTGAATAAAAGTCTTTCTGTAATCACAGAGCTCTTCTCGAGTAAGCTTCCAACTGATTTCTGAAGAATTGAATTTGATGAAGTAATAAGTGGCCGACAATTTACCCCTGCCTAGTAATTTGATGGGGAAGGAGAACATTTAAAGCTTAGATTCCCTGCAGCAGGAGCAGAAGAAAAGTTATGAGAGGAAATCATGATGAGAGAGGGGTGGGGAGAAACCTGGGTTCGTATCGGAACTGCAAACAGCAATGCGCTAATGCAGTCCTTAGGTGTTCCAATCTTATGAATGCAGCATTTACCCAGCCTTCTGTGAATGCAATGAAAGACTTATTATTTAGAGGACTTAAAATAGCACAAGTGGCTAATGAGAATGCGCAAAACATTAGGCCCTAATTTCACTGACGGGAACAAGAACTTGTGCAAACGTGCAAATGTGCAAAGTCCACCACACATATTGTGGCATGCAGGAGCACTGGCTGACCAAATCATGTTTACCTTCATTCATTCATTCATCTATCTATCTATCTATCTATCTATCTATCTATCTATCTATCTATAAATGCAAGGAGTGTCTGTCTGTCACTCTGTCTGTCTGTTCCACGCATAACTCTTAAACCACTCATCTGACTGACTCAAATTTGATGCAGGTCTTGCTAATGGTACGCGTGAGTGCAGAGGCAAGTTTGGTGGTTTTTGGGCTAAAAGTGCCAATAACTACTGCAGCCATTTCTTCTCTCAAATACTCCCAGTGCCGCACTGGACCACCTCTTAGTCTACCATTCAAGAGAATTAAGATGTCTCATCTCAACAATATTCACATTGTTTGCAGATCTTGCAGCTTGCTGGCACAGGTAAACGCACGTGGGAAAGCAGTCTGTTAAAGTTACACTTAAAACAAGCGTTGTTGCCTGAAGTGAAAGTCAGCTATGACAATTAACATTAGCCTAAAAAAAACTTCTCACCTCTATCACACAAACATGGCCTCTTTTACCTCTGTGGTTTGTGTGAAATTTAATAATTTTGCAACAAAGACACAAACAGGGTAGGCTCTGCAGTGCATCTTAAAACATGTTTCTTTACCTAAAACCCAAACATGGCTGACTGCAGCTCTTGCTACTTTTCGGAGCCTGCCTTTGTAGCCTTTAATAAACAAGTGCCTTCTCTAACTGCCTAAATCCAGCCCATATCATGACAAATTTCACATGGGCACTGTCCTAGTGGTATTAAATTTGATAAGGTCAGTAAAACTATATGAATTATTCAATTTGCTTTAGTTCACTACATTAGTTCCTAGTTGCTTTAGTAGGTAGACTTTCTCACTCATAGCTTTGCTTGCTGAGATTGCCAGGAATCACAACAACTCTTTGCCAAGTATTTCAATCTTTTGTACAAAGATATGAAGCTATGATGAATTTGCCTCTTCAGAGAGAAGCGCATAGAAGGGATTATTTCCAGACACCACCTATCCATCCAGCCAAACTTTTCCCCTCTGTTCAGCACACTCAAGCGTCAAAGGATATCAGGACTGAAGAGGTCCCTTTTTTTTTACGAGTGTTCCCCCAGGACTGTAAATTTTCCCAAATAGTATAACTCAATAAAGTACACAACCTCAAGGTTATTTACCGTTTTCTAACGACTATCACACAGCCCATAACG
Source organism: Tenualosa thibaudeaui (assembly GCA_027481765.1). Lineage (NCBI taxonomy): Eukaryota > Metazoa > Chordata > Actinopteri > Clupeiformes > Clupeidae > Tenualosa > Tenualosa thibaudeaui. Next base: position 5,174,539 of record JAIFZK010000019.1, on the reverse strand, counting down.
CAGGGGTAAGAATGTGTGCCTTGTCAGCCTGTGACACCTACAGGCCAATAAATCTGGAGGACGCCGACGGACCAAAGATGAACGGCCACATCCTCCACAGCCCCTGTTAAGGTTAGCGAGAGAAGCCTTCTCTGGGATTACAGGGTTTTTTCCAGCTCTGTCTTGAAACCTACAACACAGTAACACCTCATAATGTCCTGGTGGCATCATCAGACCAAGCCCCTCTTCTTTCCCCCCCAAAATAGTCACATATCTTCTTTCATGCCCTGTCAAGGTATTCATGGGAACATGATATATGGACACAGCTTGCATGTATTCACACATGGCGCCCCGTATGGTGAACAAAGATACTGTGACATACACACACACACGCACACAAACACACATGCACACACAGATGCACACAGTTGCATGCCATGACACTGTGACACACACAAACTCTCTTATACACACACACACAGTACATCTTGCCTCATGAGGTTGACCATGACAGCCTAACACACACACACACCCACAGAGACACACACACACACTCTGACAACTGGGTCTTGGCATTGCTGGACAGCCCGGCCTTGAGGAATTTCAACAAGCTGTTTATTAGGCAGACACAGATCAGCCACCGTAATTACCAGTCAGGGTGCTGCATGGAACGCTTTGAGTGATTACCCTAGAGGAGAGAGAGAGAAAGAGACAGAGAGAGAGTGAGATGAAGAGAGAGAGGGAGAGAGAGAGAGAGAGAGAGAGAGAAGGAGAGCTGGCTGTCTGTGGTGGCCACCCCATTTGAGTAATGTCTGCTGCTTGCTGACTCTGCTGACACCTCAACTCTGGAGAGGTTATCTAGCCGGCGCACATCCCAAACAAAATAAATTCCACTATCCTGGGTAACAATGTTGGGAAACAAATAAGCAGAAATAATAATAAATAAAACCAACAAGGTCACAAAGTAAGTGAAATGCATTAACTATGTTTCAAAGGGAAAAATAATAGGATTGTAGGTATCTTATTGTCTCACTGGCATGCTCTAAAGATATGATTTCAGGGCCAGGACATCTGGGTGAACTACATCAATTTGAACAAAAAGAGTCATTCCAAACGGACTGCATCTATTTTTTCCCATAGACCTCTGGGGGTTATTCCAATTAGGTGGTTAACTGATAAACCTGGGTAAGAGGAAGTGATAAACGTCCTAATAAACTAGCCTGCTTGCTTTGTTTAGTTAAGAGAACCACTGGGTTAACTTACCCAGGTTTGCCTCTTAACCACCTACTGGGAAACCCCCCCAGGTGTACAAATGTGGGAACACAAACACAAGAGCACTCATGGAGAATGGTGTGGAAACATACCCAGACGTGAGAGACACTGGGGCGAACCTGAAAACGAGCCATCACACATTATTCCCTCAACATCACAGGACCACACATGGAAGGGAAAAACAGAGCAACACAATAACAGCAAAACAACAACAGCAACAACAACAACACAAACATGGCCTCCTTTTCAGTTTAAAACCCACTGCCAGTGTGAGCCAGGCCTTGGCTGAGCACAATGGTCTTAAACTGCGGTCTTTTAATGGCCTCAGTACCCATAAGGCCTGCTGCCATTTGTTGCCTATGATGCTGTGATGCTGGCACTCAAGATTAATATAAGGGGGATGTGAGTGTGGTAGCTGTTCCTTCTTCTTTGTGAGGACCAGTTTCTCTCCTGTATTTGGCCTTAGGGTTCAGTGACAGGACAGGACAGGACAGGACAAAGACAGGCCCGGATAGGAACGGAGAGAGAAGGAAAGGAGATGTATGGACAAAATCTTTCCAGAAAAAGAAAAAAAAGCTGACCTGGATGTGAGGAGAACCAAGTCAACACACTTGGCTTGCTGCAATCCTGACAAACTCAGTTACAGACAAAATTCAATTATTTCATTTGTTGGGGTGTCAGCTTATGGCAAATGCTGCTTCCCCAAGTTTTGACAGTTTGTTGAAAAATTACTGGTAATGTGAAAAGAAATGGTAATAGAAATTTCATTTGTGAGGGATTTAAATAATAAGATCCTGGCCCTACAGAACTAAACCCAACAGGCTAATTTAAGTCTCCATTGTGTCAACTGTTTATGTTCATGTTGATTTCATGTTTCATTGTTTCAGTTACAAGCACTCGCCTTGTGGGATAGCTGGAGTGCATTGGTTGCGGAATTAAGAACATCAAAACGTTTGGGGTATTGGGGATACCACAACTGGCTACAACGTGACACCCTTTCCACAAGCCTCACTACCCCAGCGACATCTCTGTAACTGGATCAGTCGACACTGGTTTGATATGGGATTAAGCATAGCAACAACAGCGTTCCATGCACTCGTAAACACTTTATTGTTTTGTTGTTTTGTCGGCTTGACTCAGGCAACGCTGCTGCGGTCTGGCCCTCTGGTTGTGTTTCGTTTCTTTTCTTTTCTGTTCTGTTCTTCTTTTCTCTTTTTTCTCTCTGACAAAAAAGTAGGAAAAAAGAAGAAAAAAGAAAGGGAGACTGGAGCTTTTTTGGCTATGAGACTTCAGTGCCAGCTGAGGCCAGATACGAAAGGGGAAGAGAAAAAGAGTGAGAGATAGAGCGATACAGAGAAAGAGAGAGAGAGAGGAAAAAAAAACGGCAACAACATGAGCCACGCAGCTGCAGGCCTCTGTCTGGGAGATTACGTTTCCTTCCTCCATGCGCTCACTTGCTCGACGCGGCCCACGATTCACCAAGGCTCCGATAGAGATGGTTGGCCACTCTTTTCCTAATCCGCCTCGTGAGACCCTTCATTTGCTGCGGTAATTATGCCATTTAAGGAGCTCAAAATGTTAAATCCAACCATAACCAATGTCAGTAAAGAGTCTCTGGAGAGACTTCAAAGTTTTAAACCAAAAGTACCTTTCCTGAGCCCAAACAGAGTTTATGACTGCATTACTGACAGAGTGACTAAGAATAAGGTGCAATTTATCAATTGGTTTGTTTTGACAAAATGTTTTATGGCATTTTTGTTTTATACTTTTGCTTCCTTGTAAGGCTTTAGAATACTATGGCTGCTCTCAGGCCTCTGCTTCCAAAAGGTCCAACCCAAGGCATAAGCATTTTCCTAAAGAGAAGCCTTTTCCTAAAAATCCCTCTCTTCACTTTTATTCTGATACCAGATGTTCAAGTGTTTCTCTGTCAGATGCAGTTTGACTCTCAACCCTAATAATATCAGTGACACACCATGAACTACTAATGCACAAACACCAGCAGACTTCAGGGAACTTACCACAATGCCTACTGACAGCTACCACTGCCGATTGGCTCTGTTGCTGATAAACTCTGTTGCCGATTCAACATGTTAAACCAGGTGCAAATGAGCCATCAGAGAAATGCCAATATCGAACGAGCTGCGTATTCAGCTCAAATTTGGGCCAAAGACACAAATCAACAGACCTGAAACTATCAGACATCCAAGCATTTGTTTAGTGTACGCTGATTTCAGCTCAAGAAGAAAACTGAACTCTTGTTGTCTTTCCATTGTTCACCACTTTACTCCTCTACCCTTCAAACAGAGTATGATATAGAATACATTTGACATTCTGTAGATTCCTTTGAAACAGCTGGGCTTTGCTTCATTCAGTTTATTCTGTTGGGGCTGTATTACATGTATGATATCCTGTCATCCTCTCCACTTCAGCAATGCATCACAACATAAACAAGAACATGTTATGAGATAGAACCAAAGCATTCAATTCCATATTTGAATTCCATCCAGAATTGCTATTTGTGTGTGTCAAGCTAAATCCAAGAAGGATTTCCCTGGCTGCATTACAGAAAAATCCTTTTCTTTTGCTTCTTTTACTCCAGTTCATTATTTATTTCTATTGTTTGGCTGTTTCTGAGTATACTGAAAAGCACAAACAAAAACACACAGAAAACCTGCACAGCCAATGCAAAGAGGAAGTGTGGAAACCATTGAGAATCCCACTGAGCGGGAGCTGGGAATTCTTCCCAAAGCCAGAGGACACTGCATGTTTAGAATTAGGAAAAGCCTGGTAGCTATATTCTCCTTTTGTCATTCTTCTGTCTAACTGGCTAATTTACAAAGAGCTTGTGGTCAATCTGTGCTTTCCACACTGCCACATAGACATTAGCAGGCAATCCAGCATCGGCTGTCCTCTTCTTCTGGGATAATGTGGTGTGTTGGGGAGATTGCAGGAAACCTGTGCACTCCGTGGAAGATGCTTGTGATGATCTGATTACTCCACATGTGCCCAATTTCACAAAGACATAAGGGGGAGGGAAGGGAAGGGTGGGTGGGTGCAGGGCGGTGGAAAGAGACATTGTAAAGCAGGACTGGATTCATTCAGGAGTTATGGTTCCATCGTAAAAAAACATACTATGTTGGTAACACCCACCTGTTTCATATTTTGCTGCATTCAAACTCGGCCAAAAATGTCAGTGAGAACAGCAACACTGAACGAAAAGAAAGGGACAATGAGACAGAGAAGGAGAGAGAGACAGGGAGAGAGTCTGAGACAGGGTGTGGGGATGCAAGAGAGAGACGGAGAGAACAAAAATGAGAGATGAGAGAGAGAGAGTAAAAATGAGAGATGAGAGAGAGAGAGATGGAGAGCGATGTATACAGACCACCACCACCCCTCATCCTCTCCCAGGGGGAGAAACTGTCTACTGGTTGAATTCCTGCAGACTCTGGTCCCTCTGGACATTTGTCATCCCTCATCCCCCCATTTGATCCCCGTGCAAATCTCTGCTTTCCAAAGCTCCATCTCTCTACTGACTGCCCTCATCCTTTTCTAATTAAGACCAGGCTCCAGCTCTGGACCTGCTTCTTTTTATTTAACATTGCGCCTTCTCTCCAAGTCCAAAAATAATCAGCCTGAGCTCACCTCAGCAAATAAGAGAAGCGAGAGAGAGAGATTGTGTGTGTGTGTGTGAGAGAGAGAGAGGCTGTGTGTGTGTGTGTGTGAGAGAGAGAGAGAGATAGAAAGAGATAGAGAGTGAAAGAGAGAGAAAACTTAATTTGCTTTTCACTTTTGCGCAAGAGAGGAAGCTGACCCCTTGATTATGTGCATGCACAGGGATCGGGTTCAGTGTGTTTGCTTTCTCTCCCTTGGAAACATCCCTCTACTGTAAGTTTACTGCTTTAATTAGCTTGTACGTGAGAGGCAACAATGCGTCTGATTTGGTCTATAATGCTAAGTAAACAAACATGCTTGATTTGCATACAGAGGTAGCAAATGTTAGGAACACAAGTACATATTTATCCATGACACTTACATCACACCTAATCTGCATCCCATGAGTGTACAACGTCTTATTCCCAGTTTGTCAGCGAACACACCATTAAAAAAAAGATTTTCATGCTTTGCGTTGCATGGTTGTAACCATGGCGACAGCACAGAGCAACAGCGTAATGAGTTTCTGTGCCGTTTTCCCCTCTTGCCTCAAAAAACTGATAAAAAAAAGTGTCAATTTGTGAGCATATGCAGAATAATCAACAAGCTAGTTTGAAGTACAAAAGACTCCTTGAAAATAGGCCCTATTCAAAACACTGTATGTGTTGTGCTCTATATATTACACTGATAAAAAAGAGTCAATTGTGGGGATCTAGAAACCTTCAAGGAACTCTGGTATCTCTTTGCCTTTTGTTATTTGCTCGGTCGAGCGGGCCTCGAGGTGAATTCCTTTGAAGTGTCTCATGAAACAGCGAGCACTTCATCACGAGAGTGGGAGGCACAGTTTTTAAGTGCGGAAGAGATGTCGTAAAACAAAGAGGCGTCCTGCCCCCCCCCCAATCCTCCATTATCCCCTATCGCCATGTCGGCCGGGGTCACCTCATTTTACGTTTCCCCACTCCGCTGCCTCTGACCTTCTGCTGAACAATGGAGGCAGTGACTTAAAGGCCTCTCGTCCTTTCTGCATGGCTGATGAAATCTCTGCTCTGCTGCTCAGTCACCCTCTTTCACACTTGTTTCTCTTTCTCTCCCTCTCTCTGTCTTCCTATCTGTCAGTGAAGACATCTGATGAATGTAGAGCTTTTAATCTATCTCTAAGAAACCAGCCCATAATGCTCTAAAGCTATTTATTCCTTTCTTCCTCTCTTTTCCTTTTCTCCTCTGTCCATTCATTTCTCTCTTCTTTCAACAACTGTGTCTATGACCCCAAACTCCTTTCTCTCTTTTTTCATTTTCTGTTTTGCTTTCTCTTCTCTCTATCTTTGTGTCTCTCCATCCTTCCATCCTTCCATACTTCCAAATCAGGCTCTCATGTCATCCCTTCATCCCTTCATAGTCCTTTATTCTCAGATCGCTTGGCGATGTTTACCTTGTTTATAAATGTTTTGTTTGCCGATGAGATTTCTTTCACAGCCCTGATTTAGATTTAACTGGGCGTATTGACATATTTGAAAGGGTAACAAAGACTTATAGCAAATTAGATGAGAAAGTTAAATAGCAACTATTCAGTTTTGGGAATGTTTAGAAGGTTTGATTTCACCAGATTTTGACGCTCTTGGATACATGGCAATAGAGCAAGATGTTTTCGTACGATATATTAATGGAAGGAATGTTCTGGAAAGGTAACAGAGCTGGAGGCCAGCTCATTAATTAAACAGCATAAATTGGAAAGAAGTGTTCCATGACTGTATGCCTAAGAACTTGCCACAGTTTACAAAGGGCTGATAAATAAAAATGAAAGTTGCTGTTCAATCTGGGAGACAAGACTGGACATGTTTTTGTCAGGCCCTGAAGGGAAATGCGAGATAAGAGAGAATGCTGTTGTTGTCTCTACATTCCAGCTAAATTCCAGTCACCATGTGGATGTCAATTGGGCGTATACTTACATGTAGGTTACAAGTATGTACACACAGACACACACACACATAGACATACACAGTCTCCCTTCATCACCTTCATATTTCCATATAAATATCTCCTTTCTCTTCATGGGCCTTTCTCTCTCTCTATCTCTCTCTCTCTTTCTGTCATTGTACTAACATATATACACATAGGGACACATTTAAATATGCACGCACAAAAAGCATGATGAATTGCAAGGACAGAAATGAGAACATGCTTTAGCTCCATACTGGCTCCATACATCCATTACTTCACAGTAAGTAAACAGCCCTTGCACGAATAGTCTGCAAAGACAGCAGTTCCCTCACTGAAACCACGTCATCCCCTCCTCCGTTATGCGATACACGCAGGGGAAAAAAGAATTGCAAGAACGACAAGCAAAACATTTCCAAGAAAGAGGAGGATGTCACTGTTCTCAATTACTGCCATTGTAAGGAGATAGTATTACACGATGGTGATGACACCACAGCCTATGGGAGAGAGAGAGGAAAAAAAAACATACACACACACACATTTGTCCAAGCCTCTGACAGCGTTCTGGTCTCCATAAAGCTTGCTTAACCAGCCCTAATTAGTCAACTAGCATGAGCCACGCGTTGGACTAATTGACAATAATGGCGACATTATGGATAAAAGTGGAGTAACTGTGGAAACTAGCACACTTTCCAGATGTTTACCTTAGCCTGCATTCATGGCTCATCCCCCCCACAAGAAACATACTGTGTTTGGATTCACCAATTTTGGATTGGTGTTTGGAATCTGGCACATTCCTGGACTGTCTACCTCACCTGAGACAAAAATGCTGCATCAAAGCTGATGCTTTGTGTGTGTGTGAAGCTCTGAATCAACGCATAAAGCTTTATAGTCAACGCAAACCTACGCAAACGCAAGGACGCCATTCTGTGTAAAGTGCGTAGTGCCAAATTTTCACAACACATGTGATAACAATGAAGTCAATGGACACATACCAAACGATGTGCTTCAAATACGTGTGTGAGTTTGCGTTCATAGTGACATTTGAGTCCTTGCGCTGACTATGAATCAGTCCTCAGGCAACACAAACACAATTTGTATCAGAGTTGCTTGTCCTGATGCATGACATACAGTCACATACATCACAATCAAAGTCTGTTCCGTCACCTACAAAAACGTGTTTTCTCTTTTTCCTTTTTTCCTAATCCTCAATAAACCGCTATCAGATTTACAAGAATTATTTCACTTTGATCCAAAGCTTATTGTTGCCTCTCCTGAAGAGCTAAGCAACCCATATGCAGCAGTTTTTTTTTTTTTTTTTTTTTTTTTGGGGGGGGGGTGGTCTGTGCAGCAGGGTCTGATGAATGGGAGGACCTTCTGGCCTACGACATGGCTGTATTTAAAGCAGGCTGTGGAGGGAAGAATGGAGCGAGAGTACACGGAAGGGTAATAACAGCCTTCTCACAATTCATCACCCAAAAAAACTTGTCAGGGCGGCAGCTCTCCTTGTCGGTGTGAAAGCCTGCACCATAAACGAGTTCTCAAGCGATGTTTAGTATTTCTTTTATGTCCGTCCTCATGATTTTCCTTCTTCCTTGTTTTTTGAATACATTTATGTATGGATCTGACACGGGGTTGTGGAAGAATGACGGTGAGTTGTTTGGCTGGGCGTGCATTAGCGGTGAGGAATGTATCAATCATCGACACGCCACGGCCAAAGCCCATCCATTTGGAAGCCATCTGCAGCAGCTTAAACCAAACCATCACAGGGCTTGACACTAGCCAGTGCTCACAATGTCAGGGTAAGGTCACTCCGTTACTGGTCACAAGGTCACATCTGAAGAGAGAGAGAGAGAGAGAAAGAAAGAGAATGAGCGAGAGAAAAGAGAGATTTGAAGAAGAGGAAGAAATTGAGGGACACAAGATAACAGACAGAAAGAAACAAACAAAAAATGACAAATGACAAGACTGCCTCAAGGTGAAGTTTGGATCTCGCCAGTGTTAAATTAGTCTGTGAGCCTACCCAAATCTATATTGAGCATTGAATCAGACCTTGCCTGTAAACAAATAACACATAAACATTTTTTTGAAAGTGTGAGAAACACCTCTCAGGTGGGAAGATCCTCTGTGGATGATCCATATTAAATGCGAGTAATAGAACAGATCAGGGAATGTTGCCCATTATGAGAACATACTGCTCTTAACCAACACCTGGGCGAAGGGAATGAGACGGCGGGGAGAGAGTAGAGAGGGGAAGTGGGGGAGGAGGTGGTTGGAGTGGGGGGTGCGTTCATTACACGCACTAGTGCTCCCAACACAGGCCTGTCTCCCAGCACAAACCATCACTCACGCACTGCCTGTTTCTACTGGAGGCCAGCAGACACAAGCCATCACTCTCACACACCCCTGTCCCCTATGGGGACAAAAGCACGCCTCAGCTCCATATGCAACAACAGGGACACGTGCACACACACACACACACACACAGACACACACACACATTCTCTCTCTCTCTGTTGCCCTCTCTCTCTCTCTCTCTCTCTCTCACACACACACATTCACATTCAGACACAGATATATACATGCTTGTCTGCAGACACTCTGAGATAATAAACACACACCTCACACACACACACACACACACTCATACACACACACACACACAAGCACACACACACATACTGTGTATGAACAGAGGAACATGACTATAAACACACAAGCACACACACATGAATGGCACGACATTGTTAAGTCTATAACTGTCATGACTGAACTGAGCTCTCGCCCTCAGGTACAAATGTAAACGAGACAAAAAGCAGGTCAGCATCAGTCCTGTTACCAAGGGTGCTGTTTACTCGTGTCTGTTGATTACAGCAATGCCCTGACAACATGTCAGTTAGAAATAGATTGATTAATCAATAAGGCACATATTTCCTTAAATCAGCTCACTCACTCTGAGGTTATCATCAGCTCATTGGTATTGACCATACCACAGAGGATTTGGCTGAATTGAATCAATGTTTGACTGGATCAAATCAGCTCGGATTCAGGTGAGGGAGCCTGATGAATTGCTCCCTGGCCGCGACGACACAAACACCCCCCTACACACATACACACACACTCAAACCCCTCCGAACCGTAATTACCAGCACTGCCGGATGGAACCCTGGAGCAGATAGCATTACAAGCAAGCACATCATTATTCATTATTACGGCTTAGCTATCAATACCTGATTATCTCCACTGTCTAGCAAGAAACAGGAACAGGAATTCACTTCCCAGTTCTTCTAGTACAGTGGTGCTGGGCTGCAGTATACAGGAGGGCTTCTAGTAGGACAACTTCAGTTAGGTGGTGTGTTGGAGTATCTGTCATGTTGTTTGACTTTGGCAGCGAGATCATTATTAAATTAGCCGTTTCCCTGATGAGCATTGTACAGCTGTGTCCTTGAACAAAGCACTCAACCTGAATTACTTCAACCGAATAAGTGGATGAGGCTTTGGACAAGGACATTGTAGCTGAGCGTAGAGCATTGCCCACCAGACAAACACGAAAGCTGTAATAGAAACAGTCACACAAGGAAAGAAATAGTAACCGCAAAGACATGCTTTAATTTAACTCGATTTGTTAAATGAGATCTTTTCAAGTACTGTGTAAGTTAGTCTAAGTGGAAAGAATGAGGTCAAATTTGGTCCTGATGTGACAGATAGAGAAAGAGAGAGAGCAAACAGCACAATATGTCAATGAGAACTGCCAGTTCTGCCTCCCTCTCTCTTGCCTCTCTCTCTGTGCCAGCATTTCCATGGCGTGTTCTAGTCACGTCTTGTCCGACAGACAGGCTGTGTCAGACGTGGTGGGTCTGGGATCCAGCTTGTGTGGCTGTTGCCACTCCTGAGCTCCAAACACTAGTGGCCTGTACATGTGGCACTCCTCAGCTGCAGCAATCCCCCCCACCCCACCCCAACACACACACACACACCCTCCAAACTGTAAAAGCATGAGAGGTTCTCCGGTTTTCATTATTTTTAACCATGAAGACTTTAACACTAACATGATTTTAACTATCTGGCCAAGATGTTGAAACTACGTGATAAATATACAGGAGTATACAGGACTGCATACATCCCTCTATGCTGTACACACTAATACTCCCATTTACAGAGAATGGTAGACATGTCACTGTGTCCCAGTAATAAAGCAATGAGAATGGATCTTCCACTGGAGAATGTTGCTCTGTGAACCACCTTTCATTCCATTAGCGTTAGCTCATTAGCCCCAGATGTTAAACACATTTGGGTCTGGATGATGTTCGCTCACCTGTGACATGTTTGAGATATTTTATCATTGACACAGAGCCTGTGGAAAGTAGAAGGGCCCTGCTCTGTACATTTGTTTCCTAATGACTGTTCAACAAGTAGAACAGCACCACCACCATTTTGTTACACAAAATGAGCACTAAATGACAGGCTGTACCTAACCCAACATGCAACTCCACTCCTGCTACAGACCTTGGTTACCTCTCACCTTGGCTATTGCAATGCCCTCCAAACAGGTCTTCCAGCCTGTGCTGTAAGAATGTTAAAGATGGATCAGAATGCAGCTGCACCAGACAAAAAGAGCACGTCACACTTCTGTTCCTGAACCTGGCTAGCGTGCAAGTAGTGTGAAAAGTTGTGGGTTGAAATTCCAGCTGCCACTGCTGTGCCCTTGAGCAAGGCACTTAACCCTAAGTTGCTCTAGGGGAGACTGGCCCTGAACAACTGATAGTTGACAATTTGGATAAAAGCGTCTGCTAAATGCATAAATGTAAATGTAAAATGTAAATGTAAATTGAACTCCACTGACTAGCCTCAGCCGCTTGCATCAGATTCAAAGCACTAATGTTGGCCTACAGGGTGATCGATGGATCTGCTCCCATCTACCTTAATACCTTCTTATGGCCACAGGAACATTTTCTAGCATGGCCAACACTTTGCATAGGTCAATTCAGACTATTCTCATTTGTTGTTCCATGCTGGTGAAATAACCTTCCAAGTGCTTCCAAAGCATCAGATGCCCTCTCCACCTTCAAGAAATTCTCCAAGAATATCTCCTGGCTAAAACTATCACACACCAGTACTTTCATCTCCTGCCAATTTTATGTTAGCATAAGTTAGCATAATGTTAGCAAGTTGCACAATTAGTTTTTAATTGTGCTGTAGCTTGAATGTTTATCCTCTTTTTGTAAGTCGCTTTGGATAAAAATGCTAAATGCATAAAAGTAAATGAATCGAAAGTCTACCATGCAAAACAAGTCACTGTGCTTTTCCTTACTTGCATTTTTGTGTGGTTATTTATCAAGTAGCATAACAAAGCGCACCACCTCATTAAAAATTGATTGCCTTGATGGAGAGAGATAGATGGATTGACACAGCAAGATAGAGCGAGAGAGAGGAGAGGCAAAGTATCTCCTTGGCCGTGGTCATCTATCTGCAGCGGAGCCCATCAGCTTCGAGCAGAGATTACTCCACAGATGGGTTTCGGCAGAGAGACAGTCATTGGGACTTACTGTCAGCCAACTCCATCTTGATTATGAGGTCAGAAGTCCCCAAAGACAAAAATAAACCCCCTTCTCCCTGCTTGGAGATGGCGAAATGATTCGCCACACGGGTACCTGTCCGTGTCAGCCTTTTTTTTCCTGCCTGGTTTTGTCTCATCGAATGTGTGACTCAACTGCTGGAGGCGTTCGCCCAGTCTCCTTCATGCCCGCTGGATAGCCAAAATCAGCCTTTTCCACTTTGTCTCATCTCACCTCCGTATCCACACCGGGTCACGCTCAGCACAAACCCTTCTCATTTGGAGAGAACACATTTGTTTTGGCTATGCTAGAGGGGGTTTGCTCAACAGGCCTGGCCCCGCCAAAGTCACTCATGGGGAATTCAGTGACAGCTCATCCCTTTTTTGTTGAATCTCCATTCCTTTCGTACAAAAGGCAAAACAACAGCCATCAACCCCCCAACCCCTTCAAAAAAACAAAACAAAAAAAAAACGATACAATTTCTTCATTCCCCAGCCCATCTTTCAGCGGGTAATCCAGAGGAATTGGAAGTGTGTTTGTGCGTGTGTATGTGGGTATGTGTATGTGTAAGGGGGTGAGGGAGGATTACATGACCCCACAGCTGTGAACATTGGATAAACAGCCTAAAACTTTGAGGGGATTGAGGAGGGAGCCTCATTGGCATGGCATGGCTTAATTCCTCTTTAAATCCCATGACATCCACACTTAACTAACAATCTGGTCAAAGAGAAGCAGATAATAGCACAGCTGAGACCTAACACAGCTGGAACTGCTAGAGGATACACAGATACAGACAGAGAGAGAGAGAGAGAGAGAGAGTGGGACGAAGAGAGAGAGAGACAGAGGCAGGGAGGGAGACATGGGCTAAATCCATTACACATCAAAAACCCGATTGTGAGAATAACATATGGCTCGTTTTAATGACATTTTGAATGGTTAGGATGAGTTGAAGTCTTATCAGGATCTGGATTAGTCTGCATGTTGTGTGTGTCAGAGATCTAAGGAAAAACAATCATTTGTTTCTCTGATATTATATGGCTTGTCCTCTGTAGTATTTCAGGGATGTTGTGTAAGGACAGAGCAAAGATTGCATGTTGACTCAAGAGATTTCTATGAAGTATCTTCCAACATGTGTGGCCAATTGTGTATGGGCAGGATTAAATCAAACAAGAGGACTCTTTTGTTTCTGTCATAACCAGACTTCAATGCTTGGCAGACTCTCCTATTCAAGGAAGGATAAAGAATTTATAGCTGACACAATAAAAGTTAATAATAGACAGCAAAATACAAATAAAACAAAATTTCCTTTAGGTAAATTCTTGAGGGTAATTATCTTGTATATTGTCAGTGCCTTGTATAGACATATGTGATTGCTAGTGTCAGTTCTAAAACTCTTGAGTGCCAAGTTACTTGAACACATAACAGATTTCCTGGAAACATACCAGTTGCATTCACTATGACAACCAATGTGAGCCAAAACAGTATTTTACAATTCATATGCCACTCTGCTCACCTGGTCTACCACAAAAGGGATGGGACAGTGTGAACAGGTCATTCTCAGGACTACAATAAATCTGTAATTGCAGTTATTCCATCTGACATGTTTGAATGAATTTGATTTCTTCACCTTCAAATTATAAACCGAACCTCTCCAATGATGACACTGCACATTTACTACCTGTACGCCGCGGCTTTCATTTAACGTTGACCTTTGACGGTGAAAAACCTCATATGTACACATGTAAGGCTCAGCCCCCATCAATTGCAGCTGTCATAAACGGTCTGACCTGCAGGCACTGAGTCTGATTAATTTCCATTCCCACAAACTGCAAATAGTGTTTTTAATTGGCTACTCTTGTTGCCATCCATGAGACAGATAGAAGCCACTTCAGTCAATGGAGGAGCGGGCGAGGCACTCCTCCAACCATAATCATATGTTAATCAGATACCAGACTCCAAGTAATGGAAGGAGACCATCTGACTTCCACCAGCGTGCGGCCGATGCCTGGAGACAGTATCCCCCCCCCCCCCCAAGGACGGCTCCGTGCATTAATTATTTACACCATAAAGGCTCTGTCTCGAGCTGATAAATGCATGTTTTAAATTCCCGAGAGCTCCTGGTGCAATTTTGCTGGAGTAAAGAGCACAAGTTATCATCCACTTTATCTCCCCTTGCAACCAACCATCCACACCCACATTTTAAAAAGAAAGCAAACCATATCCTTGCCACTGCAAGGAGAAATATGCACTGTACCACACTCAGGGCGCCCCTGTGTTGGCTGGAATTGAAATCATGAGAAGGAAATGCTTTACAAATAAGATACTCTGCTTCTGTGTGTGTGTGTGTGTGTGTGTGAGAGAGAGAGAGAGAGAGAGAGAGAGAGCGTGTGCGCCTCTCTCTGTATGTGTATGTGTGTGTGTATGTGTATGTGTGAGTGTGTGTGTCTTTAAGCGTGTCTAACAGACAGAAACACCAGTGCAGGATGGGGGAGTAAACTATTTGGTCATATTTCTGTGCAGCCATTGGTCATACCAGGGAGAGGTGGTGTGTCACAAATCAAATCATTCGAATAATAACAACAACAAATTCAATACACAAAGGGAATAGAACCACTCCATTTCCCACAAGTTTGTACATCTGCACAAAATCAAAAGCTACCTCTAAGGCAGCAACATCTCTGCTACTCCCATAAGCCAAGCATTTATTCAGCACCCATCCCCTCCCATCTACATCCCCCATGATTTATCACAAAATTAGTCTTGGACACCTCGAGTCTTGGACACCTCGAGTGACAACGCAGCAGTAACAGCAGGGTGACCCACTCTCACCATGACCATGAGCCATCTCCTTTTTCCGCTCTTCGGAGACGTCCAAGGTGTCCTTCCTTCTTTCGTCCCTTCCTTCCTGTCTTCCTCTCTCCTGGAGCTGCCACAGTGCTCTTCAGGTAATGGAAGGCTTTCTTATCTCTCCCACCTCATTTCACCGCCAGCGGCCCACCCTCCCAGAGACACGGCTGCCCTTTTCCTCGACGCCACCAGTGTGTGTGTGTATGTGTGGCTGTCTTCTGCAGCTCTTTATAACTTCACCACAACAATCAAGTGTGGTAATTAGATGCGCTAGTACCACCGGTGATTAGAACGAAGGGGCCTCCAGAGACAACAGCTCTCCTTAAAAAATACGGGGCATTATGATAATATCCTGATCCTTTTAGCTAATTAAACCTATGTGAAGTACCTCGGCAGAGTGTGTTCGCAGACACACGCTGACCTACAATGGCTAGTTAAGCGGTCCACCGGGTCTACAACACCAGGGGTTTTCACCTGCCGATCCTGACCCTATAACTGATCCTGACCCTATATATGTTTTTTTTTTCACTAGTAAAGTGTTTTATGAAATAGGCTGAGTGGGAAGCTCTACTTGCTGAAACTCTCCAAAAGTCCCATTTTGCATCCCCTTAGCACCCTGAGAGAGTGAATATCAAAGGTGTTTTTCAACTACAGCAATGTTGCATGAGCAATCTAGACATCTAAGGACTTCAGCAACACATTTTACAGAAGCCCTAAACTGAGTTCTCCAACACTGAAGTCAATGGCATGGAAGCAAATCTAGAACGCTGTTCAACTCTTCAAAATAAGATTTACATAATTCAGTCACTCCTCTCATCTTTGAAGATCGGAGGGGTGTTTGTATGGTTTGAGTTATAACGAAGCCATAATAAAAGCACAAACGTTTGATCACTCTACTAAGGGCTACACACACTCTTTTTAGTGGGTTTGGGCTGTTAAAACTCCTACAGTGCTGTGGAGCTGTGGAGCTACTCCAATGAGGATCTGAAATGCTCCCCTCAGCATTTCATAACTCTCAGACATTAGTGAGGCTGAGGCTGAACCAAACTCTAGAATAAATGAACCAAACTCTAGAATAAATAAACCAAACTCTAGAATAAATGAACCAAACTCTAGAATAAATGTTGCCACTTTGAAGGAAATGGAATTTCTTTACGTCCATTTTTCACTTGACTACAGATCTGCTGATAGCTTACTTCTCCTAAACTGTTTGTGGTGAAAACCACACACACACGCAGACACACACACTCACAAACCGTGTACACAAACCGCGCACACAGAAGCATATACAAGGCAGACAGTGACATGAGACAGTATTGAATATGTTCTCATGTGATGGCTTATGTGACTGGCAATGTGTGTGCAATGATACATGAAAATACATTTTCTGATATAAGAGAATGATATTAATGGTAGGAATGCACACATGCCTTGCATGTCAAAGAAATACAGAAAAAATGCTGACTTCTCTCCAAAAATGAAGGTACCAACAGAATGCAGAGAAATAAAGGAACACTTCAGCAGAATTCCGTGAGTCAATCTATCAGTGAACACAGAGACCTGCACATTGTCCTCCTGAAAATACAAAAACCTGTTCACAATTTACACACACCAGCTCTGTATGGCAACGCCAGATGGCTCTTCCAACATTAGCAATGTGTGAAAACAAGAGAATGGGGACCCAAGGATAACAGCCGACGGGAGAGAAAAAGGGAACAAAAAGAAACAAATGAGACCCTCCCAGTGGTTGAGCACTGTGGAGCTTGCATGACATAAGCTCACTGAATCAAAACCAAGGGTCCTGTAACTGCCATGTCATTAGGATCTCTGTCTTTATGAACTAAGAAAAGGTGAATATATGGATGGTACCAAGGTTGAATCTAATCTGCTCTCAAGAGAACAAAGGAATGTCTAAGTCTGAATAAACACATGTGAATGACTGCTCTTGTTATTTCCCAGATGATACAAAAATCATTTGTTTACACACTCACAGACACTAATGACACATTGAATACAAACACTGTAAACAAAAGCATGCTAACTTCAGCCCTATGCCAATTTAGCTTGCTTTAGCTTTTATCAAGTTAGTAAATTCTTCTTTACATTTTTCCAGGGTATTCTGGCCAACCCACAGAACTAAATCGTGGATGTATGGATGACTACTGACATATATGTTTATCACATGAATATGCCATCCAAAACCATTTGAAAGTGATACCATAATTTGTTTCCTATACAAACTTACCATAAAAAGGCAAGTTGTTGCACGCTGACAGCTTAACAGCTAAGATTAAAGGCTCTCCTTTGGCTTGTCAATCTGTCAGTCCACACTAAGTGAAGCCAAGAAAATATATGAGGTTTAAGGACACTAAAAGACAAACTACTAAGGTCCTGTGAAAGACCATAGGAATAGAGCAAGAGACCTGTAAAAGTTGCCCTGTGCAAGCCCATGTCCATGTCAGTGAGGAGAATCACCCTCCACCCCAGTTTATCCCAGTGGCCACTTCAACTGCACTTCTGCTGCCATCTGCCGGAGATTAACAGTACTACAACTACACTGATCTGACCTTGATTTTAATGAAAGGGTGTGAAAATGACTCTGCTTTCACAAAGTGTAATACATTGGTGTATTTAGATAAAAGTGTCAGTCACAAATTGTCATATGAGTTTTGCATTGTGAAAATCCTGACACACTTCCACTACAGTTCATAGCAATAGTCTACTCTAACTCTTTGTTGAAGGGATATTGGGTCTGTCTACTGTTCTTCAGTTACGCTACTTGATTCTATCACTTTGAGAGAACCCTGTTTGGAAACACAGGAAACAGGGGTCAGGTTTCACAGTGGTTATAACTGCACAGATACAGCCCTGTAATTACTATAATTATTGGTCAACATCATACAAAACATATAGCCTGATATGACAATAAATTAACAAATAATAATTACAAAATATATAATTTAAATGCACATCATGCACACAGCTTAATTCTGAGAAGTATTACCCTGGGGACCTTACCTTTACCTGTAGTTTGCAAACTGAAATGGAGATAACTGCTGGACCCATGCCTGAACATCATGTCAAGTTCTACCTTGGTCCTTTAGACAATACCTCCTCAAAGAATGACTGTGGTCTAAGGTCATACTGGGAGAGGCCAACAC
The DNA here is from genome assembly GCA_027481765.1 of Tenualosa thibaudeaui. Classification (NCBI taxonomy): domain Eukaryota; kingdom Metazoa; phylum Chordata; class Actinopteri; order Clupeiformes; family Clupeidae; genus Tenualosa; species Tenualosa thibaudeaui. The sequence goes on along the minus strand of JAIFZK010000019.1, from coordinate 5,156,139 downwards.
ATGGGAGTAAGTAATATAGCAAATATAATCTGAACCTAGAAGGTCAACTTTATCCCACAATGATACACCCATGGCCAGTGCTCTCTTTCCAGTCACAGCTGCTGGACATGTCAGATCAAGTTCATCAAAAGCGGATATCCTCTGATTACAGAAAACATTGGCTTGCTTACCTGTAGGGCAAAGGTTATGAAGCCATTTGCAATTACAGCTCTTACCTATGGAGTATTTTTTATTTATTTATTTTATTAATTAATTTATTAATTTTTAAAAGCATGCGCTATTCTCTTGCATTCCCATTTTGGAAAGATGAAAATTGGATGGAGAAACTAATCTGTGTGAATCTAATTAATTTTCCACAAAAGTCTGTGGTCATGTCCCAAAAATCATTGTTTAGAAATAGCATACCTTCTATTTAAAGCATGACAATAGGTCTCGGAGTCACTTCCAACATTTTCCTAAGCCTTCTATTGTTAGTGTGCACTACACTTTACATAACTTATTTGCTGGAAGACAGCTTTTCTTTTTACTGTAGGGTACCTTGTGCTGGTACAGGCTCTGGATATCCTAATTATGATCAAATGAGTCATTACAGTGATAGGGTATGTCGTAATTATGATAAAACGGCTCATTATCAGGGGACAGAGTATCAGTGGAGATATAGTAATTGCTACGTCAATAATCGGTAAGTAAACAAATCTGCCATGTGCAAATAGCCGAGGCTACTTCATTCTGGGTCTTCTCACTCCAATTTTCAAAAATATTAAAAAGTTAACGTTAACAAGAATATTCCATAGATCACGGACGAACATGCAGAGGTGAGGGTTGGTTTACTAGCTGGTGCTGTGCTAATTTCAAAACAATTCGATAGCGCATTCGGGTTGCTCGACATGAGCAAGGGTTTAATTATTTTCCGATGTTTGTTCCAATAGCCTCTCCGCCCATCAACTGTGAAATTGATTAGCCAATATACTAGAAAACGACTGCAAATGAGTTTAGTTTTAATATAAAACAGACAAAAACACACCAGTAATGAAATGGACTTACCGCAGTCCAGGAGCCGGCTCGAGTGTATTATTAATCTAATCGTCATCAGCGTCCAGTTTCCGATCATTATCTAAATAGGTAATTGGAAGTTCATCCGGCAATAAGACCATGTGCTTTAAAGGCAGTGTATTTCGACGTTTAGCTAGCAAACTGTCTCACGTGGGTGAGCTGTCTTACTACAATGGGCATATAGTTGTGGAGTTTTCACTAGACCAAATCAACTGGTGTCATGGATTCAAAATATGTTTTAAGTCAACCTCAAATCAGTCTAGTTTTAGTCTTCTAACGATCCAGTTAACTTACAGAATAGTAACTGCTCTGACTGATTAGGTTGACATTAGTATCCTACTCATAACATTACAGCAAACGTGTACAGTAAACTGTAGGCTAAAGCAGGAGAACAAACGCTGGCTGATCTTGATCTACCGAGGATGCAATTAAACCAGAAAGCTACAGCATATAAACAAAACAGCCAGTAGCCAAGGCTTAGGTATTTTAATGTAAATATTGTCCCAAGGACATAAAAGGTGGTGCTATTGGCAACAGTTATCTCACCACGCCTTCTGTCATAACTCAGTTTGACAACCAGACTCACACTGCCTGGAGTTCACTTGTCCATAGTCCACTTCAGATTGTGTGTGTGTGTGTGTGTTCATTACTAAAGCTTTTTGCAACTTATTGCATTAAGAGACATCCTCAGTCCAATAGTAGTAGTGCAGCCCATCATACAGTGTTGAGAACTTTGTTACTTTTTAGTTTATTGCCTATAAATTGGCAAGACTCATCTTGCTGAGTGATACTGAATCAATCAAGACCTAACATGCAGATAAGATCTTTGAGGTATGATTAGGCATAGTAGGCATCACATGTACACCACATACAGTTTATGTAGGCTTACTCACACAACATAAGCAGTGTAACACACTACATAGCTCACAGAGATCTAAACCCAGCTCCATTTTATCAGTATTTTGATCAACTGCACTACTGTTTACCATGTCAATGCATAGTTTGTGTGTGTGTGTGTGTTTGTCTCTGTGTGTATTATCCAGACGTCCTTGACATCTCACTGGCCCTGTCACAGCCAGCCAGGTGTGATGTGGTCTGTCTGTTTATAATGGATGTCTTTAGTCACCTGACGGCGAGTGAAGAGCAGATGGGTCCCCTTGCCTGCACACCCTGTCTCTCAGGCATGGCATTAAGCTGACAGCATTGTCACAGAGGAAACAAGGCTGAGAGTGACACGCCGATAACAGTTAAGGCCGGGAAATGCCTGTGAGTGTGTGCGACATTGGGGTGACAGTCAGTGCCAGAGATGTTTGCAGAGACTCTGTAACATGTCAAGTCATCTAGCCCCACCTTGTGTTTAAATCTGAGCCTCCACTAGGCAAGTGAAATGCATAGATGCTGCTCAGCTATGTTACCTGGATTTATGCATTATTTGGTCATAAAATGTGATCTGATCTTCATGTATCCTACTGTAGATAAACGTGTTGAAGCTAATAGAACAAAAGAAATGATTACATTTCATATATTTGTTGAAAATATCCATAGAAAACCCAAAATGCAATGTACAAAAGTAAGTGAACCTTGTTGACTGATTAATCATTGGTTTAACCTTTAGTAATTGTGTATTAGATCTGCACAATATTGAGGAGGTATTTTAGCCCATTCTTCTTTCAATATCTTCGGATCTCTGTGAATTGCTTTCCATAGCATCTCTTTGGGTTAAGGTCATTATTTGGGATGTTGAATTGGGAATTAAATTGGGAATTGGGAATTATATTTGGGAACTGGGAAACTGGGAATTATATTTTCCCCTGCAGTGCAGGCCACTTGTCTAGTACCTGAGACATCAATCATGCATACTATGCGTGACCAAAAATATATAAGACATATAAAGGTAGCTTTTTTTGGGATGATCCAGATGATCTACAGATAGATCAGAAACAGAAAGATCAGTTAACAGAAACTAGGTTACAACTCAGTTGTTAGAAGTTGGGTTTGGTTAAGGTGATTAACCAAAAACTGAGCAACAATTTTACATTCTGAACCTGAATCTTAATAGATCATTTGTAAAGTCTCTGTTATCAGGCCATACAAATGAAGCGTTGCCAAACATTTTTTAAAGTTCCAAAACTTGGCGGAAAATGTATAACACTGCAGTTATTCCGTTTTAGACAGAAAAGGTCATATGGCATTAAGCTGAGTCTCAGTGTTGTTTAGTCTGCAGTGTTCTTTTGTATTCTATATGTGTCAGATAAAACATGGGGTCAGGCAGTTGCCTCTAAGTGTCCATCTTGGAATTTCACCAAAGGCAGACTTAACCAAGGCCATAGAATGACAAATACGTCCTGACGGGCAGCCAGACTCCACTTGGCTGTTGGAGACATCTCAACATCATTGAGCCAAAAAACACCTTTCACACACAGTGTGCTGACTATCACGAAAAGAACAGAATATCCTTGATCAAAAATGACTAATCAAGAGGTTGCCTGGAAAAACTGACCTTCAGACCAATGAATCTACGAAAAACTTTATATTGGCAAAATCACCTGTCCAAAATTGATGATGAACAGATGAGCTGTTATGTAATGGTAGTGCTTGATAGTGGATAGTGTTTCAGCAAAGCAATAAAAGACACAAGGAGGAAGCAATAAAATTACTTTCTAGCACCATTGCTATTTAGGATTATTTTCTGCGTCCAAATTGTTATATTATTTTGTATCATACCCGTGCCATTTGGACTTGAATATTGAATACTATGAATATTCTCTGTTTCTCTCAGTCACATCACTGTTCTCCATACTATTCTTGTTCCCTGACTGTTTCATCTGATTAGAAGATCACAGAAGATTTGGCACCTACTGGGTATTGGTACCAATTGCACCCCTGCGCACATGCTTTCAAGGCAGCTGCAGGGCTGACAGTCAGGAAGCCAGCCTTTGGCCTTTCTAATCCCAGAAGATGTTGTTGTTGAGGTCATGGGCCAGTTGCCTCCCTCATCTCCTCACAGCTGCCTGTAAAGTCCCTGCCTTTGGGTGGTTGTTTTTGCCAGCAAAAGAAAAAGAAACTGCAGCAAATTCCACTTTTTGGCAACTAATGTCAAGATAACTCTTTTTGAATTGATTTTGAATTTTGAATTGAATGGGTTGATGTTTTTTTAAAACCATCAACAAATGGAAAATTGTTGTAAGTGTGTGTGTGGGAAAGGGTGGAGACCAAAGACCTCACTGAACAAATGTGTTTTAGATGCTTTTTCACCGAGACCAGGGAAGGGGCATTGCGTATATGGAATGACAGATTGTTCCAGAATGTAAAGGCAGTGACAGGAAAGACTGTGTCCCCAAAGGATCTTAGCCTGGTACGGGGAAGGCCAGGTGACCCTTGTCAGAGGACCGCATTTGGAGAGAATTTGGAGAAAATACTGTCACTACCTTTAGAGAAAATTGTCATAACTAGGCATAGGCAGCAAAGGTAATGAGAATAGTTGTCCCTCAGTCTATAGTCTGTCCCTCAGGAGAAAACCGACCATGGTTATGGGTTGAAGAAAAGCACAACGCCTACAGGAGATATCATGGGCTCCACTAAAGAAATACACTTTGGTATTGATCTGTACCACCTTATTGGCAGAAAGATACACGTGTGTATCCACACAGTGCAACAGTGCAGTCACATTAACTTATACACTGCAAGCACCCTGTCCTCTTAAAGGGACACCAGGCATTTGTTTTTAACTGAGGAGCTCCCCCTACCGTCGCAATATTTTTTCTGTAATTTACACCAGCATCTTACATTCTTACCAATACATTTGGAATTGTTTGCAAAACCAAAGAATAGATATCAGTAATGATGTGTAGTCATTGTGTAGTTATCACTGTGATCAAGTGTTCTGTGATTTTATCAGGCTGAATGAGTTACTTTCGAATTCGCAAAGAAGAGAACCGAGTGTGCATTCGATCACCCCATAGTGAGTCATTTAACCAACGATATGACTACCAATCTGGTAAAATAGCCTAAAAACATCATAAAATCTTGCCTAGTGCCTCTTTAATCACAGACTGTAAAATAACCCATTTTTCACCCACCTCCACACCAAGCATTAGCTGTCCTCTTTAGTATCTCTGTAGATGCTCTGATGTGATGAATCTTCAGAACGTCCAGCAAAACCCAGCGTCTCTCTCCCATCGGGTGGATTATGGCCTCTGCATTCAATAATCAAATCAGTATTTTTCTTCCTTTCTATCATGTGGTGTCATAAGGCATATTGTTTATGGCACTGAACACATCCTGGGAACAACAAAGTCAAAAGTTCTCTTTCAGTACAGCTCAGGTAGCAATGAGTGTCATTATGATACAAGGTCTTCACAGTGAATCATCTGCTTTACTCAGATGAATGATGCTATAAATGTGCTGTCTGTGGACCCAGTGCATGCTTGCGGGTTTGTAACGGAATACAGTGACTGTATTTATTTCGTTAATCGAGATAAGAGGAATATAAATATTAATGGTGTATATATGCAATTTAAATATAGGTAAATATGCGATTAAAATGGGGTAGTAGTGTGTGCTACATATCTGTTATAAAGGATTTTACATTTCCCACATTGGGGCTGTGACATTCCACCCTACAGAGAGCCAATGGGTGTTGACAAAACAATAGATAGCATAGCTATTTAAGCCTATACCTCTAATGTTAGTGCAATTGAATCTATGGATCAGGTCCCAAGGCAGAGATTAAAAAAAAAGGTAAGACCCAATTGTGTAAGCAGCTCCTGACAAACACAGACACACAGACACACACGTGGCTTTGGCCATTGTATTTTCCATACATTGTTGTTGCATTGTTGTTGCAATATGCACACCTTGTACGTTCTTTCATTGTGTTGTAGCTTGAATGTTATCCTCTTTTGTAAGTCGCTTTGGATAAAAGCGTCTGCTAAATGTCTAAATGTAAATGTAAATGTAAGGGCATATGACATGCACAACCCCTGACATACTCATGCCCATGTTCAGTAGCAGCTCACACAATGGGCCATTATCCAAGCTGTATAGTCGAAAGCAATACACCCCTTCTATTTGCTTTGATGTTTGTGTTTGAAAGACAGCTTGTATGAGACACTTGATGTCTGCAGACAATCTAAAAAATTAAGCTCTGTTGCCAGATTGTGTCGCTCAGGTAACAGGCTGACTTCTGACATACTGGCACCACCACACCTCATCGCCCCATGTGACAAATGGTAAGAGAGTCCACATGTGTTCTCTTTACTTCAGATGTTAAGACTCGGACTTGGGTTAATACTGTATCTGAGAGACCACTGAAACCCCTTGTTATTGAAAGCAAGATGTTTGGTGTCTGAGGGCTCTGCCTTTCTCCATGCCTTACTTCTGTGTTGCTGGAAAGCATGCAGTGCCATGCAGGCATGGTAGAACCCCCCATCCCACCTCCTCACCCCCTGCACAGGAAGCCCCTGCACTCAACAGCACTTCCCCTGTTGGCCAATTCCAAGGATTTAATGCCAGTCTTCGTTCGGTGCCCAAAAAAATCCTTCCACCTAAGCAGCTGGAGGTTTGCAGTGGCGTGCAAAAAAAACTGTTCTCTTCAAGCTGAGTTTTTGTGCACAGACCCACAGCCTGTCAAAGTGCTGCCACTGTATGTTCCTTGCCAAACCATGGGCATAGCTGAAGCCACATAGGGCCATTATGGGCACATTTCTCACCAAGCTAGCTATGCTGAGGCAAGCTAGGAGGGGAGCCCCAGAGCCAGCCCCTCACACCACCCTCCCCTCACACACACACACACACACACGTCCATGCCCTCCATTACCATGACAAAGCAACTGGCCCAGCACCGCTCAGCCCTGACCTTGAGTGCTGTCAGGGTGAGACATAGGAAGTGCTGAAGCCCGAAGCCTGCCCAATTCACACAGCCTCACAGGTTGCCGCCCGAGCCTCCGCAGTCTCTGCCTTTATTATGCTGATCTGATAACTGTGGAGAGTATAATCCCTCTGCCAGCAATGCAGTAGGGGAATACATTCAAATTTGGATTTGAATGAAATATATATATATTGTTTGTGTGTGTGTTCGTGTGTGTGTGTTTGAGCATGTATGTGTGTGTGTGTGTGTGTGTGTGCGGGTTTGTGTGCAGATGTATGCACATGTACATGTACATGTTTATGTGTGCAAGTCTTCAGAATACATTATGTTACAATGTATTGTCATTATATGGGTATAAAGCCAACCAAGTAATGAAGATTTACATGAAAAAGTTGCAAAAGGTTGTACTTCAAGCCATGGTGGTGCTGTGTTATAAACTGTACAGTAATAGCTTAGAACAATTACATTTGGATATATATAATTAAAATATTCGCTGAGCGCATTTTGCAGTTGATGAATGTATCAGCACACGACAATTTTATTTCTGCTCTGGCAGTTAAGACTATATGACCACTATTGTATGTTTTTACATACAACAAGGCTATGATGATATTAACACAAGCATAAAAATCTCTGTAAAGATAATTCATTGATTCATTGTCTTTCCTAGTTGTCTATTAGTTAGTCCACGTGGAACAGGCAGTCAGCAGGATAACTTTAATGTGGCACAAGAGGTTCCGTATTATTTTGGTGTCCATGAGGAGATATATTAAAATACCTACTGTGAACTCATATGCAAGCTTAACTCTGACAAAATAACCTTGTTGTCACACACTGAAAATAGTGATTACACCCCACAGCATCAGGCTCACGCGAACGCGCCGCGCGCGCCTTGCTGAGAGCGCGCGTAGAGGCGGTCCGGCTGTCTCAGTTTCTGTTATCGCTTTTTCTGTTGCTACCTTCAGTTAAATAGCGAGGACACGAGAGCGAGCGGACGGCTGCTTCAGGACATCTTTTTCACCTGGGAAAATCATAGCGTGTTCAGCATCGACGGCCTCTCGACAGGTAATCTTATTGTATGCCAATAACTGTCCTTCGACCGTGTAAGGAAACTGAGTAAATGTCCCGTGGAAGTGCTGTTTTCCAATAAGGAGATGTGTGGGACGTGCCTCTCTTTGTGCCGAGGTAGCCCTCATCGTGGTCATTGGAGAAACGTTTCCGAATTCACTAATTTTTCAAGCGGTGCTTTGGGTCTTAGCGCTTCGAATGGTGAAGTCCCTGTAGCCAGTTGGGGAGATTATGTCAACGGCATTGTTTGCTCATTGTTGTTAGCAATTTTGTTCGAGTTGAGGATTCTCGGGCCTCTTGATGTAAATAGTGGCGTCTAATGAGCATGTAGCAGCGGGATGTGCTATTCCTGCAGGGTTAATAAGATGTGTGGTTTCAATCGCGGTCTGACAGCTCACCAGTAAAGGAGAGCCACATGTATTTCTGATCCATAAGAGAATACCGTTCCATTTCATGTCGCACAATGAGGTAGTTTCGAGACTAGAGGGAGAGACTGTTAATAGAAACATTTGTAAAAGTGTGCCTTTTCAGAATCAAACGTGGAGATATTACAATGAAACACAAATCAGGATTAACAGCATTTGAAAGAGTCGTTGGAAATGGTAATAATTGCATTTGCCGCAGGCCGCCACGGCCTTGGGGATTCCAGTTTTGGTTGGCAAGGGTTGTATAAACAATGCAATTAAATGTTTGACATAGTTTCCTTCCACCACAAACGATGCAACTAAAGTAGCGGGAACAGTGGGTTTTCAAGCCTTGTTTGTCTATCATGCGCTCTTTTTAAAACACTTCTTTTGCGTCCTATCCTTTACCATAGGGCCTCCAGGGCGCCACACGTAAAAAAGGATTTTAGACTGTTTTTTACTAAACATTCCAGGCCTGCCAAGGAGCGCAAAGCGTCCTTCATGAGCAGTCCCTGGAGATCAATCATCATCTGAATTCCTCATTTGCATTCAGATTTTTGTTTGATGACAGTTGTAAAAGAACTTGAGTGAACACATCCCCCTTAAAAGTGTAGAGGCTTTTGGAGTACATTTGAACACAGATATTACTCTAATTTGTCAACCTTGAAAGCATTTTAACTATCCAAAACCACTGTCTGCTGTTTTTTTTCCCCCATAGCTGCCTCTTTGAAATTTTTTCCTTTTTCCCTTTTTCAGATTCCAAATGTACGATATAAAACACCTATGACCTAAGGGCATCAAGTGTAATGTGACCATACATTCCGACATCTGTTGAAGTATAAGGCTTATTCTAGGTTTAAGGCAGTGATAATTTAAGAATCATTCATTAGTCTTAATTCAGTGGACTGCTTGTCTCATACTCTCCTTAGAGAGCTGATTAACATTCTTCATACCCCAGATTTCAACTCTTCATCTCTTTCTTCTCTGGGACAGTTGGTTGTCCACGAATTCTCACACTTTTGAGAGCACATTTTTCTCAAATCATGTCAGTGAAACAAAGGCTGTGCTTTCTGTGTGTGTGTGTGTGTGTGTGTGTGTGTGTGTGTGTGTGAGTGTATTGGGTGGGGTAGGGTGGGAGTGGCTGGTCTTTTAACATTGTGCCTCCTGAGTAAGACACTTGAGCATGACCTCTCACCTTTGACCTTACCCCTTACTCCCACCCTCCCGACAGGGCCAGGATGTCCAGTGAGGTGCAGAGAGTGGACGACAGCCCCAGCACCAGCGGGGGCAGCTCTGACATTGAGCAGCGCGAGTCTGCGCCCACTGAGCAGGAGCGTGAACAGGTCCAGCCCAAAAAGAAGGAGACCAAGATATCCAGCAAAACTGCTGCCAAGCTCTCCACCAGTGCCAAGAGGTAACACACTCCACTCTCATGAGTTTTACAAGGGGAGATGTGACACGACAAACACACACACACACATTCACAGTGTGTGAACGAAGCACTGAACAGTGTCCAAGGAATGCATTAAGCAGCGTTCATGAAGGATTCGAAACTTGGGAGCGGTCCACATTACAGCATTGAATGGACACGGGTGGTGGGCTGCCTCATAAACCTCATGTGAACAGTGTGTGTGCTTAATCCTCTTGTGTCGGGATCAAACACAGTTTGCGTTGTTCACACTGGTTTTGTCACCCTAAGCATCTGTTGGGCTATGGCGTTAGAGGCTCTGTGCCACATTGACATTTTTACATGTATGCATTTAGCAGACGCTTTTATCCAAAACGACTTACATTTGTCAACTATCAATTAGTACCCTAGAGCCCCTTAGGGTTAAGTGCCTATCTCAAGGGCACAATGGTGGCAGCCGGGATTCGAACCCTCAATTTCCAGGCTACTAGCATACTACGCCACTACCGCACCCACACCCCGTGCCGTGCCATGCCATGCGTGCTGGAGCCAGCTTGCTTATTTGAAGTCTGAGAGAGAGGAGCCAAGAACTACAGGCGATGTGACCACAGTGAGCCAGAGCACAACACAGTGCACTCAGAGCACCACATTTTAGAGGGATTTGGATGTTCCATGGAAATTGATTTCATGGCAGAGAGTTCTGAATTCTCTGCTTCTGTTTTTGGTGGCAGTGTTGCCCTGCCTTGCCCTACTTTGCCCTGCCCTACCTTGCCCTGCCCTATCCTGTGTGATGAGAGAACAGCCTCCCAGGTGGTCCGGCGAGTTCTTATGTTTATGCCATCAGCTAAGCAAACTGTTGGCCTAGCGGGTGTCCCAAGGAGATGGTTAAGTGGTAAACCTGGTTTAGTTAACTTAAAAAGTGGTAAACCTGCTAATAGAGTAGCCTGTTGACTTTGTTTAGTTAAGAGAATGAGGACGCCAGCCTCTTCAATTATTAGGTTGACCACTAGCTCTGACTTAACTTACTCAGGTTTGCCCCATAACCGCCTTCTTGGAGTACCCTCCAGGGCTGTAGTCTAAGTGCATCAGCTTAAAACCTTTTATCTCAGGAACCCAGTACCAGCAAACCACTCTGATGTAAATGTAGTGTTATGATGAGGTTCAACACTGAAATATAGCCTTTCTTTCCCATTACTTTTGTCTATTTGAACTCTAGCTCTGTCATAGCACTGTGGCAAGACTGTACTGACTGAGGTTGTTAGCTTTTTAAATGGGTGTTAGACCAACGCCCAAATGACAGATTTTTTTTTTAGGTGATGTTGTCCCTCCCCTCACAGGATTAGTCACACCTCAGAAGACACATTTATAGTTCAAAAGAAATTTGAGTAGAAGAACAGAATTAACGGCATGACATGAGCAAGTAGTTTAATCAGCATGCAGGACTGAATATGACACACTATCGTCCTGACAGAATGTCTCACACCAACAGTGTGTGCTGAGGACTTTGATATAAAGAATAATATTATGCAATGGCATTAACATTCTTAGAGGAAGATATTGGGAGTTGAACATCCCACTATCTTATGTAAGCATAACAGATAGGCTTGCATAAAGCGGACTTTATTTGGTGATTACAGTACAAGACCTTGACTGAAATGTGGCCTAAAGGGTGAAAGCCCTTGAGGATGTATTTATTTATCTCAAAAATAGAACGTAAATAATGGATGTGACATTGCTATATCATGTCTGTGCAGTACAGTGAATAGGTCAATGTTTTCAGAGAATGTCAACAATTAGGTTGTTATTATGACTGTGGTATACTGGCAGGGACAGATAATAGTAGTTTACTGTGTAATTCCAGTTTAATGTGTTTAAACTTTGTGTTCTAGGATTCAGAAAGAGCTGGCTGAAATCACACTTGACCCTCCACCAAATTGCAGGTAAGCACTCAACTGCTCTCAGTTCAGTAGTGATAATAACCCCATGGGCTTCTTTTCAGTAGCTGAATGTTCCTCGCTCTCTCTTTCTGTCTCTCTCTTTCTCTCCCTTTTTTTGTCTCACACACTCAGCTCTTTTCTCTCTCTCCTCTCTCTCTCTTTCTCTCTGTCTCTCACACTCAGCTCTTTTCTCTCATTCCTTCTCTCTCTCTCTCTCTCTCTCTCCTTCCTTTATTCTCTGCTGCATCCTGCTGGGTTTTGTTGGTTGTACAGCAGTAGAATGGTTATTGTGTGCTGATGAGGTTGTCAGGCCTCTGAGGCTACGGCTGGCTTCAGTGCAAGTGCTGGCGCACATGTGCTCTGGTGGCAGGGCAGTGTGCTGATTCCCCTGGGAGTGTGAAAAAAGAAGCCAGAGCACATTAAGTCAAAGCAGCCCTAAACTGACACTTCCATTGATGATATGCTTGTGTTTATATCAGCAGAGTAATTACCAGCAGCAACTGGGATAGAAATGGTCACTGAGACAGACATAAAAGGAATTTTTGTGAGAGTTGGAAGTGATTTTTCTTTTTTTTTTTTTGTTGCTTGTTTTGAAGTGCTTGTTGAGACTTTCTTGTCACTTTCTTTCACACGTTCTTCCTCACAAGATCACCCATATATTTTTCATTTGTTGTCAGTTAATTGGGGGGGGCAGAATATTAACAGCTTTTAGTGAAGCAAAAAAAAAAAAAGGTTTGCTGTAACCTCTCAGCTCATAGGGGTTTGCCAAGTCCTATTTTTCGTGTGAGAGCCAAAATATGAAACAGTGTTGCCGGGTCCTGTTTTCTGGAAGTGAGAGACATTAGAAAGCATTCACACTCACTCATTGCAACTTGTGGCGAGAGACAGAAGAAATAACAGCCTACTAATGAGAGCACTGAGATATTAAACAGGCCTGTGCAATGTATGACTGAAGCTACGTGAGCATGTCACATTAAATGCCTTTGTCTTCCTTGGAAGCTCTGCTGGTGTGTGACAGATTACAAAGGGTTGTAGACATTTGTGCTGCTACACTCACCAAGACGCTTGTGCTACTGAATTCTCCACGCAACACACTCAGAGGTTGAGAAGCTCTGAGGATTTTTGTAATCTGTGGCACCACCAGGAGAGGCATGTGTTGAATATTGTGTGCTTGTGTGTTTGTGTGTGTGTGTATCTGTCTGTCAGACTGTTTTTGGGTGATGGTTCATCCACTCTCTCTGTTTCCACTCCATTATTAATCAAAGTGAATGCATTTTTGGCCAGTTGACATTGCCATTATGCAGTCTGTTGAGAGAAATCACTAGATGTTGCAGATATCACTGTGCGGGCGTTCATTGTGTCTGTGTGCTCAACCAACCTTAATAGGATTTCAGTGACAAAGCGTATAAGAGGCACCATTTCAACAGTGAATGGCGCTGTTTTAGAATAAATACTGTAGCACTTTATCTGTTTAGCTCTTTAAGCTCTTGTGAGGGGAGAGAAAAAGAAAAATTGCTCACAATCGAGGATGACTGAGTGACACCGTCAATCACCGTAGACAAACGAGCTTTAAGATGACTGGCCATCCAAGCCCTGAACAAGTAGGCTGATGCAACCAGTCTGAAAGGGCTGTACTTGGGAGAGGAAGGGGAAAAAATCTAATTGAAATAAAGCTTCCGTGCTCAAAGAGATCAGTTCACCCCAGAAACCAGTGTCTGGATTTTAGCAGGCCCCCACCAACCCAGACAGGCAGCTTGCATCTTTCTCCAGTGTTTCTCCAGTGTTGGGCCTTGGGTTACGGGCCTGTGCTGCACTAAGGCATCTCTGGCCCATGGCTGATGGGAGATTTCCACCCCCAACCCCCCTCTACCCCAACCCCGACCCCCTTCCCCCGTCACCTTAGACAGGCCCAGGCGGTGGCGTCTGCCCCCTCATCTGTGTGGCTCTCCTGGGGGAAGCTGCGGGAGCCGAGGAATCAGGGCCATTTTTCACGATCTGACCATTAACTGCAGCATGGCATTAATATTCATGAGAAGGGGATATGGGGAAGGGTGTGTGTGTGTGTGCGCGTGCGTGCATGCGGAGGGGGGGTTACTAGGAAGGAAGCCATGTGGATGTGGATGGGGATGGATCAGAGGATCCCCTGGGAAATTTTCTTGATCACTATCTGAAGTTGCCATCCAAAAAGAGAAAAGGGGAAGTGCAGAGAAATCAGGCTAAATCTTGTAGATTGAGCCCAAAAGGAAATTAGAGGGGAGGGGGTGGGTTTGACAAAAACATTTTCATTACCTGTCATAAAAGGCCCGTGTAGTGAAGTGTGGCTCAGTTTCAAGGAGAAAGGGCCAATGTATTCTAACTCTATACACTACTGACACTACTGCTCCATTCTTATGCATGTTAGTTCAGTGCCTCTGTTATTTGTTTATTTTAATACGCCGTAAAGCTTCTGTTTGATCTCATACATCATACATCATAGTCATTGGTGAATCACATTTTGTTTTTGCTCAGATTTTGAAAAGCAAGGCTGGTATTTGTTGATTTTGCCCTAATCCGTTGTCGGCCAGCAGTCTCGCTATCATGCGTGGCCAGACAGCTAGCCAGCCAGCACTGAAATATTGTCTAGATCATTTGATATCCTCCCCCTTTTCCCTAGGCTGCAGCTAGTAGGCCTAAGTGCTTTGAGCAAAGACTTTATTCTGTATATCACCACATCATGGTGTCAACTCAAACTTTGTTTGACAGTCAACAAAGACGTTTGTTTGACAGTCATTCATCAGAGTTGCTGAGTGTGTGTGTCTGTGTATACACATAAGTAGCCTAGGGACCTATTTGTAACGGCATGGTCAGGCATAGCAGATTGTTATGAATTCCATTGTTGAAGTGCTCTTTAATACACAAAATCTTGCAAGATTTTTCTCAGGGAAGTGAAATCCTAAGATGTGTAGTTCTCCAAGGAAGATGGGACCTCTGTGATTGACAGAGGCCTAGTCCTCCACTGACCACGAATCAGGTGTCAGAGACTTGGCTTAAGAACAAATAACTGAAAAGTAAACAGTTGCTCCCAGAATCCATTGCCATTTTGGAAGAGCCTCCACCTTAATGGATTTCTGTGACGACTAGACAAAGATTAGGCTCAGGCAGTGTGTGTTTCTTTTGTTTTTATTGTCTTATATGTTGATTGATTGTGCTGCTGTTTCAAAGCACTTGAGATTGACCACGCATGCTGTGTCTCTTTCAAACAAAAGTGTTAATCATAAAATTTGTTCAATTTGTTCTCTTGTGTGCCGATTTTAGTGTTCTAACATAATGTGATTTTGGGGTGCATCAGTTGATTACTTCAGGAATAGTAAGTGATAAACTGTAGGCAAAGATTATGTATTATAATAATTATCTGTATTGCATTATTCATTAGGTGACAAGAGGCAAGCATTTGAACTGGGATTTTGCTTTTGCTTCAGGCAGATATTTTTAAGATGTGAGAGAGCAAGAGAGTGTGTTCTCACATCACACTGCCTCTCACATCACACTCCCCAGTACTCCCAGCTTGCCATAGCAGGGGATTGACCCTAGTGGCATTTGAGAGAGATGTGCCTGGAAACCAGATCACAAGAATAATCAACACAGAAAAAAAGACTTAACCTTAACACAACGCTTTTAAGAAAAGAAGAACCCCTGTTCCCCTCCTTTTATTGCATGTGTCTAGAAGGAGAGATTTGTTTTATTTTATTTTATTGGAAGTGCTCTTAAGATATTTACAGAAATGTGATATCCACTCTTGTCTGTGAGCGAGTAAACAGTCTTGTCTTTAAGAAGACGGCTCCAGCCTTCTTTCCAGGCGTGTAACTGTAGCATGTGTGCTTGAGAGGAGAAGTGAGAGCGTGTCCTTGAATGGAGACGTTTCATCTGGGCGCATTCACAAGGTAGAAAAGAGAGAGCCGGCCCACAGTCAGGCTGTAATCGGTATCTAGGTGTTTTTCACGCTTAGGGGAATGCGAGATTGCTTCATTAGGTTCCTGTTCTGATAACTGTCTGTGGCTTGACTGTAATAGAAGATTTTAACTGAATGAGCATGTGATGATGGGATGTGTGTTTGTGTGTGTTTGCGCTCTGAAATAAAACAGATAGTACCAGTGCTGGTTTGTGTGTGTGTGTGGGGGGGTCATATTTCAAAGTAATTGCTCAAGTATGTTGTGGAAGTCGATGGCAGTTGTAACTGAAGGTAGAGGTGTTTTCCTTTTAGAATTATCTTAGCGCTTAACCTTTCATCCTGTTTGGGCTTGGCTAACTGTATTTCATTATTGGATTACTGTCACATTGACCTTGGCTAGATTCTGTACATTGTACATTTTAAATGTATGCAATTTGTTCATCCAAAATCCAACAGCCCTCCTGAAATGACCTGAATATTGGACAAAGGTGCCTGCTAAACACCAGTCACCCAATGCATTTCAGATCGCTAACACTACTGGAATTTATCTGTGATTTCAGCAGCCTAAGAGAAGGTCAGGTCAGGTTTGTTATGATGATCATCCTCCTAATGATGATGGGGGTTCCTTTCATCTTCTCAGGCACATTTGCACTGCTCAAGTGTAGCTGGATGAAAGCAATATCGGAGTTTGAAATAACACACAGTGAACCATTGTGGCTTACTGCACAGAGACCTGACACTGAGAGGGAAGGTCATGCAATATGGACCATGCAGTATTTTTTTGTTGTTTATCTAGGGTGGGGTCACTCACTTGTTGGTGTGGGAAGCCTATTTTGAGAAGCAGGCCTGTGTGTGCTGTGAATACAAAGTGAGTGTGGAGAGTGTGTACACTCCTTGTATCCTTGTACTCACAGTTCACACACAGGCCCGCTGAAGTCCCCCAAAATTTGAATACACTCTACATAGGAATATGTAGAGCAGTCTGTCAGGGAACCTGACAGCTTGAAGCACTTTTCTCTCTTAATGAGGTTCCATAAGAAATCTATATCAATTAGTTATGCCCTGAAACCAGGAGGGGAAATTGCACTTAATTCACACCATGAACAAAGCAGGCTTTTTAAGCTCTCCCCTCCATGTTTAAAGGATAAGTAGGTTTCCCTGTGTGGCGTGTGCCCCCCTCCCTGTAACTGTTTATCTTTAAAGGATTACCATTAATGAAAACCCCAGGGCTGAGCAGTCTGAGAAATTCATTCCCTGCTAAGAGGCTGTTTCACTGGTGTACCAGGTCTGAGGTCTTGAATGGAGGACACAGAAACCCCTACCCAGAAAGATTTTCTATACCACAGAGTGAAACGTTTAAGTTACGCACAGGGACTTTCATCTTTTCTAGCTATGTGAGTCACCTGGTAGTTTCACTGAATTTATCTGAAGTCTCCCAAAATCTGAATACTGTTGGGATTATTGAAGTGGAATTTGGCCAAAGCCAAATTGAAAAGTTGAAAAAATTGAAAAGTTCTCATCATGGACAGAGACAGAGGTTGATTCAGTTACTGATGAATGATCGATTGGCAGGTTTTATTTTATTTGGCTGATGGTTTTGTCCAAAGCCGGCAAGGTTAGTGCCTTGCTCACCCACCCTGGTGACAGACAGACAGACAGACACTTCATTGCCACACATTTGAATTGATTGTTACAACATCAGCTCAATAAAAGAGAAAAAGAAAGAGACAGAAAAGGTAAATACATTGTTCGAATTGTGATCACGTTTCTGAGGATGAAATGGATTTAGAGATGTGTGTGGTGTCCATCCGGTATCTTCCAGAGAGAAGCTGCTGATGATGAAGTTGATGAAGAGGAGGTGGCAGCCATAAATGGAAGGAGGCCAGTGTGATTCAAGATTCATTTATTGTCATTTTTTTAAATACACTGGTGTACACCAAATAATAATCATCCCCCTAGCTTTGGTCAGTTCCCACACTTCAAGTCAAGGAGAAATTTGCAATCATACACTATTCTAATAGACAAGGACACAGACACAGGTGCTGTGCTACTGCTATGATAGCAGTGTAGGAGGGACATCTCGTGTGAACGAGGGCAAATGCCTGCCAAATAAAATCTATACTCGCTCACGTTTCTGTGTTGAGTGACTTTGCATCCGCTGTTTATGTGCTGCATTGAGATCCATCGATTTTTGTTTGGGAACGAAGCCGAATGTAGTTGTAGCAGTCCAGTCATGATTAGCAGTAATCACCTCCAAAAGCGTAAACACCACTCAGTGAAGATGGGCAGCATGCACTCCCAACACTGTCCCTCTGTCCCACTGTCCCTCCATCTGTGAATGTTCTAGTTTCTTTGGTGTATGCATACCTGCTGTCATTTCTGTTTGTTTTATTGAGTTGTCTTGGCGGACTGTCTACAAGTCTTTTGCATCATCCACCAGGGATGTTACAAGTCTGTCAATGTTTATCTGAAAGTCTGTCTAAGGGCCTGTGTTTTTGGTGTCAACTGTTAACTGCTTCAGTAGTGATTCTCTCCATGGAAACAGACAAGACTTTGCCATGTTGGTGGTGGCCGGGGCATGCGGTTGATGTTGCCAGGCAACGTTAGTTCTGGCATGTACTTTAAACTATTGACTTACCATTTAGCCAGAGGTCAGTGCTTGTCAGGTCCAAACACAGACTACAGGGGCAGCATGGATCTTCTGCCTGCTGCTGTTTCTGCTCTTCTCTGGGGTTGTGAAGGGCATCCCCCAACTCTCTCTCTCTCTCTCACACACACACACACACACACACACACACACACACACACACACACACACACACAGATTCTCTCTCTGTCTCTCTCTGACCCATTGACACACACACATGCACACACATACATGCACTTTCACACTCATGTATCACATCAATGGGCATGAAAGAGCCTCTCCAGTCAGAGGTGCTGAATGTGGCTGCCTTTTGTTCTATCATGGGTCACTGTTTTGGGAACCCCTCAAAAAGTGGATGTGCATGTAATATGTGGTCAATGAAACTGTTTTGTCATTACTGTGCAAAGCTGAAATAATAGACTAATAGTCTAAATTAGTATATATGACTCTCTGCGGCACATCATACCAACTGTTACAATATCTCACTGCGTATCATAAAACAAAAAAAAAATACCTGTAAATGTTTTCTTCTATCTGATATTTTCACAAACCCAAAAAAGAATGTCCATCATATTTATATAAATTATATAATTAAAAAAAATATATGTTTCATAGAAAAGGTGGTTATTTTTCATCGTGTTCATATTTTTCTCAAAAATATACTTGAATTAGCTTGGTTCACCAAACGCTTTCACATAGTTCCACTTTGTGCAGAGCATCTGAAATCAATTGGTGTGCGTTTCCTTCCTCCCTCATGGGCTGATGTGAACTGTAAAAATCTTTGGAGCCCTCTGTTCACTGATTGCCCAGCCAAACATTTATTAGAGAAATGTAAGGTAATGGAGAGATTCCTGCCTGTGCTGTAGCGAGATATGTGGAAACACTAAACAATACTAGCCTGGCTATACTTGAACCACCTTTTTAATTCAGAGTCGTTGATAATCTACATAAGTGAATGCATTTTTTCTTCTTTGTTCTTTTTTTTTTGTAATAACTGCTTTTAGCCAAGTTCAAGTTCATCTTTGATGTGGAAGTAATGTGGACAACAGTAATTGCATAGCTAGGTTACATTTACATTTATGCATTTAGCAGACGCTTATCCAAAGCGACTTACATTTTTCTCAACTACCAATTGTTCAGGGCCAGTCTCCCCTAGAGCACCTTAGGGTTAAGTGCCTTGCTCAAGGGCACAACAGTGGCAGTTGGGATTTGAACCCACAACTTTACAGGCTACTTGCACGCTAGCCAGGTTCCTTAACCACAACCAGGTTGTGAAAGGTAGACATGATCTTACTATGGGTTATAATTGCCTGTTATTGCTGCATGCTCATATCAAACAGAGGGAAAGTGTGTGTGTGTGTGTGTGTGTGTGTGTGTGTGTGTGTGTGTGTGTGTGTGTGTGTGTGTGTGTGTGTCCATTTAATCAACAAGCCCCAAAAGGCCATTCTATAGCGTAGCGATAGCACAGCTGAGGGATGTTGTTAAGCACGATTCAACCAATCATAATCAAGGACTGGAACTATCCATTTTGGAATCATATATATGGCACCTCAAATCAATTTTGGTTCCCCACTTTTTCTGGACAGACAGAAATATAATAAAGAGGCTGGGCTCCCAAGGACAAAGAAGAAAAGAAAGAGTTTATGAAAGGAGGCTCAAACAGCTTGTGAAAGACTGATGAAATCAAAGAAAATTGTTGTTGGTTCGTGCTCGAAAGGATTTTTGAGTGCTTTTTGTTTGTCTCGGTTGTATGAATGTATGTTGGTGTGTGCCTAAGCATATGAAGGAGCATTGCTTTGTGTTACAGCCCTATTTATATTTCCCCTGCAGCTGTGCGTGTGTGTGCGTGCAAGCGTGCGTGCCTGTGTGTAAGGGGTGGTGAGTGAGGGGGGTTGCCTATCTATGCAGCAGTGTTTTCACAGGATGTGTTTGTTCGGAGACTGAGAATACGCACACTAATTGTCAGATCTCTGGGACACTGCATGGTGTCATAGGCCCTCAGAGCCTGCTGTGGTTCTAGATGATCCTTGGCATACGTCCAACAAGGATGTCCCTGTCAGCAGCATAGTAATGAGAAACCATGGGGGAGGAAGCAGCCTGAATATGGCTTTTATCACCAGGGAATTATGCAGATGTGGCCACTGGCTCATTTAGAACCGTCATTAAACTGCACAGAAAATGGGACCAGTGAAAAGCTTTGTGTGAATAGGGTTTTAAATAGTTTTTTTCCCCATATGTATTGTTTGTCAGTCCTGCCAATGAAGTGAGACTTGTTGGCACTGGTGATTATTTACCACCAACCACACCAAAAAAAACAAAAAACATAGCAGATGCAACAATGAGGAAGTTAAGCAGACGTGAAAACTAGAGAAAAGTGAATGAATCACTCTTTTTTTTGTTTTGTTTTAATTGGCTCAGACAGATGTTTGCTTATTTATTTAGTGTAGGTGTATTTTCATTCAGAATGTCTGTGACAGCCTGAAATTTCTTGCACAAAAATAGTGTGTTGTGCGGAGTGAGTGATTGATGAGGTCATTGGATTGATGACTAATAACATGTGTAATATGTTTATTTTTTGATTGTCAGTGCGGGTCCCAAAGGTGACAACATCTATGAGTGGCGGTCAACCATCCTTGGGCCACCAGGCTCAGTCTACGAGGGAGGTGTTTTCTTCTTGGACATTGCCTTCACTCCAGACTACCCCTTCAAACCACCTAAGGTAAGATGGTGGCCATGGAGGTGAAAGCAATTCTACTGCCTTGTTCACACACTGGTTGTAGCATAATATTCTCATAATAGACTCATGGTCACCAATGCCAAGTTTTATTTCTTGATGATCTAACTTCATTTCAAGTTATTAGTTTCAGATTTCTTCACCTTTGTCGCTCTAAAAAAATATCTGGTTTAGACAAATGAACGTCTTAAGATAGTGTCCTAAGTCTACTGTAATTTTCTGTAGAAATGTTACTTGAGTGGCATGTCCATTTGAGTGCAGTACCGAACGGCTGGCTTCTTGAACTGCTTCCTCAGTCCATTACACCCTGATATAGCCAATTGCTTAAATAAAAAAATCAGACCTTTAAGGCTTAACGTCTTTGACAATGACTCTGTGAGATTACATATAAATCAGTTATTGCTGCCAACTTAGAGAATGCTGCAGAGAAAAATAGCTCCTCTTATTTTTTTTTCTTCAAGAAGAAAAGGGAACTATTCTGGTACCATTTAGAATGCCGCAGGTTTAATATGGCTAAAGAATGCCAGAGACCATTAAAAGTTTCCGCAGGAAGGTCAGGGTCATTTCACCACATGGAAGCCGCTGGTTGAAGGAAGTCAGTTTCAGATGTCAAACACACACACACACACACACTCTCTCTCTCTTATACAGATGTTATGCTTTTGTTTCATGTGAAACCTGCACTGTGAATATCCTGTCAGTGTGTAATGTAGGCATTACAGAATACATGTCATGATAATTGCTTCTGTTTCTTAAGAAACTAAGCTGCCACCTAGCTGTGGTTAGGCAAATATCAACCTTGAAGACCTTTTCCCCATAAAACATGAAATACTTTTATCTGCAGCTCCTATCAGCATGAGCTTTGCTACCATGAATGAGATTTTCATTCCAGCTAAACTGCTGCATAGAGATAAAACTAATTAGGTGTTTGAGGACTGATTAATAATTTAAATGAGCCTGCACTTTCCTCACTTGAACAACAACAAAATCTACCCACACACCCACCTTTTCTGGATAAAACTGGCCACATCTGTTCTATGGAAATGATTTCTGTTCTGTACTGATACTGTACTGGATGACTTCAAAGACTTCATCAATCACTCAATTCAATTAAATTCAGTTTTATTTATACAGCGCCTTTTACAATAGTATTGTCTCGTGGCGCTTCACAGAAGGAGCACCCAAGAGCAACAGGGGCAAGGAAAAACTCCCTTATGTTCAGTTAATCTAGGAAAAAACCTTGGGCAGATCCACGACTCAAGGGGCTAACCCAACTGCCAGGGGTCATGGAGAAAAATTACAATCAGTAGTAACCATGACAGACTATAAGTTGCCTGGTTATAGCTAAGGTTTATAATAGTTCATAATAGAGTATTATGCCACTTTTACATTACAGTCTATAGGTGGTTATCAGGAATTATGGCTGGACAATGTAGCTGCGGCCAGGCATAGTGACAAACTCAAAGGAGTGAGATGGGTCATGGGGGTAGTACGGGTCCATTTGGCAGCACCATTGTGAGGGGGGGTCAATCACAAAGCCTCAGGAAGGGGAGTCGGGCCCAGCATCAGCGTCCAGGAAGGTCCTCTGTGATGGGGAGTCGGTCCTGACATGGGCCTCCCGTAGTGTTGGTTGTAGTCCACTCAGGAGGGGAGGGTGAGAGGAGTCCGCTGGAATGAGGCAGGGATGACACTCAGCAAAGATAATTGTGGACAGAGGAAAATAGTGAATTAGGTCAGGCTCACACATCAGAAAGCAAATGTGTAATTTGGGCACTCATCACATTCACACTTCTCTCTCATTCTTAAATTACCACAACCATCTTGACGGTTAATGGCATTGTCGTCATCCTTTTTGTAGGTGACATTCCGCACAAGGATCTACCACTGCAACATCAACAGCCAGGGCGTGATCTGCTTGGACATCTTGAAGGACAACTGGAGTCCAGCTCTCACCATCTCTAAGGTGCTGCTGTCAATCTGCTCCCTACTCACAGACTGCAACCCAGGTGAGAGATTTTAGAGCGTCATGCTAGTCCTTCCTCCAGAATATTCTGGCAATATAACCCTCAGTTAAAGCTGCTAAAATGCTACACACCAAATTGTATCCTTCCCAACATCTCAACATCAATCAACAATTTGGTAATGAATAATTTGGTAGCATGTGAGTGGCCTTGATCATAGCCACGTCATAACTTGTCCCCTTAGAATTATATGATTCTATCTGCATTCTGAGCAGTTCTAAGATATTGAGCTTCAGAGTTTTGAAATTCCATTGAGTTACACTGATATATGGAACAATTTTAATTATATAGGCTATATAGTCCAAAAACATGTGAATAACTCAATTCTTTCCAAAATGTTCGATAGAACCTTATAATTCTAAGGGGACAAACTAATATTGCAAGAGAGCTGGTGCAGATTGCTCGTTTGCATGCTAGCTCTCATGGATATCTGATCAACATAAACAGGTATTTTTGACATGGCATCAAAATGGTTGTTTCTTCACATTATGTTTATGAACATTTTAAACATAAAATCAAACATCACCACTCATCTGTATCAAGGTGCAGGACTAACAAACAACTTTGAAAAAAGGTGAAGAAAAGTCCAAATGCTCATTTTAAACATCCCCTGATAAAAACCACAGCTTGGTAGTTGCAGAGTTTATTTCTTTTTTTTTTAACAGAAAAGCAACAGCAGCAGAATTTCTGCTGGCAAAAGTGTAATCATTGCACTCTTACCACAGCACATAATAAAAGATTGTGCAGTGGCTAGTCTTAATGAAGTGCTTTAGATAGCTCTTCTCATAAGCATTGTGTATAGATAAATAGAGTAGTTTCAGTAATTACACCTAGGCATTAGGCCAAGCTTTGTGCCTTCGCTGGTCAGCACAAAAAAATGTTTATATTGCAGTAATAGCTGGTGTCGCACAGAGAATACAGCTTATCAGGGGAAATTTTTAGCCATTGTGAGACCAGGACCATAAAACAAAGGAACAAAGTTCATTCACTGTGAGAGCCCAACAATTTGATTAAAAATCAGATATCACAACACAGCAGCTGAACAACGAACAAAAAGAAAATTGATCAATTATTGGCAAGAGAATCCAAAGCTCTATGCTGTCCCTAGGCTTGACAGTTTGAGGTCTATTATAAACTGTGCCAACTTCATTACAGCAGAACGGTGGCATTAATATCTTGTTACAAACTATGTAACCACCTTAAAAATGTCACAGGAATAGTTGTGCAATATCCGGCTGCACTAGACTGACCTACATCCATAAGCCTGGTTAGAGATGGGCTTCTGATCGAGGGTGCCATATGCTCATTGAAACAGTTTCCACTGGTCAGGTTACATGTAAATAAAGCCCCAGAGTTATACTCAGCTCACCAAACGTAATGTGACTGTGATTGAAGATGATGATGACGAATGAAGATGAGTTACAGTCTGACCTAATATAATTAAGATTTTATGTAAGATTATGTAAGAATGATGTCAGTAGATGCATATAAGTAAAGCTGCAGTCATTCACCTATTGACTTACTTACTTCCCGTTCATTTTTCCCATTGTTCTCTCTTTCATATTTTCAGCTGACCCTCTTGTTGGAAGCATCGCCACGCAGTATTTAACAAACAGAACAGAACACGACAGAATAGCGAAACAGTGGACAAAGAGATATGCCACATAGATCTCTAATGATGTCCCTACCATGGTCCTGTCCTCCTCAGCCCAAATCTTTACCCCTTCACCCCACCCCGTACCTTTCTACCTCTGTTCCCTCTTGGCCAAAGCACACTCATCAGGTGCAGTCACCCACCCTGGCCTCTACCCTTTGTCCTTCGTTGACCTTTCTGTGAAGAGAACTGTTTTTGTTCCTTATTGACTTGAAAGCTTCTTTTTATACAAAGAGTAGTTTGGGATTTTATTTTCCGATTATCTGAATGTTTGAATTATACCCTAGGATGGAGGGAAAACAAAACAAAAAGTATTTGCCCTCAGTTTAATGTATGTAAATCTTTTTTGCTTTTTTTAAGTGTACTTTGTAAAATTTTCTGCTTATTTACGATAAAAAAATAATATTAATCCAAAAACAAGTGTTTTTCTTATTTGTCATGATGTGTATGCATTACATTACATTGGCATCAGTTCTACCAGTGTTTGTAATACACCAATTGGGCCAATAAAACCTAAAGTGGACACCAAAGATTCTAGAGCACTCTGCTCCGCTCTAGAATTTTTGGTGGACACACTGTAGTTCACCGGAGGCATTTTTATAATAGCACAGATCTAATCACACACAAAAAAAGAGTGACCTCGGTATATACATCATTCACGCCGGGAAATCTTACAAAGTGCACACATGTAGGTGGCTGGAACAAGTGCAGATTATGCTTTACTTCTGCCATAGTCTTATCTTTTTAAAAATAGACTTTGCATGTACAAGGATGAACAGGTATCTCCAGCGACCTTTTTTTTTTTTTTTTTGTTCTATGTATTTTTAAACACGCTGTTAAAGCAGCTAACAGAGGTATGCCAGCCCTAGCTACCTGTTGGCAAAAATGACCATGTACAGTACATATTAGCTACATGCCATCTCTGACTTGGCAGAGAGGTTGTGCACTTGCTTTACTAAAAACACCCAATAAAACACTGTGGTTGAACTGTATTTTGAATTCGTGTGTGTTTCTTTAGTTCATCAGTATTTATATTACGTATGTTTAATATACATATTTAATTACTTTTGAGTATTTTATCATTTGTATTTGAGGTGGAGGCTGGCATCCTAGACCCACCCCAGTCATACTTCATACATGTAAACAACAGAGAACCACAAATGCGCATCAAGATAAACCCAGAAAAGTGACTGTACCATGCCTACTGTGTTGGGTGTACATCTTCCGCTATTCAGAGGTGGTAAGGCTGTCCCCTGTGGTGTAGGTTTTCATGATTGGGGCATAATAAATGAGGGTACGGGAAGGGGTCCCATAAGATTATGTTAAAGGTTTACAGAGACAGGATACAAACTCTGGTCCTTTCATGATTGATTCATGCCAAGTTAAGTCTCTGAGAGAGGACTCTGGGATTCTGCCTGTGTCTTCTGTCCTGACACTGATTCAAGATGTTGAATCAAAAACAAATAAGCCATAAAAGTTTCAGGTGCGCACCTAAAAGTGTTCACTTAGGGCACTGTATAAGCCACATAAAAAGTGAATAAAAAAATAGTCTTAAAGGCAAACAAGACTCCAATTTTTTTTCTCCTGCTCTCCCCCATAGTCACTAACTTAAACCTAAAAATTCCAACAACATTGTACATTATCACCAAATGTGAATTTATTGCAAAGAATATGAACCAGCGAGTCAGATGCATGCCTAAAAGTTTCAGGTGTGCACCAGAAACTTTTAGGTGCACACCTGAAATGTAAAAGTTTTCTCGTGTAACTCCGTACTGATGAAATCATACCTTTATGTATATTTTAGAAAACTGGCCAATTCTGCATCTTGAAGATGAAAATATTTTATCATGTTACATGATAGTCAAAGTAAGTCTGTAATGCTTTCTTATCTGCCATCATTTGAATATGGCATGCCGACATGCTATTTAAGTCGAAGCATAAATATATATATTCCCGATTATGCACTGAAGACCATAATTTTTGAAAGTCGGCAAAAAGTTAACATCATATCGGACAGGGAATGTGTTGTAGTCCGCCTACTGCAGTTGCGGCACTTCCGCTATCAACAAGCCCGAGAACGAGAACCCAAGCAGTCAATGAACACCATCCAGTACTCCTGCTCGAACAGAAGTGCGTGGTAAGTATCCATGAAAATGTATATTTTAAATCAATACATTTAGCAACATAGACGTTGTTAAATTCATGATTGTACAGAAACTTGGGTCTGCTTATTGCCTTCTCTGAAAAATGAAGCAAGGTTGCTGGTAGTGCATTAAAAGTAGACGGCAAACGAGTCTCATCACTCTGGGTGGCTGGCTAGCGCTGAAAACTCGTTAGCTGTCTGCTAGGTAACTGGCCGTGTCTGATGTCTCTTGCGACATAATGGATACACAAGACCGTTAGCCTAACGATGATTTGAGGTGGTTATTTTAGAGAAATGGCTAATGGTGTTGCAAACACCGACTGCCAAAATATTCATTTATTCGCACATGTTATAAAAGCTAATGTTAGTTTTGATAGCAAATGAAGTTACCAGTAGTTACGTTTGTTAGGTTAGCTGTGTCAATAGTCAGAGGTGGTTAGCTTCATTAAGCACGCCTGGTGAGTTTGTTCACTAGTCCTTCGTTTGTGTCGTTCTAAAGTTCCTCCCAGCTCCAAGCAACAGAAAGTCTGCCTTATAAATGTTCCCAGTTACTTTAAAATATACGTATGGGTGTCGCACTCGATTCAGCGACACAAAGAGCTTAGTTTGCTAACCTACTAACGTTAACGTTATCGACCCTTGCAATCATTGTTGACCGAGACCGGACCGGACAGGGAAACGTGCAATAGTAACTGCTAACTCGAATGTTTAGGGTATCTCTGGATGTACAAGATTTGGTTAATCTAGGCCTACATGAAACATTTCACATTCTTGAACATACCTGCTTTAACGTTATTTCTTTACATTGACAGGACCTCTTGGTAAATGAATAGCGAGCTTTGGAGTAGGAGATTGTCTGGTTACATTGGCCGAAGAACCTTGTATTCCATCTCACTTGTGAACTCAAGAATCTTCAAAAGGGGTTCGAGTGCAAAGCCATTATGAGCAAGACCTCTAAACTGGTATCCACAAGTGCAAAAAGGTCATTTATGACATTTGTTTTCTGTTTGTAGCTTATGAGATTTGAATACCACAGTAAATTTCAGTTTGAGCAAGTACTTGCATGTGATACTGGTAATAGCTGGCTTTGGGAAGTTTGTTTTGGTGGTGTGACCTTAGCCATACAAATATTTTGGTAGAACTGTTGCTATCACTCTATACTTCAATACAGAGTGGCTGTACTTGTGTTTGAATGCCGTTTTTGGCTGTTTATGGCAGGATTCAGAAAGAGTTGGCAGACATAACTCTGGATCCTCCTCCAAATTGCAGGTGAGTGCTTTAATCATGCACCCCACCACCAGGGTCGCTGGTGCACCTGAATGAATAGTGTCTCTGAGATGTAGCTATTTGGAGATATGTTTGCTTACATTACAGTGGAGTAAGATAAAAGGCAGGAATCTTTGGCCACTCTGAATGACTGAAATGTCATTGGCAAAGTATGCTTGTCACATTTGGAGTAAGACGCAGCTGTTAGAAACTTTCTCGGTTTGGCTTGACTCCATGTTGTCTCCGCTAGGGTTCATATCTATGTAGGCTAAGTGGTGTTGCTTTCAGTGAGCTTTGGCTGTAGCCTAACACCCAAAATGGACTATTGTCAGACTATTATCAGAGACACTTGTATAGGAGGAGACACATTACTTAAGAAGTCCTTCCATAGTAAAGTATTGCGGCTGTTCGTAATGCAAAGATGGCTGAGTTGAGAAACTGGAAGTCATGCCCTGCTGTGAAAGTAACCAATCACATTCTTGGACACTTTTTTTTTTTAATTTATTTTAAGTTTTGAATATCTCCCCATTCATTTTGATAGGGCCTGGTCTTGTTAATCCCAGTTGTGGCTTGTTGCATTTTTCCATGCAGCACCGTGAACCATGGTTGTATTGTTCAGTTGGATGTGCATTGCAGTTGGATGTGCATTTTGTTACTGCAAAATGTAACGAAATTACAATAACGCGTTCCTTTGTAGCCAACTGCGCCTAGTTTCTATATCAACATGGACGTTACATCTCACAATGAAAATGGAAGTAAAGTTCTGGGATGTTCTTTTCTAGTTCACTTTGAGATACTTCTTACATTCTTTGACATGGCTATAAATTTGATTTTTAAATTAATATTTAATAAATTTGTCAGTCTCTGGGTATATTTCCAGGTATTTGACTTAATTTAACCTTTTGTGGCTGCAGTGCTGGTCCCAAAGGTGAAAACATATATGAGTGGAGGTCCACCATCTTGGGGCCACCTGGTTCTGTCTATGAGGGAGGCGTCTTCTTCCTGGACATTGTCTTCAGTCCTGACTACCCTTTCAAACCACCCAAGGTACCAAGGAAAGATTTAAGGAGAAGTCGTCTCCTCTGTTGATGATCTGCATGTGATGCAGTGACTGTTTGCGCCATGCCGTATATGGCAGACTCGGGAATCGATTGAATGAGTATCAATGGAAGTATCAACGTCCAGCATTTGGCTGATTTCAGTGAGATTTAACCTCGGTTATGCCCTGTGAAGTCTCTTTAATGTTTGGAATGAACTAACATCTTGAGGTTTCGTTCAAATATTTCAGTTTAGTAATATCTAAACCATCATTTTCACATGCACTTGCTATGGACAGATGCCATTATCTCTTTTTGTCTATTTTTAGACATACTTCGCCTTCTGTCCATGACCCATTTACTTTAACAATGTCACCAATGATTTGCTGTTACTACCAGATTCAAACCATCAAAGTAAATTAAATTACAAAAGCGCAGGACAATATTTTTCACTTCACCGCAATGTCTTTCTATTGCCTTTTGGCATACAGCACGATAGATCATGTGGTCCCAATGATGTGCTTGCAGAATATCAGTTTATAAAGTCAGCTTTAAAAGAAGGCTTAGGGTGGTGAGATAGGGTATAGGGGGGATTGGGTTAAGTTCATTGTGTTTGTGTTTGTGTTTCATTTGTGTTTGTGTTTCATGTCCACATGTGCGTGTGTGTGTGAGTAAATATATGTAATGCTGAGGTCAGGAAGATAGAAGCCGGACTTTGTGGAAGGGGGTGTTGAGGAGAAGAGTATTATTTTATTTCTGTATTTATTTATTTTTATGTATCATAATAATAATAATGATAATTTTGACTACCTAAGCCCCAATTCATGGCAAACATAACATTTTTAAAGATTACACATAATTCGTTGGTGCTAAGAATATGTACATTTGCAGCCAAATCCATTTGCAGTATCCATATGTTGCTGGCTAACTCTCCTGTTTGCTAACATTTAGACAAGTCTTACATAAACGGTATCTTGTGGATTTCATTCTCGTTGGCTGACACATGTTTCTAAAAGCCATAATGCTGCTTAAGGAGATCCAGTTACATTTGGTCCAACGTAATGAATCCTCTTGATTTACACCGCTAATGGGCCTGTCAGCCCCTAGCTACTGTGCCTCACGTGGCGTTGCCATTACGGACACGTTTGATTTTTAAAATAATCACTTCTTCCTTTGGTCCCTGTTAATTTACGGTTCTGTTTGTCAGGTGACATTCCGCACAAGAATCTACCACTGCAACATCAACAGCCAGGGCGTGATCTGCTTGGACATCTTGAAGGACAACTGGAGTCCAGCTCTCACCATCTCCAAGGTGCTGCTGTCAATCTGCTCCCTACTCACAGACTGCAACCCAGGTGCGTCAGAAACCTATTTGACCAGGACCCCTAACCCAGGTGTTGCATGTTTGTTGTCAAACTTTGTCCGTGAATCAGTAAACATCACTGCTTAGTGAGTTTCACGTCTTTACAACGAAAGGTTAATGTGTTCTCTGCACTGCTCTGCACCTGTGCAGCCATTGTGTAGGTGAAGGGGTGCTACTGAAACATTTGTTAAATTTTAATCTTAACCATTGAATTTCATCATAAACAATCAGAAAACAAGGCTCTAAGTGTAAAAAAAAAACAACCTGTGCTTTAAACTAGAGAAAAGATATATTGTACTGACATTTTTGCATTAAGAAAGAGTTTGCTTGACTAAGGCCTCATTCACACAGCAATCAGTGCATTCACGCTCCAAAACTGTTGCTGTCTGTTCGCAGTGCATGTGTGTCTGTGTATTCACACCAGAAATTGTCTCCTGTGCAAACTGACTTCCCAAGCTCTCGATTAAAGTCTGTGGAGACTGTTATACCGCGTGTGCGGCACACATGAGAAAATAGAACTCATGTGCAGTATGAATAGTCCAATCTGTTAACATGCATTCTAATTGAAAATGGACCAAAACTGTGTCTACACTGTGAACACACAGTTCGTGGTGAGAATGGGGCGTAAGTTTTAGTCAGTATGATTTCAAGAATTATTTGCATCAGAAACCCTACTACAGAGGTCAATCAAGTTTTTTTTTTTACTCCACCCCTTCTTCACAGCGGACCCCTTGGTTGGAAGCATCGCCACCCAGTACACAACAAACAGAGCTGAACATGACAGGACAGCAAAACAGTGGACCAAGCGCTATGCAACATGACCAGGACATGGACAACCGTGCCTTTGACAATTGCTGCTTGTGAAACACGTGGACTGACTAATTTGTTTAAGTTTTTAAGGACTTTATGGAAGGTGTGTCTGCTCTTTACCTCCTGTGAATTTTAATTTATCTTTGCTATAACTGTGAATAAACAAACAGAACACGATAAGACTTAAGTGTACATATACGAGAAGTGTTATTTGAGATTACCTACAAGTCTTCTGAAATGTATGTGACGGAATAAACAATGAACTATGACCCAGATATATCTTGTTTCCCCTTTAGAGAAATGAACTGAGAGACAATTCTGATGGCTGGAAGTGCTTTTTGAAGCATGCCAATAGTTTATTCTCTGAAATTCACTCTAACAACTAATTTATGACGTGTGTGTGCCTGTGAATTTGATTTTTATTATTAAATTAGAAAATGAAATCTTCAAGAATACTTGTATGTATTAAAGTGACAATGTGAATTCTATAAAACATCATTCATACCTTTCAGGTCTTATTTTGTGATCCAGTTAGTAAAGGGGAAATTATCCATAGTAAGATATTTTACAAATATTCTAATTTTTAAAGAGTTATTGATGTGTAATATCTTTATTTGTCTGTTTATTTGGGAGACGTGTTCTGCCCTGACAAAGGTTCTCCAACTTTCACACACAACGAAAATACTTCAGGGTTAAGTTACTGGACTCACGTTGACTGCCTGCAACAACGTGAGAACAGGACTATTACATCCACCGGTTACGCCTCTGAAAAAGTGTGTCACTGGGTTAAAGTGACTCAGAGCGCTGGGCCAGGAGGAGTGGCCAACAAATAGGTCACATGGTTAACACACAACTCTGAACATTCAGTACAGAGTAGTCATACGGCTAGGGAGTGCCTAGACGAACAATTTCATTTGTGACAGGTTCTCTGCACTTTCATCGACATCTGACATATCCGTGCTTTAACCTTTCTTTCGTTGAGGACGAGCGAAAATCTGCTGTAGGAATGCGCAGTGGATTTTGTTTTCTGCAGTGACTTTACCGATACAGTATATGCAACTATGTTGCATTTTTATTGTCGTGGCAAAGTAAAAAGCAACAGTGTTGTAGTTTGATCTGCGGACATTCACAAGCTACAGTGTTGCTATCCAGGGACTCTATCAACATTAACGTTAGGCTACACGTTGATGTATACCGGATATATTTTTTACGTTTCTGGTAACTAGTCATTCAACTTGCTGCTGTATCTCTTTGCCACTTGTTTTCTGTAGCCGGTGACAGAAGAACATGGAGTCAACTAAACTCGGTAAGAAAAAATATTTGTATTTTAAACTAACTAAACTAAAATAACATGTCTCAGTCTCGCTTTGCATCTAAATATTCCTTTATACATAAGTAAAACTCGTTATGAATGACTCGGTTTGAACCATTTGTGGAGTCATAGTTTTAATTGTTGGATATAAATAATTGTGTAAATCTGTAAATCATAAACCTGCTGTTAATTGGTTGTGATTATAAACGTACATTCGTCAGTTTCTATGGTGTACTGATTTGGATGTTTTCGTCAAAGACAAGTCACGCCTTATGTGGGTTAGGAGTGCTACTAGTGTTTTGGACACATTGTACTCACGGTGTCTAGGTTCCTCAAACTCACATGGACCGGCCAGTCTAGCCATGTGCCTCTGTGTACACGATTCTCATTTCGCGATTCCTATTGGTCGAATTTCGCCGTGACGTACTCATTACATAATTGCACACGATGTCCTGGCGCTGTGGCAGACTGCAGTACCACGTGAGACAGCAGGAGACAGTTGTTCTGACCTAGTTATTTTTCCTACAGAAAACATGACGGATACACGTGTGGGAGGGTTCAGTAAAGGAACAGTCATTGGTAGTTAGGTAACGCCCCGTGGAATTCACTATCGAGATGCTCTTTAAAGCCATGATTTTGATCAGCATTATAAAAAAGTTAACTTTTTTCCTTATGCTGCTAGTTTCCCCCTATCCATTCGTGTTTATTTTCCCGTCTCAAATAATGGCAGAACAAGAGATTCTTTATCAATGGCAGAACAAGAGATTCTGGACCCCCGCTTAGACTTCACCTAAACTAGTGATTTGGATTTAGAGAATTGTATCCTTGTTTCACCTCCACTAGAAACACTGAATTTTTTGTCAATGTGTGTGTGTCTGTGTGTACGTGAGTGCAGACCTACATTTGTGTATGTGATGGACTGAACACTATTGGAATGTTAGATTATGTAACAGTGTTACCCAACAAGGTGGATGGGAAGTAAAAAAGCAGGTCAATACCAGAGACTAAGTCAACCTTCTTGGTTGGCCACCACTGAAAACTGTTGCATTTCTTCTTACTACTAAATATTTTCAGCTGCTAGAAACTCTTAAACTACTACTTTTAAGTGAGTTATGTTAACTAAAAAACATTTTGACTGTTACACACTGGTGATATTCAGAATTATTAAAAGTGTATGTATATGTATGTATATATACTGCATTTTTTGTGTCAATTCTGTGAGAGTCTATGGCTTCTAACTCTTACTAAATTTCTCCTCATATTGCAGGGGGTGTTATAGCCTACATTCGATCATCTGGCTGTTCTCCTTGCCCTGAGGCTTGCTTAAGTGACAGCTCTAGCAGCAGCACTGCTAGTAGTAGCAGCAACACCTGCTCATCAGCCTCCCCCACTCTCTCATTGATGCCCAGCCGAGGGGGATCCTCCAAGCACGCCCAGTCCCGAGGCCACACCTCTGAGAAGTCAGGGGCCAACCCCTCCACTGCCAAGAGTGGCATAACTAGTGAGTCACAGTGAATATTTAACACATCACTTTGATGGTTTTCAAGGGAAGTCCAACAAGAACTCATCAGTGGGTGACAGTTTGGGGCTCTTCCAGCATTTAGTTGCCAACTTCTTTTTTTAGAAACTAACCTAGTTCTCAGAATTGGGGTCTAGTAAGGCCACTGTTAGTGGTTATCTGATAACGCAGCAGTGGTTTCGTCTTTAATGAAGAACTTGCAATATAGCTTGTGAATTTGTACAGTGGTTTGTGGCCAAAATCATTTGCTAAATGGACAGTATGGCTAAATTATATATAAAAGAACTGACACCACCATGGAAGCTAAAGGTCAAGTGGAATTTAGCACCTTTCTTGTATATAACTGAAAGAAAACTGGTTGTTTCCCAGAGTTGAATGGTATGGTCTTACTATTTTACAGAGTTGAATGGTATGGTCTTACTATGCAAAGTGTGTGGAGATGTGGCTTCAGGATTTCACTATGGAGTGCATGCCTGCGAAGGCTGCAAGGTAAGGATATAATTGAAAGATCAGTTGTGTATGTATTGTCCATATTGTTTTATTGTATGTTTGTTATTTTAGTCTTCTGCCCAGGCACCACAGAGCTGTATAACTAACTCTGGCATAGGATTTGTCCATTAGACAACCTAATAAACAAAACGAAACTGAATCAAAAACCCATTTTTTTAATCTCAAAAAGACATTGTGGAGCTCTTCAGGCTTCACCGCTTCACTGTAGTACTTTAACCTTTACTTCATACATGATGTGTGACCTGTTCACTTGACTTCTTCATAGGGCTTCTTCAGGAGGAGCATTCAGCAGAACATTCAGTATAAGAAGTGTCTGAAGACTGAGAGCTGCACCATCGTGCGCATCAACCGCAATCGCTGCCAACAGTGCAGGTTCAAGAAGTGCTTAGCGGTTGGCATGTCAAGAGATGGTGAGTCTGAGGCAGATTCTCCAGTTTTTCGCCTGTGTGGAGAAGGACACAAAAGCTCATAATATGATTATGAAGTGATAAGTTGAACTCTTTTTGTTCTGTGATTGGGATTAGGCATAGTGTAGCCTAGTTGTAGAGTGATTTCTATTGTGGCAAAGTACTGGAGAGAAATTAAAATTCTTCAATTATACTTAAAGTACTAAAAGAGTAATTGGTTCAAGAGCATAGTGGTTGATTTTTGTGGACTCTGTCCTCTTCAGCTGTCCGATTTGGCCGCATCCCCAAACGGGAAAAGCAGCGCATGCTCTTGGAGATGCAGAACGCCATGAACAACATGATGAACAATAGCCAGCTGCACCACATGCTGCATGGGACAGAGACAGTGCCCTGCCCGACGGAGCCCATCCCTATAGCCAACACCACCTCAAGGCCTTCACCCTCCGCCTCCTCATCTTCCTCACCCTCCTCTTCAGCGTCGCCCACCTCTTCGGCCCCGTCGTCGCCGCAGAGCATGTCTGCTGACTCCGAGTTGAACGTCCCCATGGACACCTCCTTAAGCTCGGCATCGTCTTGCGCATCTGACAGTGGCGAGGAGGACACCGTCACCAGCAACACTGCCAGCAGCACCATGGCTCTCACACAGGAGAACATGTTTGTATTTGAGCAAGAGGGGCTGGCCGGCTCACCTGCATCCCCCGCCAGAGGCTCCCCGTCTCTGGGGCTGGCAGAGCAGCTGAGCCAGAGCAGCATGGAAGAGAGCACCGGGCACTCAAGCCATGGCAACGATAACGACAATATGGCAGCCACCTCTCCCAAGAGCTACCATCCCATGTACCACACTCAGCTACCTCAGAGCTGGCCCTACAGGGGAGAGAGGAGCGCCTACCCTACTGTGCAGCAGCAGCAGCTCATTGGTGCCCCTAGTGGCATTTATTCAGCCAACACCCAGAGCTCTTACCACTATAACCACAATGTGAATCAGCAAGCTCCAGCAGTGCCTGGAAACCGGAGGCATCTGGTTAGTATCATGTCAAGCTGCCATTAAACTGTTGTAGTTCAAGTCACTTGGCTTGAAGAAAGATGGAGTGTGTTTTTTAGGGTTGTTTTATTTATAGAGGTACTTCGAGAAATATAGTAAAGTAGAAAAGTATAGAAAAGTATCTCCCTTTTAAACATTATTTGTAATGTGTCTTCCCAGGTATGTCCTATGAACACATCTCCCGTCGTGGACCCAAGCCTGCCCAGTCATGAAATCTGGGAGGAATTTTCCCTGAGTTTCACCCCTGCTGTGAGGGAGGTGGTGGAATTTGCTAAGCGAATTCCAGGATTTCAGGACCTCTCGCAGCATGACCAAGTCAGCCTTCTGAAAGCTGGCACCTTTGAGGTAAAATTCCAACCATTTCTCTCTATAACAGGTATTTTTCTAGCTTCAACTTGACCATCTCTCTGTGCTATAAATAGAAAATCAATCAACAACTTGTGGTGTTTAAAGAGCTTCTTATTTTCACTCATTTTGTTGTCCTGATCTTCTATTCTTCGTTCTTCCCCACCAGGTGCTTATGGTGCGCTTTGCTTCGCTGTTTGACGTGAACGAACGCACCGTGACGTTCATGAGTGGCCGTAAGTACAGCTTGGAGGCCCTGCGCTCCATGGGTGCTGGAGAACTCCTCAACTCCATGTTCGAGTTCAGCGAGAAACTTCTGGCCCTGCAGCTGAGCGAGGAGGAGATGAGCCTCTTCACCGCCGTGGTGCTAGTGTCAGCGGGTACGTGTCACTTTCTGTTTCTCATGCCATTGACATATTCATTCTACAGGTAAAATTTATGGAAGTACTGTAATTTACCATCTATTAACTGAGGTTTCTGTATTGATTTTGTAATTTTTTTTTATCTGTGTGGTTTAACACACATTGGCAATATATAGGAATGCATTTTTTTTTTTGCATTTTTGTTCAAATTAAAGCACAATCTGATTCTGATTCTGATTCACTGGGACACTGGTCATTGTGGTTAATAGACACCTTTTCTTTTAATTTGCATAAAACACAGTCATGGGGCGGTAGCGTAGCGGTTAAGGGACCTGGGTAGTGTGCTAGTAGACCATCTCTCCCTCCCACTCACTTCCTGTCATTCTCCACTGTCCTGTCAGAGCAAAGGCAAAGAAATGTGAAGGAGGACAAGTAGCGCACTAAGAGCTTGTGAAGGATGCATCAGATATTTAACACTTGTCCTCTCCCTCTTCCCTTCCATTTTTTTCCTACAGATCGTTCAGGTGTAGAGGATATGAACTCAGTGGAGGTGTTGCAGGACAACCTCATCCGAGCACTTAGAGGTCTGATCATGAAGAACCACGCCAATGAGGCTGCAGTCTTCACCAAGCTACTCCTCAAGCTGCCCGACCTCCGATCGCTCAACAACTTGCACTCCGAGGCACTCTTGGCCTTCAAGGTCCACCCATGAACCAAGAAGTACTGTTCTCAAGCGACCAACTTTGGGGGGTTTAAAATGTTTCTGTAGAATGTATGCAAAAATTATGTTTTTTATTGCTTAGGAGAAGGCAGAGGTCTTTGAAAAAAAAATGGATGGTATAAAATAGATTGACTGCCAAGTATATCATGCACGTATTTGTGTGATGCCAGTTTTGAAGATTTGGAGGTATCACGCAGATTGAAACTTAAAACTTATGTATTGATGGATCATTTCTTGGATCCAAAGAACCACTTAATTATTTAGTTGGACACATTGCACTTGTATTTCTCAAGTGTGTGAATCATTAACATAAGGTATACTAAAGTATATACTTATGCCTGCTGATCTTCCTTGTAGTTTTTTTTTTAAAAAAACACTACACCTTTAGGAGAATTTCTAGGACTTGCTTAAGGTCCGCTTGTGGAAAAATGCGTGGCTATCTATTTAACATCCTTAATGTTAGACGGTCTATTTTCTTTCTCTCTCAAAAAAAAAAAATTTTTTTTTTTTTTTTCAGAATCATGATGATATGTAGTTTTGTTGGTCAGAATGTATGGCTACATTAGTGAGCTAGCAATCAAAATGCACATACACATTGCTTTATCTTATCTCCTGTTAGCTAGTTGTAATAATACTACTTTTTTGCACACAGTATTGCTGCAGAATTCAGTAGCAGCAAGCACAGAACCTTTTCGCAGAGCCTATATTTTGCTTGGACCTTATTATGGGACCATCACTGTATGAGTCTGCAAATATTATTTGATTTACACAGGCAATGCCCTTGAAAAGGCAAAGGCAGAGGCAACAGGAAAACATGTACTAAGTGTGTGTTACTGCCATTGCAATACAGAACCAATAATGTCAATTTCCTTGTACTTCCAGTATCCAAACCTTAGCAGGAAAACGGGTACAGCTCTCATGTACCTTGCACAGAGGAAAGGCAAAAGGGAAATTGCAATGCAAGTGAACGTTTACCAAGAAGTATGTAGAGGCCTTAAGGCCTCGTGTCTGTATGCGGACATGGGGTGTGCTACTCTTCTGTTGTTCATTTTGTTGTCACTTATTGTTTTTTTTTCTTTGTTGTTTTTTTTCTTTTCTGTGAACAGAACAGTGAGACACTTTAAATCCCTATGAGGGGTTAGTGAGCTTTGTGTCCACTGGTCGAAAAATTCTATGCAGAAGAACAGCTGGACAATATATTTGGCAGAGGTTGTTTCAGCTTTGATGTACCCAGCCTATGTCCATATCTGTTTTGTCTTTGTAAATGAGTCCAGTATGTATAGTTGTGTATATCCATAGCAGATGTATCTATATAAATAGTATATCAATAAATATATATGTATAGTATATCATTGTGTTCTTTGTGTTTATAAAATAAGCAATTGCTTCCAGCCAGTCACCCAAAACAGAATGGTATTGTTAATCTTTGTCCACAAGGTGGAGCTGCTCCCTCTTGAGGATATGCATGACAAAGACTAAACGGCTAGATTTTGTTGTGCATATTTAATAAGATGCAAACAAACCATGCAAAGTGCATTTTATGATACATTCCAATATAGTCTGACAGAATGATAATGGAATGTCAAATCAGTTGCAGAAAAAGTGCATGTCACCCTGAGAACAGAAACCTTGTACAAGAGTCACAACTACACAGATAACAGACAGTGACAGTAAATGTGTAAACATTACATATATGTGACAATTTGAGGAATTGAAGGAGCATAACTATATCATATGCTTCAGTAGGAAGTCAACTGCAATAAACTTAAAAATACACTCATTCACAGGACAACAATCCTCCTTCATGCCCCACAATAGCCCTCAAGTACACAGATACATTAATCTCATATAACAAGATTGTAATTGAGAAAGCTTAATGTCGTTGAGGTGTTATAAATGTAAACATTACAAACAACTTTTCATTTGTCAAGAATTGTGACTGAAGTGAATGTGATTCTGCATAACTGTACAGCATTACATTTTAATGCATTGTATGTATAACATGGTATGAAGCATCTCATAATTGTATGTGATATTTATACATGTACTATGCAGTAATTACACATCTAGGGCTCTGTCTATCAAAATGTTGATGTTAGGGGATGATTATCATATCACAACAGTGCATAGAAGATCATTCTGATAAAGGTGAGCGTGGGGATCCAATCTGCGCTGCACAAGAACCAGAGACAGCACCAGGGACTGGTCTCCTGCTAAACTCAGGGAGCTAATGGAGTCATTTCATGGCCTTGTTGTGATGGGATTCAGAGGATGCAAGGGTGCTTGGAGAACAGGGCGTAAGGTTTCCACGCCATCTTGTCTCTGGATCCTCCCTATGGGCAATTACTTCAGTTAGGGCTAACAGCAGTCTCAATATCAATATCAACTGATTTGCAATAACAAGATGAGCAAACAGAATTTTTTTTAAGCTAATTGTGCTATTTAATAATTTCTTGTTATCTTATTAAAGGAAAACACTGACGTAAATCAACCTGTATCCCTGTTGATGGAGCTCACTGACTGCTCTGAATAGGAAAGGAAATCATCAAGAAAAAAATCATCTGTCCGATATGGACCAAATTTGCGAACCGCAGCTAACATTAACTGAAAGGGGCCCAGAAGACTGAAACTGAAACCACATGTCCTTACCCTCATTAGTTAGTGTTAGCTGCTGTTTTGCTATTCAGTCCAGTATCAAATTTTCTTTCACATAGGTTTCCTTTAACTATTGATTATTGTTATTACTAGCTAGACATTTTGTTCAGAGAAAGCAAAATAAGGTTTTCAGACCAGTGCTGTAATAAAGACATTCTATAGCATTCTATAGCAACATACCTATATGCTGTTCTATTCTGGTAGCCATTTTCCTCCAGCTCCTCTTCTATCAGAGTCTTTGATTAGATGAAGACAAAAGCCAGGGGTTCAATGCACATGCACAATGCACAATTTCAAGACAAAGATAGAGCTAAGATAGAGCTCTTTAGAGAGACAGATATGAACACGGAAGGAAATAGAGAGGATGGACAGAGAGAGCAAAAGCCTGGACGACAGAAGAGACTCACCTGCAGCTGTTCATATGTGATACCATCTTGCTGACTCGCACAGCAACTCTCACCTGCACACAAGAGAATGATAGTAAACCTTCCAACAAGGGCACCAGTGGATATTGGTGGGAGACAACTTAAAACCTAGATTTAAAGTTTGACACCATACCTCGTGCTTCAGTACTAAAAGGTTCAGCTCCAACAGACTGGACCTGGGACCACCAGTTTCTGTGGGAAGACACAGACTCCACCAGATCCGAGCTGCCATGAAGAACCTGAGAAAACAATGGTAAGAAGCCCTATTATGTCCCTGGGTAGGGTTATGAAACGTTTTCCTGGATCAATGTAAATTTCAGATGAAAAAACACATTGACTGTTTTGTTTTCAACTGTTTTTAGTTCTTCACCACATCTAAAGCAGGTCACAGCAACATGGATAAAAAGGGCCAAGAACCGCTGTCTGGAAAACAAATCATGGCTACTGATTGTAAAACTGCTGTACAGTTCAACGCCTTACCTTGCTTAACTCCACTTTAAGGTTATATGGACTGCTTCCTTGATGGAATAAAGATTTCTTGAACCTTTCTATTGTCCGTCTTCTATAGTTGTAGTGTGGGGCTGGAGGTAGCTAACAGTTCAAGAGGAATAAAAGCAGTTAGGTTAGAATTAGGCTTTTAAATGTTGTCAGTCTAAAAATACAGTGCATGTTCAATTATGGTTAAATAACATTTACCTGACAAATATAAATAATTTTATGTAGCAGCCCGACCAGTCTTTGAATGGGGTCTTCTATTTGCCGAAGTTTCCTCTGAGATACAAAAATTCCTGCTGTGCCTGCAAGTCATCAAAAATAACAATGATAAACAAATCCAATTTACAGTGATTATTTCATGAATTAAGCTTGCCATATGGACAGAACAATAAGAATGTCTATCACCACCTATATAACACCATTTTACTCTAAGGATGAAAGAATAAAAAATAAATGGTAGATAGTCCTCTATTTATTATTCATTATTAATTTATTTTTTATATTTTACCTGGACGGGCCTTAGGCTGGGGAAGTAGAAAATCCCCACTAGAAGACACAAGATAGGAAGTCATTTTAGAAACACATTACACATTATCAGCAGGAGGAGAAAGTTAATAAATGTCCCTGTTTAAATTATACAATGAGGCTTCACAGATGTTCATTCACGGTCATTCTTTCTATACAGTCATTAATCATGGCCTCATGACACCTTATTAAAAGGATTCTTTCTTCCCATGGAGGTCAAAATACACTCAGCACAAAGCAGAGCAGAAAATATGATCACATGGTGTTTAGAAATTCCCCACAGACAACTGCCTGAGAAACACAGCAGCCTTTGGTTATTAAGAACTCACCAGGCAGGAGAGGCCTCTGTCAGAGAGTTGCTAGCACTGTGCTTGGTGGACCCTTCAGGCAGTGAAAAAGAAAGACAGTCATATGTTACCTACCATATATGTGGACTTTTTCAACAGCAAGCCACAGCAAGTCTGAATGCAATATGACCAGATAGTTAGGAGATTCTTACTGGTAGAGCCGCAGGCCATTCTGGAATCTTCAGCAAAACCATTAGCTACAGGGGGAAAAATGAGAAGAAAAAATATGATGAAGTTGCTGCAGGAAAGTCTAGCATACTTTTGCAATGTGTGGTTCTTGGAGAGAAACCTGCCCTGGTCCTCTCTCTCCTCTTCAACATGTGAAGTGCATTGATGATGCGGCTGATTGCCTATAAATTCAGCCTCTGAACAAGCTACTTGATTGTCCT
The DNA here is from genome assembly GCA_027481765.1 of Tenualosa thibaudeaui. Classification (NCBI taxonomy): domain Eukaryota; kingdom Metazoa; phylum Chordata; class Actinopteri; order Clupeiformes; family Clupeidae; genus Tenualosa; species Tenualosa thibaudeaui. Next base: position 5,113,743 of record JAIFZK010000019.1, on the reverse strand, counting down.
TGATGATTTTCTCCTAAAAAAACGTTGAATAACACGGAAAAAACCAAACACACAGAATTAAAGAAAATCACCTGAGAAACACTCAACCAGCATATTAAAGCAACACTATGTAATGTTTCACCATGATACAGTATTTTTTTAGATAATTTGTTTTGGTACTTGTCCAAATTCATTTAGATGGCATACAGTCATACGAAGGGTGGATTAACACAATTGTTATTCACACCAGCCTTCCAGAGTATACACTGTGCAGTTCTGAGTAGAGGGTAGGAACCCACCAGAAATGAAAAAGAAAACCTTTACAGCGTCACATTGCTGAGAGTACTACCATCAAACACCACTTAGTCCACTAGTTTCAGCCAAAAATCTGAGCCACTAATAATAAAAATCCCTTAAAAAAAGGCCTATCTGGTCACCTGAGAGTTTAGTGCTGCCAAGTGTCCGAGCCTAGCTTGGTTATTTTCCAGGAAGTACTTCTGTGCTCGCTTCCTGTCTCGTTCAGCTCTGCGCTCAAGGGCCTGATGGCTGGCACTCAGATTATCCATGAACTTCATCAGCATGTCTGAGATCCTGGCACTGACTTCAACAATGTCTGGACGGTTGTCAGGCTCTGGAGCCAGGCACCTGTAAAGCAAAGGACGTGAAACACAACCTTGAAAACCACAACCACAAAGACATAATCAAAAAATGTAATGGCAAAGTTATCACTGATCTTTGTCTAAAGGCAACAGACAGAAAAATGTGCCAGTGAGCTCACCATTTGATTAAGTCTTTGACTTTCTCCGAATACACACCCTCCTTGATAGGCTCATAGACTGCTTCCACAATCTACACAATAAACATCATTACTCAGTACATTCACACTCAGACAAAATCTGACAAAATACAAACACACATTTTGAGTGAACAAGGGTTACTGCTCTTAAATAGTAACATGTCTAACATTGGCTGAATCCAAAAGTCCCCTCTAAGTCCAGAACTCTCAAAAGCTTAACTGGCATGAATCATGAAATTCACTCAAGCTGTTTAAGTCTTTGAGGGTTCAGGGCTTAGGGCATAGTGGAGGTGTTTGAATTCAGCAAATACTGTGCTGTCTGATATCTGTGCCACAGGCTGCAAGTGAACCTTGGTAGCGAGGGAGAGCATGTTGGTGCTGTAGAAGGGAGGTTGAAGGGAGACCATATGATACAGGATACACCCCAAGGCCCACACATCCGCTTTCTCTCCATAGGGTTCATTCTTCACTATCTCTGGGCTGGAGCAACCACATTACATCAATGAGATCACATCCATAAATCACATCATCACATCCATCACTTCATCTTAGAAGGACTGTGTAATGAAAGGAGGAGGGGTAAAGTTAGTAATACTCAGGGCAGTGTTTTGAGCTGTGTTGTTGGGCTATTTTTTGAGAGCTGTTATTCAGGCACATTCCCATTAATATTGGGCAAAAATATTTTTTATCCATTATCCAATCAGAACACATGGAGACAGCCATGTGGTTGTCACAACACAACATTTCTCAAAAAGTTGCCCCATGTATTCACTAGCTCAGACACTCACCAGGAGTAGAGTATGGTGTATGTATTCACTAATTCAGACACTCACCAGGAGTAGAGTATGGTGTATGTATTCACTAATTCAGACACTCACCAGGAGTAGAGTATGGTGCATGTATTCACTAGCTCAGACACTCACCAGGAGTAGAGTATGGTGTATGTATTCACTAATTCAGACACTCACCAGGAGTAGAGTATGGTGTATGTATTCACTAATTCAGACACTCACCAGGAGTAGAGTATGGTGCACGTATTCACTAATTCAGACACTCACCAGGAGTAGAGTATGGTGCACGTATTCACTAATTCAGACACTCACCAGGAGTAGAGTATGGTGCCCACCACTGACATCAGCTTACTGTTCTCTTGCTTTTGCTTTGCAAGTCCAAAGTCAGCTGAACAGATGTTCACATTCACAATCAATTTTTATATTAATAAGATTTTACTATGTATAAATAAGTGTAAATATACCTCTATGTGACTTATTTAGTTAACAGCCATTGGAAAAGATAAGTAGAAGGAGGAGGAAAAAATGAATAAAGCTTCCTCACTGATAGTGACTTTGTCTTTCTCTCCAAGCATAATATTGTTAGGGGAGAGGTCTCTGTGTACAATTCTCTTCTCCTTGTGCAAATACCTCAGAGCCAGACACAGCTGTGGAGAAACAAAATGGAAAACCACTCACCACTAGGCACATGTACATGTAGAGTAGTCGCTCTCTAAAAAAGAAACATATATACAAATATGTATTGCTCATTTAACCTGTATGAAAATGTTCCACACTCTGCCCTCACTGAACTGCTGTTGCTTCTCTTTCAGGGAGGTAAAATGGTCCGAGAGAGAAACTCCCTCTATGAGTTCCATAACAATATACATCCTATCACCTGTGATTAGAGTACAAGGCAACACCACGCAGCACAAACAACCACATTTTAAAGAAAACAAAAAAGACTAAATCAGACATAACAATGATATCAGAATTGTTATTACAGCTCCTCTTATAGCTCCTTTCTTTATTTGGGGATTTAGTTAATTTTGAGACTTGGATGCTGTGCCACTCACCTTCCAGGAATGTCTTAATGTACTTCACAATGTTTGGATGGGTCATCTGGAAGAGTTCATAAGTTGAACAGCTGTTACTTCAAATAGTTTCTATTTTATTTTGGGGTTCAACTGCTTGCGATTTCTATGAGCTGTGACACTACATATTTTGCAAACACATCAGTGCACCTTTATTCCATATAAGCTGTTCTTCTATATCCTACTCTGGTTCGTCAAAGGACACTGATGCAGGCTATGATTCATAAAAGTAAAAAGTAAACTAGATTACACAGCAGTTGTGTATCCATGTACAATGGTACCTGCTCCTTGATGATAGTGAGCTCCGATACTATTGTTTCCACACTGCTGTCTCTGGTCTTCTTGTCTTTGCCAAAAGCCGGATTGTGGAGGTTCACCTCCTTCAGAGCCAGAAGGTTCTGACCATTCAGTTTCCGGACCTTTTCACAGGTCCAACAAATCAAAGAGCAACATGTGAGCCAGATTTTCTCTTAAAATCTGATAGTAGCATATGATAAAATGACGGGCAGCACCTTGAAAACACTGCCAAAGGCTCCACTACCCAGATGGTCCAGAATGGCGTAGCCATTGATCACTTTGAGAGGAGGTCGGTTCTGGTTCACTGTCTCAATGCTCTCCTTCAACTCGTTTAATTCTTCGCTCTGTGGAACGGCAAATATGCATTAGTCTTCAAAGACATACCTCGGTGAGCAGCCATTTATTTCTGCCTAGATTTCGTCAATGATGGCTCACATGTGTGCACGGTATATGCTGATTCTGATTTAGTGAAACAAAAGACTGTTTTTAACTTCTTTAAGATAATGAAATATACCTGTATTATATAGTTTGATTGCCAAGTGATGACATACATACAGTATTAAAGATTAATATTACCACATTACAATATGAAAACAATAAAAATATACAACAAAAAAAACATTTCCTTACAGTGAAAACTGAAACTTTTCCCTGCAGTGGCTCATAGGCAGTAATGTCTCTAACATAATGTCCAACATCAATGAACATCTCAAAGAGGTCTGTTGGAAACAGCCTGAAGAAAGAAAAATCTATCGTTAATACATTATGTTCACTCAAAACCACTTGATAAAGTGATAAAACAAATCACATACTTTTTAAACAGATGTCTGTTTCGCTCTACGCTGAACAGGAAGCGAAGAGTCCTAAATGCATAACACTGACAATACGAGCAAACAGACAATAAAAATATGAAATGTCAGTGTGCAATATCTACAAGGTTAAAAACATTTTCTGTTTCTGTTGGACAGTATATTTTACATGATTGTAGAATACTGTACTAAGGATACTTCTGGAAAGTACCTGTAGAGATGACCCCTTGGGTCCTCCATGTGGCAGAATTAGCTTTGCTATTATGTAGATTCCATTTTCCTGAGTAACCACAACAGAGCTATGAGCTGACATTAAATGAATGCGTTTCCAAAAAAGATTTACTATACAAAGACTGTTGTCCAAATGCACAGTGTGTTGAGATGTACTTTCTGCTCACTACCTGAACAATATGATGAGCTGTTGCATCATCCAGCACTAGCTCAGTCACAGCAGCACAACAGGCTAAGGATGTGGAAGAGCCAGGGGCACACAGAAACAGTGAGGGTCAGTGTGGAGGTGATGATAGATCTCTGGTATTGTGTAAAGCTCCACTGAGTGCTGATGACTGACCTGCCTGCAGTGCCAGGATATTTTCGGTGGTCTCCTGCGGGCTAAGCTCCTCAGAGAGGTGGTGCCTCTGGATCCGACCAGCAGCGTTGGCACTGGAGAGGGTCTCGATGGACGCACGGTCTGACACATATGCCCTCTCACTGCACAGATCAACAGGTCACGTCAAATGAAAATACCAGACATCCAACCAGTGCTCTCACATTTTACTATAATTGAACAAAAGTCATTTTAAGAATTCATTCACTGGCAGAATATTTAATGAACTGGATAAACAAATTAATATTTTATAAGCATACTGTATGACTAGTTTGTGTGCCTTAACTGAATTTATTTTAGCTGCCTGACTGGATGCTATAATTAAATTGATTAGTTCTCATTTATTATTTTTGCTGTCTGTTTTATTTTCAAACAGATTTGATTTTTAGTTAAATATTTTATATAAATAATAAAATATAATAAATAATAAAAATATTCTTTTTATTCTCTATTTCTTGTCTAGTGCAGATTTGGGTTAGTTTGACATTTCTAAAAACAAAACAAAAAAGAAAGCCACACTGGTCTGCACTTTATAGAGCTACACCAGAAGAGCCTCGAGTGTAACCTCGGGTAGAGCAATGCCACTGGGCAAAAAAATGTTCCCATTCCTGCCATGTTCCTGCTGCTGTGGACCACCTACATGTGAAGGATGCGCAGAAGCTGCTGCACCCCGCCCCAGGCACGGATCTCGATGCTGGCATCAGGGTCCTGGCAGAGCTGGACCAGAACCCAGGCCACGCTCCAAAGAAGCTTGAGGTGTTCAGCATGGAGCAGACTGAGCAGGACGGGCACACCCTCACAGGCTTTCAGCTGCTCCCGCACCTGACGCACGGGACACAGCAGCCTCAGGAGCTCTGCACACATTCTGAAACACATCACAAGACACGGCCATGTTCACATGCAACTTGTCAACTATGATTCAGCATAAATCTCAGCAGCGAACCTTTGTCCACATTTACAGCATAAAGTGTCCAGTTTTTTTTGTCTATAAGGTCCAAATGATGTTTATTCATCTCTATTTGTTGCTACTTTATGTATATTCACATGTGCATTGTATCTATTTGAGTACAAGGAATCCAACTGAACACTCACAGGAAACAATGTAGTTATTATGCTCTATCTGGGATTCTGGATTGAATTTGATTTGAATTTGATGAAAGGTAATAACTGACTGGATAACTGCAACATAGTATGAGTAAGAACAGACATAAAATCCTTGTATGGAAAATGTGAGTGGATGTGTGTATTCACCTTTTGGATGGTAGGTCATATTCCTGTAGGATGACGAGCAGATTTTCAACAATGCACAGCTCTCCGATCTTCTCCTTGCACTCCGGACTAAATATAGAGCCAAAAGAGAGATGCTTTATTCACGGCACAGGCAATAAGGCAGCGAATGACTATAATGTTTTAGGACAGCATGCTTGAGGCACCTTTCAGCCAGGGAGGTCAGGGCGAGGAGAGCTCCTAACAAGACACTACTGTCTTTACTGGCCAGGAGCTTCACGAGAATCTATGCAGACCAAATTAACAGAGATTGTGCAAATATAATGAGGGAAGAAATAAAACAAGAGGATTGTATCTGGCTGTAGGGATCATAATGAATTACTACCACAATTCTTCACTTCTACGGTACCTTGTGTGCACCACATTCAATAACCCACTTTCTTTGGTCTTCCTTTGCTGCAATTTTCTGAAATATATCTGCACAGAAACAATGGTGGGTATTGAAATAATTTTCAGGAGGAACAACTGAATTAGAATGAAATAGAATTAACTAGAACTAAATTAGTGAAAATAATTACTCACATGTCATGGTGACTAAATATTCTATAACCACAGTTTGTTCTCCAGCATCCAAATAGCGGTCTGATACCAGATCCATATACTGAGAGGTATGTTAAAAGAGAATACCATACTCAAATAATGTCCAAACAGTGCAGCAAAGCTTAAAAATTCTAGCATACTGTTAAGATGAATACCTACCCTTGAAAGGTGCCAGGATCCTTGGAGCTCATGGAAAACTCTCTGGAAAAATTGTAACGTCATGGTACATTCAGCTTCATTTAGAAGCCACCAACAAGTGTGGATATTCTACTTAATACTTACGCATCTCTATTGTGGTTCCTGCATAAACTTACTTGTCATGACATTTACTTTAGCTCTGATGTGAAATGTTTACACTGCAGCCAAGCCACTCACCTGATAATGTGGTTCTCTGATTAGCAAACGCAAGCAGATGAGGACCCCCAGAATGTTGTCAGAAGGGGTATGGTCAAGCCATTCTCTGTCAGGTGATATGTTTAAATATCAACAACCCATCACATCTAAGGTATAAGGTTCGAAATCATAGATTGAAGCTTGTATTTCCATCATGTGTGTAAATTTAACCTCAAGCATTCCCAGTCACCTGCAGCTGAGCCTGTTTTTGATCAAAGCTATGAGGATGCCCTGGAAGATCTTGTGATGAGGATGACTGCTAAAATTTCTTTGATTTCTGTAGGTCAGACTTGGCAAGCAAAATAGACATAATACAGCATTCCTATGAGTATGAGTATACAGTATACAGTGAGTTTGAGTAGCTATACTACAGTATCCATTATAGTGTCCACTCCTTAAACACCTCCAAAGTGGCAAAAGGTATTATTTCCATCACATCATCATTCAGTGGTTGTACCTGAAATTCTCAAGTTCAGTGTCTTCGGTCCTTGCAGATTTGATTGTCTTACCATTTCTGTCAGCTGTATGGTGCAGGCGGGCCTCTGCTTTGCCCCCTTTAGAGTGTTTCTGCAATGTGTGTTACCAACAAGCACACACAAACAAATGGAGTTCATGACCCTGCAATAACCTATTGACAGTCAAGTGTATAAAGGGTGTAGCCTGCTGTGAAGTGAATGTTACTATCTAGGATAGTGTCATGTCAGGGTCACCTGTGTTTTGCATATGGGATTGTTGAGCAGAGAGAGCAGCCTCCGGAGAGCATTCAGTTCCCTGACAATTAAATGTAAACATGAGACATAAAGAATACAAAATTATGCAAACACTGCTTATAAAAGTAAAACTATCTTTGAGACCTACTTGTCACTGCTCTTTGAACTTGCTGGGGTCTTATCAGTTCTTCTGGATGTCTTCTCCAAGTGAGGCATTTTGAAAAAATGTCCCTTTTACGACATGTCTGTCAAAACAGGTGTCCTTGATGGAAGTCTGGAAAAAGTAAAATAAGTTGCATACCTGTGTACAACTGACAGCTCAGCCTTAGTAAATCAACAGGGGATGTCAAGGCAGTTTAAAAAAGGCTTGCCTATACACTCATTACATCAATAAAATAAGCAGTCAAACAATGCCTCATCACATTCTCAGACTTACCCTTATGGATACCAGAAGATCATCGCTGCACAGACATTTCTGTGTTCACACATCTAGGCTACTGTTATTACGTTAAGTTACATCAAAGTCCTTCTAAGTGTCTCTGGTTACATTTCATTCTTTGGAAAAATGGAACACCTGAGAAGTTATCGAACCAGGAAAGGCTTTGTTTAAACTTGGTTAGGCCTTCCACCAATGAGAGGTAGAGATGTTGACAGTAGGGTGAGTTTACATTTGTTACCATGGTTATATCTAGCAGAGAGGTAACATGTAATTTAATCAGAAGATAAGATGGAGGGGAGTTAAACGAAGAGTAGAATGACAACATAGGTTACTTTAAAGAGAGCCCTATCACGGCAATAACTTGTAGAGAGTAAGGAGGCTGCATTGCTCAAGGGAAGCCAGTGTGGCCCCAGAAGTGCGAAATCCACTAAGCCTCTTGCCCGAGTCATGACATTTAAGTCAGGTACCTATATTTGATACCTCAAAACTTTTAACGTGAGTGCACGTCGTTTGTTTTCTTTGTTTTGAAGTTTGTTTTCTTACTGGAATTTAATGTCCGACGTGACTACATGCGATAAACAGGCCAGACCTTAGCTATGTGGAGCGATGAAGTAAAGAAATGATGCAGCTAAAGGAAGCCGATGTGGCAGTACACTTTTCCTTCCTTCACATGCTGTGTAACATAAACCATTGATACCGATAAGTAAGAATATTAAGTTTAAACAGTAAGGTTAAGGCAATATAAGTTGAATCTTGCCCGCGTTTTCTTACACGCAACCTCGCAAAATATTCTTTTGAATCTTGTAGGCTGGATAACAGAATCTTCAGGCAAATTCTCGCGAGATATTTTGCTATGTCTGGCTATTCACCAAACTTTTGTCACGCGTAACCACGACCTACTGACGCTGGCCAAGGGGTGCTTTACGCAAGCTACGCAGGCCAAAACCGAGCGGGTTATCAAGGGGAATGTCGGTCTGTATGTGATCGCTTTTCTGAGGCGGCTGTGAACGTCAACATAATGGGTAAGTTTTCGGTATTATTCTCAACAATTCCCAAATGTGTTTATGCAACTATTTGAGTTTAAGGACAGACAAACGAACATCTTGGTTTTGAATAAGCCAACGCCCAGTAGCTGCTTTTACACTCAGAGCGCGAGGGAGGCATTTCCTGTGGATTTTTTCCTCATGTGTCATTGCTTGTACTTAGCTAGCTTGTATAGCTAAGTCTGGATAGAAAGCTAATTAAGCGATATATACACATAATGAGGCCCAATTTAGTGTAACGTGTTCTGGATTGTATCAGAGCTGAGTTGTGAACAAGAACACATAAAACTGAACTTCCTTAGCTTGTCTGCTAGCGACACATCAAAATGATCATATCACTTTGCTCAACAGATCTCCCGACGTTTCCTACATAGCAAGCTATCGCCAGCTAACATAGCGTAACCCTGCCTGCTACCGTCTTGGTTTACTTTATTACTGCAAAAGTTACGTTCAGAGTAACGGTGTTCCGTTTATTTTTATGATAGACATACATCTGCTGTATCTAATACATCAGTTATTAATGACAGTCAATTATAAAACGTTATAGCTGTGTTCTGTCTCTGGTTTCTTCATCTAGCGGGTCGCTAGCTGCCACATTATGTGATTTGTTATGCGATTAAGTGCGGTCAGAAATGCTCCATCGCAAATAGGGCAAAATCATGTTTTCAACTAATTTATATCATGTGTCCATCTATTTGCTATACGTTAACTAAGTTAGATGGGGATCAATAGCAGAGAACGTTAACATCAGCTAAAGCTTAACTACTATACAGTTTTCCATTTGAGACTATCAGCCTACACTGGGTCAGTTATACTAAACTAGTAATACAGTGGCACGGTGTCTGTCCAGCCATGGCGAAAGCATGCCAAGTTCATGTTTTCCCGTAGATTAGCCTACATAGTAAGATAGGCGGTTACAGTCATTAACATAAGAACTCCGTCCACAACTTCATGAAATTAAAATATATTTTAAACATTAATATTTTCACATTTAGTATTGCTATGTTGCAAAACCTGAGAGGGATGGGCTAGAATTTTTTGTCTCTTCCATCATCGAGCGCGATTATGATGACCGATGCTAGGCTGATAGAGTGGGCTAGGCTACAGGTCTGTCATTCTTCAGTCTAGTTTATTCGTCAGTCAGAGAGATTGTGTCAGAGATTGTGGAGATAAAAAATAATGTCGGGTGTTGTAAGCATCAGAACGCGTCACTTACAGGGCTTGTGTAGGTTATCCGGGGGATAGTGTCAGGAGTTCTAAAGTTTTAAGTCGTCCTCCTTGAATTGTAGTGTTTTAGGGAAATGTTTGAAGTCAAAATATTAGGCAAAAATTGTCTGCTGTGATTAAGCAAAACATCACTGTTCATCACATCACTGATTTAAAGCAGCCATCTGCCCTTGCACCTCTCACTTTTTTAAGTGGATATGAAAACTGGTTTAATTTCAGCTCTTCTGCTGTTTAGTGAACGCTGCAAAGGTTTAGATGAGAGAGGTTTTCCAGCTCCAAATGTTCAACCAGAAGGAACCAAAAACAGATGTACTCATGCGACACGGATTTAATGATGGCTCTGGCATTAAAAGGTCAATTAGGCTGGAACGTAGTATTGATGTTTCAGACAGGTTCACATCTAGTGCAGCGTCACAGCGTGGGTAACAGCTTGATGATTTCACAAAGATTTGACCATCTGTGATTTGATTTTGCACATATTAAATGTCAGAGTAGTGGGGCTTAATCTGTAATCTCACGGTAATGTTCATTGGTGTTGCCTAGTTATCAGCACCTTGAATTTTACTCCCTGCAGGTTTGACTTATGCCTCAGTTTAGAGTTGGCAGTTCCACACTAAACTGTCATGTCCATAACGGCAACACAATGCCATGGTATAGTATGATGTGAATGATGATTACATCAAATTTGAGCATTCGGTGCTCTTGGTTGTAGAAATTGTATTAAACTTTGCACATAATCACTCGCGTCATACAAATACCATGGCATTTTTTTGCCGTTATGGATGTGACCGGTTGCGTAGAATTGGCCACATTGCAAGACTGAATAGTGGGGCCATATCTGTGGGTAATTGGTGAGTAGATTAGTGTGTTCTTTTTGTCTTGGTCATCTTTATCTTTATGTTTAGCAAAAAACAGGAAGTATTGCATACGAAAACCAAGAGTAGCATGATGGCCGTTGTGTTTTTTCTCATGGGTCACATCACAAGGTAGTTGTTCATCCATAACTCTGGGTATTTTAGGCACTCATTCTTCTCTCTTTTCTCCACTTCTTCTGTTCTGGAACATCGCCATTGCCACATGCACCCTTGATGCCTCCAACCCTCCCCTCACATTTCTTCCTGATGTGTTTGCCGTGCTCCTAACACAGCAGTAAGTATTAAATCTTTTTTTTTTTGTCTTTGTCTTATTTGGATCTCTGTAACAGTAGCAATGTGAAAGTGATAAAAATACTGTCTTGCTGATATTGTTTATTTTCTTTGTGTGTGTGTGTGTGTGTGTGTGTGTGTGTGTGTGTGTGTGTGTGTGTGTGTGTGTGTGTCAGCAACAGAAGAATCTGGAGGGATATGTAGGCTTTGCTAGCCTGCCAAACCAAGTGTACAGGAAGTCTGTCAAGCGAGGCTTCGAGTTCACTCTGATGGTTGTGGGTAAGGACACCTCCTAATTAAGGGCTCTGAGAAACAAGAGCCTGCAATTCTCATTTGAAATGGCAGTTTCGTCTGCTGCATTTTACAATTAGACTGCAGATCCTTGTTTGTTTTTATTTATTCTGTAGAAGAAGAGATTGTGCTGTACCTACTGAATAGCGCATCTATGCCTCTCTGCATCTTCTGTTGGAAATATCCTGTTGAACTCCAACCAGATTACACACATTCTGGACATTTGGGGTCACATGATCACCGCACAGGAAATGGCAGTCATATCTGCGAAATCAGACCCCAGAGCAGGGAGCGGGTGATGACAGTTACACAGAACTCTGACTCTGATTCTATTTTAAATAGAATGTTTTAAGTTTCAAATTCTTTAGAGGTTAAGTAGACAGTAAGCTTTGATACAACTTTCTCTCCAGTCCCCTGAATAAGGTTTGCTTTGTCTGCTCTAATTAGACATGCTAAACGAACATCCATGATTTGCAACTCTAAAGCAGTGTCTATTAAAGTCAAAGTGTTCGTGGTGTGCCAGTTGCAGCTATTAGGGCTGTAGAGCCCATTTGAGGCTGCCTCTAAGCAACTCACTCTCAGTGGTCTTGGACCTCTTATGTGTGGCTGGGCTGTAGGTGTGGCTGTTTGTAGAATGGCTGTTGGCAGCTTTCAGGAAGACACTGAAGACAGCATAAGCTGGCTTCTTCTAAACATTTTTGGGATTTTGCCATTCCCCAAGGCTTTACACGCACCCATTTGTGAGCTTTCACTTGCACATAATCAAACAGGCTCAAGCTCCACTGGTTTCTCAGTGGCGGCACACAAGATTGTTAGAACAACCCCAGGCTTCAGCCAAATCCAAGTGATCTCAGGGCACTCCTGAGCACCGCTTGGTTTCTCTAATGAGGCTGAGCCAGTGTCTGCACAAAGGCTCTGTCAATGGGATGCCCGCGACAGGCTTGATAATGGCACCATTCACCGCATGTCGGCCTCCAATCAAAGGCCTGTTTTCTTATCCTCTGCTCCCTCCCGTCAGATGCGCCACATTCTTCCTTCACTTCTCCCTCTGTGTGTTTTTCCCCTTCCTTTCATGAACACCAGACCACTCCCCTGTATGTGATGACTGCTGTTAGTTCAAGCAGAAAAGGACCTGCTTTGCGCCGGCCAAAGTGCTCCGAAATCCTATTATTAGATGATTCTTGGTTGACCTGTCTCTGTCCTTGCCATGTTATGTTTGTTGCTGTTATTGAGCTTAATTGTGTTGTGTACCAGTATTGAGGCATAATGTTAATTCTTGTTTGTTTTTCACAGGTGAATCTGGATTGGGCAAATCAACATTGATCAACTCGCTCTTCCTCACAGACCTGTACTCTGCAGAGTACCCTGGGCCTTCAAACCGGGTCAAAAAGACTGTGCAGGTAGGAGACACCAAAGTGTTCAAAATAGCTTCATCAATGCCTTTATAGCTTAACCAGTTTTCCTTTAATGGGTCCATGCCAGGGCCTAGTGTTGCTGTAGAAAGCATTGCTATTTTTGCTTAGCTAATCCATCGACCCTTGCTCCATTTGGGCACCCGTCAGTGATTTAATCAATGTCGCTCCCACTTAGAATCCATTTGGGTTGACGTCCGCATTTCAGGAATGGTTGATTGGCCCAGATCACTGTGTTCTGTCATTAGGTCAAACTGGGAAATAAAAGCTTTCAGACACATTAAGTTTGCTTTGCTTCATGTTTCAGCCTTGTTAAAAGCCATACAGACACAACAACAAGCAGTTGCACTTTCCCCACCACCACCACCACCAGCAGCAGCAGCGACAACACCACAGCCATACCACGTATCTGCCTTCCCAGCATACTTGGTTAATAGTACAGGGCTGTGTTTTACATGTCACTACATGCAGCTGTTGTCTGAGCCCACACTGTGTCCTAGTGGATGGATTTCACAACGTTAATTTAATGTGCTAATGGTTTTACCACGGGTAACAGTGTTACTTGAATAGACAAGCAAATTTGTTACCAATAATTCTATTATAAATGCGAAATGATTATGTTGATTAGTGTTAATTGAAGTATTGATTAAGTTTGATTGAGATTGATGAAGTATTAATTACAGGTACAATAAGTATGTTTATAGTATTTATGTATTATAAATGGTGCAAATCTCCAAAATTGTGGTTTTGACCTGAGGCCTGAATCGTCAGTGCAAAATGATCAGATGTAGGGGACACCCGACGCAGAAGCTAAAGCCATTAACTTCCACACTATGGTTTGTTTCGTACAGATAGTAAGCAGAGAATCTACGTATGATGATTGCATATGCAGAACTAACCCCAGAAACGTCCTTCCTTGCAGGTAGAGCAATCTAAAGTGTTACTCAAAGAGGGCGGAGTCCAGCTGCTTCTCACGATAGTGGACACCCCAGGTTTTGGCGATGCTGTCGACAACAGCAACTGGTGAGGAGGGCCTTGATTTTAGATGCGTGTGTGTGTCTGTATGTGTTTGTTTGTGTGTGTGTGTGTGTGTACGAACGAAAGTGAGTGTGCTTAAAGTTTGGTCTTGCTTGAAGATTACTTAAAAAAAAAGGTTAAAAAGGTACCCATATAATAGTACTAGCTGGGATTGCACAACTTGCATTTTGAGATGTCAGTGGTTCTTTATTCTATTAGGGCAGATTAGAGTCATATACATTTTCAGTGTGTTTTAGGTGTCTTTTTTCCTATGTATTAACTTGTTTGACTTGTTGATTCACCGACCAAAACGGCTGTGTATTTGTGCTTGTTGTCTCAGCTGGCAGCCGGTGATCGATCACATCGACAGCAAGTTCGAAGATTACCTGAACGCAGAGTCGCGGGTGAACAGACGACAGATGCCCGACAGCCGGGTGCATTGCTGCCTCTATTTCATCGCTCCCTCTGGCCACGGGTGAGTGACAGCAGCCCTGAGCCCAGCTGGATTAACCTCATAAAGAGGCTAGACATCACCACACACACAAACACACACAAACACACACAAACACACACAAACACACACAGACACACACAGACACACACACACACACACACACACACAGAGCCACTACTACTGACTTAGTGCTCTCGTAAGCTTAAGAGCTTGTCAGGTCAAGCCAAAGAGATGTGACTGATCACGATCGAGACCTTTTTTTTTATGATTATTTGAGAGGTTTGTTTGTTTGTTTGACAGGATGGCGTGTAATCCATCAAATCCTGTGCATGTACTGACAGACTTACAGTTTGTCTGCATTTTGAAAAATATTTTAGGCCAAACATGTTTGAAACTATGTGTGTTTTTTAGTGTCCGTGATCTTTGCCTATGTCCATCCTGTGGTACAAATTCCTTGCGACTCGTGCTGAACTCGGGGCGAGCGTCTGTGCATCTTATTACGTCTTTCCTCCAGTTCCCACTGAGTCACTCGCTGTGATGGACAAGCATTCGTTTTTATGTTCGTGAAGAGTCCTGTGCGGTCGGTCATAGGCATGGACTGAAAGGCCGCGTCCCTCTGGAACAACTCAATGGGACACCCTGTCCTCAAGGTCCTTCTCTCAGCGCTCCCATCTGTGACCTGTCCCCTTGATGGATCAACAGCATATGCTGTTTGTCGTTCAGTTTGCAAAAACACTTGACCACACACACACACAAACAAACTCATGTGAGAAGCCGGTTTCCCCTTTTCTTTGTTTAACTTCCAACTGCCTGTGTGTGTGTGTGTGTTATAAGTTTCTACTGAAGGCTGTTTGAGTGTGGCCACTACAATGGTAGTTGCTTAGAGGTAATAAAATCTAAACACCATGTCTGTTTCCCTGTAGGCTGAAGCCACTGGACATTGAGTTCATGAAACGGTTGCATGAGAAGGTGAACATCATCCCTCTGATTGCCAAAGCTGACACACTCACCCCCGAAGAGTGCCAACAGTTCAAGAAGCAGGTGGGCTTGTTTTTTTGTTTTGCTCACGGTTTTGTTTGTTTAGATAGATACCCACCTGTGTTTTGTCTCAACACACAACCCACATACCATTTTGTTCTGCTTTTATTGTGGCAAGTTCCATTTTTACATCCCTGCCGTTTATTTCCGTCTCGGTGCTCCTCGCTGACCAAATGCGAACACGCCTGAGGCCCTTGTGATTTGAGCAGACTCGCAGGGTTCGGCCATCTGGCGCAGAGGAATTAACTCCATAGGAGGGGAGATGGGAAAGGCGAAGGCAGAGGAGAAGCCAAATCTCTTTTTCCCTCCTCAGTGATACCCAAAGATGAGATTAGAAGCTCTAATAAGGCCAGGTCCTACAGCACACAGAACAAGCGCTAATCAGAAAGTGAATATGTTCCGGCTGTCTGGAGGCCTCAGACTGCGCCAGGTTCAGGACCAGGAACAGGAACTGTCTACTACTCTGGCTAAGGGGCAGAGACACTTAACTGTCATGAAAGCCTAATTTGTTATGAACGTGAATATGGTCTCTTAAAATGGTAAAATTACAAATGGTATGTTTTTTCCTGCTTTCTTAATTTCAGAAGCCATTCTTACTTGTTATTGATATGGCTTCTCTGAGGTTATTTTGAGTGTACTGGTCCTGTCATGGCACAGAGCAGAGCAATCACGATTCAATTCGATATCGATTCTAGAGCAATTTTAGTTTCTAAACCAGGTTATGAAATGAGTAAGTGGAGCACTTAAATTGCCATGGTCAGACTTTTTTCATTTCCAGAAAAAGATGACATGCAATCTGTATTTTGGTGAACCTGTTTGGCAACCTCAGTGCTCTCTTCCCAACAGATAATGAGAGAAATCCAGGAGCACAAAATCAAGATCTATGAGTTCCCAGAGACAGACGATGAGGAGGAGAACAAGCTGGTTAAGAAGATTAAAGTATGTATAGTGTCTGTTGCTTATTGCCTAACATATCTGCCTCCAGGGCTGTCTTTATAGTGTATTAAGCTACTAAGTTGCACGAAATTCTCCATCAGCAACAACCCCATGGCATAGTGTACACACACACACTCAAGGCTACATGGTGCTTCACACATTTGAGGTGATGGTGGGTAAATGGTAGCAGACTGAGGAAGACCCGGTTGTTCAGGATCCTTCAACAGTTTCCAATCAGGCAGAAGTTATGGTAGTTGCAGGGCCATTGCCTATCACATAGAGCTCCAAGGCAGGAAAGGAGTTGAGAGTTGAAGTGTACTGTTGTTGAACAGACAGAAGTGTCTTTGAAATGTGTTTTTATGCATGTAATATTCTTCAGGCTTTTTCGTTTAATTATATAGGGCCATGAAGACAAACAGGAAGCAAAGAGAGATAGACTACAGAATTTTATATATACAATAATTTTTTTTTTCTTTCATAGAGGACATGTCTACTGCAATTGGCTGTTTGTTTTATTTGTATCAAGCAAGCTTTAATTGATAGTGCCATGTCTTTATTGATTGGCTCATCCTGCTTACAGGACCGTCTGCCCCTGGCTGTCGTGGGAAGCAACACCATCATTGAGGTGAACGGAAAGAGGATCCGGGGGAGGCAGTACCCATGGGGAGTGGCGGAGGGTGAGGCATCATTTATCATCATTCCCGTCAATGTCAGCAGTTTCCCAGCATTCATAGGGGCAGTTCACACCTCATAACGAGACAAAACCATTGTGAAACTGTGATGCTGAGAATAAATCACTCCCTGTGATCACTCCACTCTGATGCCTTTGTAAGATGCATTGTGTCGGCATCTCAGTCACTTAAGGAATTGTATAATGCAGAGGAATACAGTGGACTGCTTATTTGAACACTTACATCCTTACCAGTACAAATGCAAACCAGTTGAGTTGAGCTTCTTAGGTAGTTTGTTCACCTAAAGAGTTCGCTAGTACGTTCACATTTTGCTAAAATAGTTTGTTCACCCGCAGTTGGCTAGTACGTTCACATTTGGCTAAAATGACTGGTGTTACATGTATGATGTTATGGGGACATTGGTGCTGTTGCAAGATGGCCCCTTTTTAATGGCTTTGTGTATTCACGTGATGCTAATTCACAATGATGCTAAAGTCTTTGTAACTGGTCTTGTCACAAAGCTCTGGTATGAATGGCCCTTTGGCCCGCATTACAAGGTGCAGTGCACATCCGTCAAGAGGAATGTGAATTTTTGATGACACTGATTGAATTTTGGAAATACTTTTACTTGGTCCATAAGACCAAGACCATGTTTTATCAGATGCTGTAGACAGATTCCTCTGTGAAGTTATGTATGTTTTCACTAAAGTTGTCCGAACACATGTGCATCATGTGCTCCCCCCCCCCCCTTTCCTGCAGTTGAAAATGGGGAACACTGTGATTTCACAATCCTCAGGAACATGCTGATCAGGTAGGGGCTTCAGCTAAGATATTTACTCTGTGTGGTGTGTTTGTGTGCTGTGTGTGTGGAGGGTAGAGGGTGGAGAAGCTATGAGCACAGCCAAACTAAGCTGCTTACATGGCCCAAACATTTTGTGTCTGCTGCCTGGCAGACTGACAACAGAAATGGGAAAGTGGTCATAGGTCGCGTTTGTTGTGTTACCAGCATAATACTGTGAAGAAGTTCCAAAAACACTGGACGTACACTTGAGCACGCAGCTGACTGATTAATTTGGTCTTAGTCTGACCAGATCTGCAGATTGAACAGATTGAACAGGGATAGCCTGGAACAAGAAAGCTGTGTCCTGCATTCACCCCAGGAAAGGCTAAATGAATAGGTAATATGCAGGCTTTATTAGGCAAGAGGATTACAACTCCACATCACTGTCTCGAGGGTCCTTTGGTTCTATCAAAGCTGTGGAGGGGATGATGAATGCTGACTGGAAGCATCGTTTCAGCTGGACGTAACTGGAGCAGCTTGTTGGGAGCTGCAGTTTATATTAGGCCTCATTCACCATCTAAGTTTATCTATGTTTGATAAATTTGTTCTTTACAGGGTTCTTATGAATACTTTGTGTGAACACTTAAGAAAACTGACAAATACCTGACTCTGAAAAATGCGTTAAGTGAAGTCTAAGAACATTTTTCGTTAGAATGGTTGGTGTATGAGTCCCATTGTTATATAAGTAATGGTGCTTTCTTGGCTTGTTTGGAGCAGGTTAACCACAAAAAGCAGAGTGCAACTGTTTGTGAGAAGGCAAACACTCACACATTGTTTCGGACCAGACTAAACAGATTTAGATGGATTTTTAGAGGTTTTGACTTGTTTCCAGTTGGTTTCTAAAGCAGTATGTTATGTTTGGGCCAATCTGGCAAATGTGAACAGCTTACCTGTGCTTTTGGCTGGGCTCTACTGTAGATGTTGCTGTGCAAATGAGAAACAAACTCTGGGACCATTGTGAAATCAATTTGATGCAACCCATCATTCAGAACAAAAGAAAAAGTAAACTGTGAAAGAAGTTTTGTCTTTTCATCTGTTTGCAATACCCAGAACCCATATGCAGGATCTGAAGGACGTCACAAACAACGTTCACTATGAGAATTACAGGAGCAGGAAGTTGGCTGCTGTCACCTACAATGGTATTGACAACAACAAGAGCAAAGGCCAGCTCACCAAGTAAGTGTTTTGTCCCTCTCTTTAAATTTTTTTTTTTTAGTCTGTGTCAAGCAAGTCATGGCCTCCAATGTTCCTTCACTGCTGTGTCAATAGTTATACTCAGCGCTTGTGTTGTAACCTCAACTGGCCTCACTTAGCCTAATCACCATGTTTTGATTGAGTAGAACGTCCACTCACGTCCACTTGCTTCAAAGCCAACTTGCACACATCTGCTTCACAAAGAGACGCACAAGCCTGTGACCACAGATGCAGCCAAATCTTTAATGAAATGAAATAGAAAGCTGTGCATAGCAGCCCATATTGAGTTCATGTTCAGCTGTGAGACACCCACCTGCCAAAATATCACTCTTGTTTTATCACTGCTATTTATTTGATTAACTATCAGTTATTGTTTTATGCTTATGCACACATAGTATTTCGTTGTGGCTTTGCAAAGAGGGAGTTTTAAAATGCTTTCCTGAAATTGGCCAGCATTCAGGGAAATTTTCTAAGTTCCGGTCAAAGAACGGAGATGTTCAAATTGTGACCTCTCCACTCTCTCTTTGCAGTCCTTGGTCATGCTCATTCACTCTTGCTTCTTAAGTGCATGGTTTTGATTTCAGCATGTTAAGTGTGTGTGTGTTTCTGTTTTTTAGACTTGACACAGTTGAAGGCATGTAAGTGGTCATTTAAGTTTCTCCAAACTTCCATGTTTTGTAAGCCTCTCTCTCTTTCTCCAGTCTCCGCTGACTTTACCTCCCCCTCCCCCAAAAGTGGGTGGTCTTACCCTTGTTCCACAACCCTTTACTTCCTGACTTTTACCCTATTGTCAGACCAGGCCAAGACCAGACTGAAGCAGACCTATATTTAGTATATTTGGACCAATTACATCCATTTCAAGTGGGCTTGATTTTGCTGTAATGTATTATTTGCAGGTTAAAAGATAAAAGTATTTGTGTATTTTATGACATTTGTTTGCAGATATTTCTTTGTGTCTTCTAAAATAAATGATTTTTAATTATTTCAAAGTATTTTAAAATACTTATTTATCATAATATACCTTTTAATATTTTATTTCACCCACCTTTGACAAACACACTTTCCCATAGTCTCCCCTGCTCCATCTGTGTGGAGGGGTCTGTGTCTCCTTGCTCCTTTTGTCTGTCCACCTGGGAGGAGTGCTGAGAGGGGGTGCTAGTGTATGGTACAGTGTAGAAGGGGTGTAGGGGATCAGTGAGAGACTACTGGTGTCAGAGGGAAGAGAGAGCAAGAGTGCCTGTGTTAATAGGTGGTGGGACTCATAGGTATAAGGGTAAGGGTATAAGTGACTGGTTACAAATGAGATCAAGACTGTCGGAACCTAGGCTGTTCAGTGTAACTCATTCACTACGTGTTTGTGTGTGTGTGTTGCCCATCTCAGGAGCCCCCTGGCCCAGATGGAGGAGGAGCGCAGGGAACATGTGGCCAAGATGAAGAAGATGGAGATGGAGATGGAGCAGGTGTTTGAGATGAAGGTCAAAGAGAAGGTGCAGAAGCTCAAAGACTCTGAGGCAGAGGTACAGTACCCACCCCCACCTCCCTGTGGTGTTCTGCTGCAGTGGTTTTGTTATTATTCAGTGTTATGGATTTGTAATAGAAAGAAAGAGTTCTTGCAATGTAAAGAGCTCTGGGAGAACAACGGCAATGACGGATCGACTCCTTTTGATAAGTCATCAAAATGTTTTTGAAGTAGTCAAAAAATACCTTCAAGGGGGAAAGCACTGCATAGTTTACTGTAAAATGCCTCTACAAACTTGGGCGGATGTCTTGTCTAATCTAGGCTTTAGATATACAGTTTTTCTGGTGTTGAGGTGATTTCAACACATGCTTCCATCTCCTCCACTGATTGGCGGCAGAAAGTGAGGGCACCACTAATATACATATATATTAGTGATAACGGCTGCTGATGTGTCCTGATATAGGGGAATAATGGGCGAGGCGAGAGCAAAGAACGTGCGTTCCCGAAAGGTGGAGTGGCGTTTGCTTCTGCCAAGTCCATAATTCCCCTAAATCAGGACACCTCGAAGGTCATTATCCCACTTATCAGCCGGCAGCCACATTTATTTTTAGTTATTTTCTTAAATCAGTAATCTACAAACAGCTGGTTTGTAGCTTTGGGAAAGTAGATGCACAAGGCTGCTGTAGTTTATGCAGTTGTTATGGTTACTACTAAAGAGCATTGATGTGGAATGGTGAACTTTTTTACCAGATCTACATCTAAGGTGTCCCATTATTGGGGAATAACGGACACCCTGTCAGCCAATCAGAAAACAGAATATAATTTCTCTGGGTGATAAATATATATAATGTGCTTTGTAATCTTAATAAGATTGCATCTGTGAACGTTTTTAAGAGATTTGAGTTGGGGAAAGTTAAATAAAATTTTGTGTATAGGAGCCTTGGCTAGCACCTCTTCCACTGACACCCCCTTAACTCCCTGCTATGCTCGACCCACAGTTGCAGCGGCGTCACGAGCAGATGAAGAAGAACCTGGAGGCGCAGCACAAGGAGCTGGAGGAGAAGAGACGCCAGTTCGAGGAGGACCGCGCCAACTGGGAGGCCCAGCAGCGTCTCCTGGAGCAGCAGAAGCTGGACGCCTCCAGGTCAGGACCTCTGCCTTTCAGTCTGTCCATAAATCTGAAATTTGTCAGATTTTTTTTTAGGTTTTTTTTAATGTATTTGTTTATTTACCATTTTGCATTTAACTGTACGTTGAAGAAGTTATGATGTCAGTATGTCCAAATAAACCTGTAAACACAAGCTTTTAAAATTGACATTGTCTGTGTACGCAATTTTGAGTGAAGAGCGAAGTTCATTTCGTCTGTTAGCATTCTGTGTTCAGAAAATTTGATTGATTTTGTTTTTGATTGTGATAGTCATTTACTCTGTTCACTCATAACCGTTCTTTTTTATGGTTGTTTACAGAACCCTTGAGAAAAACAAGAAGAAAGGGAAGATCTTTTAAAACCGTTCACAGACGCAAGCTTAAATCGTACGTGCTGTCGACTCACTGCCTGGGCCGGTGGCAAGGAGTTGGCCTTGTGCCAATGCAGATGCACACACATACACAGACCTATACACGGGTGAATACACATGAACACACACACGCACACACACGCACGTACATGTACGTACATTCAGCTTGGTAAGGTCTGTGAGAACTGTGCTGTGTGATGAGCAAAGGTGTGCTGAATAGGAGTCCTCTCCTGACGAGGGTCATCTACCTATTTGGCACTTATTAGGCAGACCAAACCCATATGAATATATATAAATATATATATAAAAATATTATATATACTGAATTCTGTACTCAGAAAAAGAAAAGTTTATTTTTTTTCTGTTTTTGTTGTTTCCCCCATTTAACAGTCAACATCAAACACTTAAAATGCAAGACATCTCTAACTGTTGCACAATCATATTTCTTGCCGGTCATTTGTTTACCTGTTCTCCAATGAAAAGAGAAGGACAAAGTATACTTCATGATGTCTTTTTTTGTTTGTTTTTTTTGTTTGTTTGTTTTTTTTAGAGGAAAATGCCATTTAACATTTTTTGTTCTGAGTATGTAATGCTTATGCCCTGTTCTCTAATGGTGTACCAGGATGCATAGCCAAAAAATCAAAAGAAAGCGCAATCTGCCACCGGTCACTAAAATCTTAAGAGAAAGAAGCTACAAAGCTGCCTTCTTCTCACCACTCTGTTTTTTAACTCTCCAAAACTTTTACAGACTTAAATGCTTTCTCTGTCTAGCCACTAGCCCTGGACCACCATTTATGGCGTAATTATTAATTGTTATATTTCATTTAGTTTATTTTTATATGAAAATATATACCAAGCCAGCTTAAGTAATTTTTTTGTATGTTAAAGAAGGCTTCTTGGAGGCTTGTGAATTGGATTGACAGGTTCAAATGAATTCATAAGGCAGATGATGCTGATTTAAAGAATAAAACATGAACATTGTCATAAGCATTTGCAAGGCTCATCTGTGACTTTTATACAAGTTGCACACATGGCAAATGGCCATCTGCGGCGTGTGTGAGTGTTTTTTGTTTTGTCATGTACTCCATTTCTGTATTTTTTTATTTTATTTTTCATTTTTATTGTACAGTCACTTAATAAACTTGTGATGATAAGGCTGAGAACATTATTTTTGTTTGGAAGATAATTTCCGGTCCCATCGTTGTGCTCTAGAGGGCAGTGCTGGCGTTAATTTTCGTATCCATTGGATTCGAATCATTCTGGTCTGCTTGGTTAATTGGTAACATATATTACAAAAAGACATAAGAAGAATTCTAAACTATTACTTTAAGCATCTTAACAATACGTCGGTATATCACTTCCAATAGAATCCAGTTTGTTATAGTTAATAAAAAACATTTTAATATTTTATTTCCAATAGGCTGCCAAAACCGCATGTCTGGTCAAACATGCAGGCGATTTAGAGCTGTGCAGGTTTTATCTCCCAAGTTGGTGACCTCGCTGTACTTTGAGGAAGGCCACGTTAGGGTAATCATGTCACTAAACAGTCAGATCGGAGGAACCGGAGATTGAAGATGATGCGCTATAAATAAAAAGACAACGATTTATTCTTTTTTTTTTTACTTGATAAGTCGCCTGTTCAGGAAGGATGCTTATTTTAAGAAACAAAACCGCAAATATCAAACCAAGTCAACATACCGCTTTGCTTTCCCAGATTCCTCTTGCCCATTAATCCGACAAAAGACTGGAATTTCTGCCCTAAAATTAGACAAACATTTTTAAGTGTTCCGTGTAATTCATTCCTTGCACAAGTGGCAGAGCATTTTGATTCATAAAACAGCCAACTAATAATGCACCTGTCCACCAGAGGCGTTATGAACAATAAAATTAAGCTACGAGGATACTAGGTTTTTAAGACAGTGCTACTACTGTAGGCTATGTAACTATATAACTACAATGTAACCTTAAAGTTACTTACGTTTGCGCGTCACTTGTGTTTTTGCTGTGAAGAAAAATACAAATCAGAACGCTGTAGCATATTAATAAATATTGGTCGAAATTGACATTAACTTGAATCACTGTTACCTGTGGATCTTTTCCCCATCAGACCGAAGAATTGTTGTGGACCAGGTTTTCTCATGGTTCTTAGTAATATCTGTAAAGGCTCAGGGTGCAATAAGTGAACCTGAGAGGGATAATCCTGAAACAGAGGAAATGTATTTAGAAGAACACTTCTGTTGAGCAGTTTACAGTTTAAAGAAATAAACCATAAAGTTAAATTATCCTACAAACCTCAATTTGATAATTTTCCGTGTCCAAGTGATCTTCGCTGGAATAAAGCTCCTGGCAAAATATATTTGCCAAACAACACAGGACAACAATTGACAGAATTTTCATCTTGCCTTGGGAATGCCTGTCAGGATGGAGCAAAGAATTGGCAAAGAATCGGCAAAGAAGATTTTTTAGAATAAAAATACGTCTTGCTTCACTATCTGTTAAAATAAGGTATGGCGATAAAGAAAATGTCACCACAGACTTTAATGGGTAGCATTGCAACTGCTGGGGTGCGCTTTTGTGTGCGCTTCTGAAGCGCGCGTCATTTTTATATGGTGCAAGCCCCTACTGTCAAGTGGTATGTTCAATTATAATGTGTTAATTCGCGTCATTACACCTCAACATCACCCCAGCCATAATGTGAAACGTGACCAATTGTCCAAGAATAATTAACACCATGACAATGGGAGTTAATGGGAAAGATAGACATCAATGTTTTCAATGATGGGAATTTTGTCTCAAAATTAGCTTTTATTGGTAGATCTATATTATTTTCACTTCCGCTGAGGACTCTCCGTATGTTTTAATAAAGTGCTTGGAACATTCAATTGCACTGGTAAACATAACTACCACATTTATTGACAAGACAGCAAATTATTATGTGATAGCTCATAATTCTATGCATAGATTTTCTTAAATAGTTGTATGCTTCTTTGACCCTTTGAGCCACCGTAGGCCACGCCCACTTTACTTTTATATTACTTTAGCAGGGAAACAAGGAAGTCTTTTATTGCCTACGCTTTGATCATGACAAAAATATGTTTGAAAATCGCGTTTGTTTGTCTGTTAAACGCGAGTTTAAGCTTGTTCTACATACAGGCCCATTCGTCGTCTAAACAATTGAGATTTTCACATAATTTAGACGAGGAAAGGCTCATTCAAGCCATTCACTTTAAATCTCAAAGAAATAATGACATTACAGGATTTGAACCAGGAGACAACGCAGCTCCATTTCAGATTAAGACGCTGGATGAGGAGTTTAAGTATCCCCTACAGAAAAACTGTTCTGTGCTTATCCATGCCTTCACTAATAAGTCGGCTTTCTTGGAATGCATGTGGTCCTCGAACGACTCACTGACCGCCTTGGTTGAGTACCTGCCCGAAAACACTCATGTTCTGTTTCTGTCATTGGATGACTCTGCCTCTGAGGACGCGCTTTGGATGAGGGAGCAGGTCTATAACATTGCCGCTGGCTCTCAAAGGTATGGCCTACCTATACATCCATGGACATCGAATTGTGTACGGTGGCAGTTTTAGAGAAATGATGAAGTGATGCACATGGCTAAATTAAGTTTTTAATGAACAAAAGTGATTGAATTATTCCAGTAGATTAGTCCTTCATTCGTTTTCACGTTTCAGATTTGATTGCTTTTTGTACTTTCCTCACAGGGGTAAAGACGTCCTGTCCAGATTACATTTTTCACCCGTCCCTGTTTTTGCACTTGGAAACTGGATCCCGAAGGTTCTGTATTCCTGGGGCTGCAGTGGTCACAATTGTGGCTTGGCTCAAGCTGTTTTTACCTCGACAGGTTTGTTGTGAAGCTGTCATGTTTGATTGCAAACAAGAGGAGAGGATTCTGTGTTTTTCTAGACTTGAGTAAGAACTCTATCCAAAGCATATGCATTTTCCCATGTTGGTTTGATTCATATAAAACATCTTTGTAAACATCCACAGAATGGATTATACCTTTGATCACAAAACGACTCAATGCCAGGTATGACTGGTTAAATGGCCACTGGGATCAGAAGCCATACAAACTGAAAGATGGAGGTGATGGTTGTACACCCACTTCCTCAGTTGCAGGTGCTGTTGCATGGGTTACTGACAGTGGCTGTTCATTTTTCACTAAGGTTTGTAATAATATGGATTATCAATAGTGTATGCATTATGAATGCTAGGCCATATGGAAGTGCACTGAAAATGCGTATACCGTCTCAACGCATTATATTTTTCCTCAAAGCCAGATAACAATGCTAAAACGGACTGTACTGCCAAACTGTAAAAGGAGACATGTTATTATTCTTTCTCAGATGAAAAACATGGCGGCATCTAAAGCTGTTGGAGTTCTGGTATATGCCTCTGCTGGTCAGCCGATCAAAGATATGAACTGCATTGGTGAGGAATGCTACACTGCGCTAGGAATACCGGCTGCCATGGTGCACTTGGAGACATCAGTTGACAGTACGCTCCGGTATGCTTTCCTCATACTGAGATCATTTTGCGCACTCTCACAAAGCTTGGAGAATAGTGAAACTCAGCAAATAGCCACATATTGTCCACTTAATGTCTAAATTCCAGTGCCCCCTCTAACCCTAACCCATCAACCCTCAAAGACTCAAAGTCAGCAAATTAAGAAGGCAATTCGTTCCAGTTTTTGTTTTTTAAAGATAATTTTGAGACTTTTTTGCTTTTATTATGATGGGACAGTAGAGAGTGACATGAAATGGGGAAGGATTGAGAAATGACCTGAAAATCTGAAACTGAAAAGCCAGGGACCTGGGTTTATGGTATATCGCCTTGGCCCACTGAGCCAGTTCATTACAGTTAACACTTTGTGCCTTCAGGGTTTTAGGTTAGGCTATGATATTGTGATTCAATCTGTTTATGGTTAACTTTGCCCATCAATCTGACAAACGCTTCCTGTTTTCTGTACCTGTTTGTTGTTTTTTGCCCTTGCCACTTCCTTATGGTGGTTAGAGCAGGGAAAGAGGTGAATGTGGCCTTCCAGACCACTCCTTCCCCAAATTTCTTCTTTGGAATTGACCAGCAGGGGGTGTTGTCTGAGACAGGGTGGTTTCTCTACCCCAGTTTCAGATTCCTTAATTGGCAAGCTCAGTGGTAAGTGAACTCATTGATGCAGTTATAACAGCCACCATTCAGTGTAATGATGCCATCTGAATCAAACTAATTACAGTATGGCCTTGGTTTGGTCACCTTTTGTTGTCCAAAAATAAGTAGAGGTGTGAAGTCAAGGAAGATATTTGGAAGTTAATGCTGGACAGTCCTTGTCTGTGTAATGACTCAGTTGATGCCAGCCAGCTGATGCTATTCATCAAGTCTGTTCAGCAAATGCATCTGTTCACACACATACACACACACACACACACACACACACATATACACACACACTAGTAATTAAGAGGGTTGATTTCCAGTGTACCACTTTTTTGTACAGCTCTAGTCAACTATTGGGGGTATGGTTTGAAGAAACAGTCAGAAGTATAAATGGATTACACATCTTGTGCCCCTGTAGGCTTGACTACCAGGAGGGTTTGCGGGAACACCTAGCGAAACCTGCTACAGTTGTGTCTGTGTTTGACCATGCCCAGATGCAGGGGGAGCATGGGGCTGAGGCTGTGGTGGATCTCCCCAAAGGTCTGTTTCTCCACATGCCTGCGTTATTGTCTGGCCTTTTGGATGTCAGAGAGTTTTGTTTTCTCCCCCCTCTCCCCCACAGTCCCAGAATGGGCTCATTCTAATGTTTGTTTTTATATTTTGTTTTGTTTTTGTTGGCAGGATGGCTGGACTATAACGTGCTGGAGCTGGACGCCTCTCTGTCTTGTCCCGGGCGAAGGGATGAAACATGTGCTCACTGGGACCACACCGTGCAGCTGTTTGTGTGCTGTGATCACTTCAGCCTCTACTGCAACATGGAGCTGGGACGATGGATCACGGCATTCCGCAGGTTGCAGATGCAAGAGCCTGTAGTGCTTTCTTTTTCTTTTTTCTTTCTTTCTTTCTACGACTGTTTTCTATTGCTCCTTCATGTGCAACTCTAATGATTAAAATTATAGTCGTGTTTTGATATATACATATATATTTTTATTGTATGTTTTGCTTATATTTCTTCTTTCTACTTGTAAAACTTCTTTTTCTTTTAAGTGCGTTATTCTTCATGCATGTGTAAATCTATAATTAATCTAGTACACGTCCTATTGTTTTAAGCTTGCTATACAAATACTAACCTGTTCGTATCTAACAGAGGTATTGGTCGTTGGATCACAGATGTCTCTCCACTCTTGCCGTTGTTGAATAATGGGAGATGTGCTTTCACCATGAAGACTGTGCCCTGGGCAATGCCTTGGGTTGTATCTCTTAACCTTCGCTTCAATCACAGGAACCAGTCAGGTCAGATGTTCACCAGTGTAAATTTATAAAAATGCAAAACAAAGAATATTGTTTTTCTTCAGCCTATTGGCATCACAATACAAACTAAATGTGCTGAAAATCTAAAGTAAACTGTCATTTGTTGAAGTAACAAGAAGGGTGTGGATTTTTTTTTTGGGGGGGGGGGGGGCTTTGGTTTGTCCCTGAGAGAGGCTTGTGTTCCCTTGGTGTTTGTGGCGGTAAGAAGGCCAAAGGGCTCTCAGAGAGGCCAGAAAGCAGACATGGTGTTCCAGGAACTCCACAGATGTCTTGCTAACAGTGGAGAGAAATGGAGAGAAATTAGTCTCTGGAGGGCTGCCTGGAGCTGTTCATCTTTTTTTTCTCCATAATAGCTTTCAAAATATCAGCCTATTTAAAAAATGTCATCTCCGCCTTTTTTGTATAAAGATTTCAAGCAGTGGTTTTGTGACAAACTGTCCTACACGAGTTGCTTTTATTTTACTTTGGTTGCTTTGGTTACATAGCAAAGCCTTTCTTGAAGCATCTTCTTTCCCTTTGTTCTACAGCTTTAGAGGGGTAATTCTAAAAATGTCAACTCTTCTATTCTAGCCATTTCAGTCAAAGAGACGGACAACACTGAAAGGCTTCAGCCATTCCAGTTGCAATCATTGTTTAGCGGAGGTACATTTGACAAGGACTACAATAAGAGATACCAGCCATGGAAGTTAACAGTTCCTCCCTCAACCAAGAGGGTAATAATCAGGTTGTATTTTTGTACAAAATAGAAGAGATGGTGAAAAAGTAAATTATTCGCTCATGAATCATCATTCAAAATATGATGGAACATGCTGATATAATAATACATGCTATATATTAATGACATTATGTGTCATTGGACCAAACCTATAAGATTTCCTTAACAGAGGTATGCTTTTTTTAAGCAATGTTGAATGGGTGTCACCTTGACTTTTTAAACCCTTTTGTTTGTACTACAGGTTGAGCTGTATGCCGTCATCACTGGCCATGGTAGTGATGAGTATGGCTGTGGAGAGTTCTGTGTCACCTCACATCATTTCCTGGTTAATAGCATTCATAATAACACCCTCGTTTTTGACTCTGCAGGTAAACAAAACAACAACTAATGAAAGATGCCTGTGACGGAAGTGACAGAATGAATTCTGCATGCAGAATGTAAACACAAATTCAAACATTTGACAGTAGAGTATTTATGAAAATACTACCTAGGTTTAGGCACTTAAATAATGATTTTAGTGTTAGTTCTGTCAAGATGGATATGATCAGGACACTCAGCCAAGCTTAGAGGCTCTGTTTCAGCTGTTTCCTTTGGTTGAATTCACTCTCAGGACACAAGTTCTGAGAGTTGCTGTCAGAAATAGTCTGACTCTCTGAGACATACTGTGGATAAGTTGACTCAGAGATCCCAGAGCAGTCTTGAAAAAAATAAAACCTGTGACATATATGAGACAGAAAACACATCTACAAGCAATAAACCACAACAACATACATTTAAAGCTTTTCTATTGAGTGACATTTCTGAGATTTGTATGGAAAATGGTATTTCTAACATTTGTTATATTTGCCCTGTACAGGAAGTGCCCTTGGTTGCGCCCTTCGTGTGCCAGAGGGGGCAGTGCCCAACGAGCATGGCACCTGGCTCTATGGGCGAGGTGGCTGGTGTGACGGACTGCAAGTTGACCCCTGGAGGGTTGACATCACCGATCAGGTAACAATTGTTGAGAATCTTAATTGTTCTTCCCTCTCTGTCTCCAAGAAGCTCTCGAACACCCAGCTCTTCCAAGAGTATCTCCTCTCCTAACACATTTAACAGCCTAAAACACCTTAAATGCGCTTACCATGCACCCTTCCTCCTATCCATTTCGCACTGTTTTCTTCAACAGCACCTAACCAGAATGAAATCCTCATTGCACTCTTAGTCTCATGGTGTTTTTAGTGGTGTTATTGTAAGGTCTGAAAAATCTCCATTTTGGAGGGCATTTTAAAAAATATCCATTTGACGTGCCTAAAACTCTGTTTACGTATAAGGAATGGATAAATCTGTTTAATGAAAATAAAAAACTGACTAACAAAATATGCTGAAAACCTCAAAAACAGCAGTGCTACAGTATCTATGTATTTATTTGTTGTGGTGCAAAGGAGATACATTTTTGAAGTTTTTGTGAAGTTGTTCATAGTTTCAAGTTTACATGTGTCATCATCAATTCATCTGAAGAGGAAGTTATTTGGAGTGCCATAGTCTCTGTTGCTCTTCAAGAACTTCAGTTAAGGGTCTTGAGAGATGAGCATGACTTCATTTGAACAAGTGGACCCAGCTGGTCTTTTAGCCTCTCTGATTAAGTAACTGATTAAGGAAGTACTCCCAGAAAATAATTTGTTGTGTATTTTCAGTTCTATTAATTCCTTTCAGCTCAAATAGCCACCAAAAGTGGAGTGATAGCATCACAGTGGAAACAATGGGCCACATGCACGTCTCCCTAAGAATTTTCTTAGAAAGTTCTTCTGATCCCAATTCAAAACCTGTATTGGTGAATACAAATCTTCTTGAAAACTGCACAATTGGGTTCTAAGAACAAATTTCCATGTAAGAATGTTTGCTAAATTAGTCCCATTAACTGGAAACAATAACATTCTCATTCACAGTGCTGTTCGTTATGCGTGTTACACATACTTAAACAAATCTACACCCCTGTAACTTTTGTGCTGTTGCAGCTTGACTTGAGTGGAACCAATACAATCATCTACTTCGGTTTGTATGATGGAAAGGATCCTAATCCTTCCAGCAACCCTGGATGCATGATCATGTTCTCATATGTTGTCTTCTACAAATGATCTGGAGTTTGTTGGTTGGTTCTTTGGTTTTGTTTGTTCATTTCAGCGGTTACTTATACACTGTGATTAAAATCTCTATTTTTAACTCTTTATTTTGTTGTCGTCACTTTGACTTTGACCTATGTTACTTCTTTTTATGCATGTTGGAGCTTGACGGTTTTGTAAGAAAAGTCTAAATCACCTTGAAAGTGAAGTTTTTCCACACAAAGCAAGAGACGCCCAAAGAAGCTCCCTGAAGCCTGTAATTGAGGCCACATGAGGATTCATTAAACTTCAGTGGCTAATTTAGTAATTTCTGCAAAGTGCCTAAAGTGGGATGTCATGATCCCGATCAAGTAATTCTGTGGCAAGTTTTCTGAGAATCTTTTTGGGCTTTTTGGGCATAAGTACGTCATTGCCTACAATGTTTCTGATCTCTCTATGGTAATATCTCATCTGAGTGGCAGCAAGTGTTCATTTGAGATTCCTGCGACCCTTCTCCAACTATAATCTCTCACAAGTGTGTAATAATCTTTGTGACACCACTGGAGGTTTCCCCAAGATGATGAATGATGGTGGTGGGTGGGGGGGTGGCAGGGGGAAAAAATCATGTTAGATGTAATGTTAGAAAAAAAAAACTTTTATTTCACCGTTTTCATTTTCATGTTATATATTCTCATAATTAACACTGTTAAACTAAGATACAGTACATTCAAAATATGTTTCATGTCTGTGTTAATAGTTAAACACTATGTTGTACAAAACATACTGGCTGTGCAATTTTGTTGTCAAGCAGTATGTTAAAGCATCATAGTACTGCTGCAAGCTGGTGAGAGCATGGTATCTTCACATTTGAATACCCTTGTTCTGGTCCCACTCTGGCTTATAAAAGTTAATGTGTATGCATGACTGTATGTGGAGACCAGGTTGCTTACAGATGAGCAGGTATTACGTTGTCCTGAGAAATATTTTAATATTACACTTTCTACACAGGTTGTAAAGGAAGCATTTTGTATCTACGGCAAAATAAATAGAGATTGTATAAGCCTGCTACATGCATAAGAGGGTTTGCTGAGTAGCTGGGCCCATTCACGGGATAAAATACAGCTATGGAACAGATTTTTAATCTGAGATTTTTTAAAACAGTTTTGGAATAAAATGTAGCACCATTTCCTATGGATTATGAATACAGAGAAATAATGTGACATATCACCATATAAAATGACTACATTACCATATCAAAATGATCAGTGTCAAGTTTCTTTTTATATTCATATATCTTGAGGTACTTATAAAATCCTTATGTTATGAGTACTTGGTTGGATATATGCAAATGTGTGTCATGGAATACAGTGTGAGCCATCCAACACATTCCTTTTCGAAGGCAAATCTTATATCCCTTGATTACTGTATCTCGGTGTTGTCTTGTGTGAGATTATCCTCCCACACAGGCTTTCTTGCAGGTCTTTTCAGATTCAAACTGGTTCCTGTTACCCCCACATCCTCCATACCAGAACCGAGCACATGCATTGGCATTACGGTCATAGTACCATTTGACCACGTAGTCACGGCAAGGACCTGGTTCCAAGGTATCTTTGCATTTTTCATCTGGAAAAGTAGCAAGAGTTAAATCACTTGCCTGTTGGATTTTTTCATCAACCATTGTTTATTCAAAGAGAAATGGACTGAGCACTTTTATGGACTGAGTTCATTTACTGCAATACCCTCAGTTTGTAATCATTCGGAAACAATAATTAAAAAACAAATACAATAAAAAATGTTTTTTAATCATTTTAAAAAGACAGTCAAAACCATCTCAGTGTGGTTATAAAAACACACTTTGAATTTCTTTCTGTCTTTATTAATCAACAACTTGTGCATGAAAATATATTTTGTGAAAAGAAAATAGCGGACTACCTTGTGTAAAGTTGCCGGGTCGTGCAATGGGAATTTCTGGGCTTGGAACAGGAGGAGTCTCAGGGTGTATGGGAATCCTGTGCCCAGGCCCATTGATGTGCCAGTCTGGATGCTCCGGGGGAGCGTAAGGGAAGGGGGGCACACCACCGTTGTACCACCATGACTTCCCACTGTCCACTCTGCTGGTAGCGTCTATGCTAGACCTTTCTGGATCGACCTGGCTTCCAGGAGGCCCTGGCTTGAGATTCAGATTGACACAGTATCAGTAGTATGCCAAATACTTAATAATACCAAGTCTTGCACAGTCAGGTCATTGTTTGATGTGATTTCAAAGCAGGGGTGTCAGATATAAGGCCAGGGGGCCAGATCCTGCCCTTCCCATCGCTTCACGTGGCCCGATTCAAAAACCTTGAAAAGCATTAAAGCTATGTAGCCTGAAAATAATTTTAACAATGCACAAAATAATTCTCATGTTTCCGCTATGCAATACTGGCAATTTAGCATGTCACTATTGAACTCAACTATGAGGTGCATCATGGAGCTGATTACCGACAGGAAAGGAAGACAAAATTAAGTGGCGAGGAAGTTAGAACGCATTTTTTTCACCTAAGTTTATGGTCACGTATGTAGACAAGGTAGGCTATGGTGGCCCTCTGAGGAAAAACTTGCTTATGTGATAAAAATGAGTTGGACACCAGACAACATTTTATGCTGTTAATTTACCAACTTTGTAGTCACTTCAATGGTAAGCATGGCTCATTGTGTTTCAAACACTGGCAGTGAATTACCTCGTTTATTACCTTGTCAGTCAACATAACTCTTTGAAAATGATCATTGCTGGTTCTTATTCTTTCGTTTGCAAACAAAACCACATAGAATGGTGAAAATGTAGAATGTTTTTGGCATTCTGGCACGTGTAGGGGGAGCTCCTGAGGTAAAAAAAATCGCCAGCTTGCTTTAAATACTGCTTTAAATACTGCTTTAAATACCTATATTATTTATTATAGGGGTGTGAGATGGGTATATAAGTTAATCTTTACTCTAGATATTTTGCTCTGATCCATTTCAGAGGTATCTCATTGACAGCTAGATGGCGGTATTGCCCAACCCTTCAGCTTCAGGCCCAGCGCCAGTGATGACTCAGATCATTCAACTACAGGGGATTAAACCTTGCTCCACGCTGAGCTCAGTGGTGCACCTCCAAATGATACGCCAACCAGTACAACAGGTTAGTGTGTTTTGTGTTACCCCTGTGTGTGTCCTCCTGTGGTTTCCTGTGAATGTAGGAGTGTCCGTCCTCTCGGGCTGCTCCCAGGTCTCTGCCCGCGACGGACTCGGGATGCCAGGTGGGAGGTGGGAGCTAGGGATGCGGCTGAACAGGGTTCCGTCATTAGTCTCGCAGATGTGCTGGAGCAGCTGTCGCTCGAGAACTGGGGTGAGTCACAAGCACGCACACACACACACACAAGAACAACACATTGAAGAACTGGAAGTTCCCCATGTAAACATCACAACACCTCCCAACAACATTCTTCTCTGCTGGATTGAGGGAAAAACCTTCCACCACAAATCGGAACACAAAATCTTGTCTCCAAGACAACATCCTACAAGCACACAATATCCCTATTGTGCACACCATGGAATGGGGAGTGGAGCTTAGTTGTTACTTCTGTTTTACATCCAAATTGTGTACAGCAGACACACATATTGATTTTAAGATTCTACAGTTCTACAGTTTAAGTTCTACAATATCTGATCAGTTTTCTACATAATGTTTTGGCATGAAGAATATAATCTCGAGTGTATCCAAACACATACCTGGTAGTGTGGCAAAGTCACTGATCACATAAACATGCTCGTCGTCTGGATCAGAAGCCATGGTGTTGAGCTCCCGCTTGAAGTCCCCAAAGAAGGGGTCACTCTGGTTGACCACACCAATGACAAACATCTCAATACCGGATGTGTGGGCTTCCAGGACAGCATCCTCCAGCTTCACCTGGTCGCGGGTGTCCGTCTGGCCATCGGTGATCACCACGGCAACCTTGCGTACACCTGGCCTTGCCGCCCGGAACAGCTCATTGGCCTGGCGCAGGGCACTGCCCGTGTATGTGCCCTCGCCGAGGTAGATCATTCGCCGCACAGTGGACTTGACGTCATCACGGGACGCCTGCTGGGCCAGGCTCACCACCACCATGTTGATGTGACTGTAGAGCACCACGCCGACTCGTGTCACCTCGGGGCTCACAGACACACGGTCGATCAGGCCATTCACAAAGTCTTTGACCACGTCAAAGTTTTCAGGGCCCACACTCTCGGAGCTGTCGATAACAAAGACCAGCTCCAGAGGATTCACTCTGCACCTCACACCGCAACCTGGGAGACGTGAAGCCACACATGAGAAGATATTTGGCACAATCAATGGACTATTTTCAATTACTAACACTTTTGGAGTTTACATTTGGAGTCAAAGTCATACAAATCACTCCTATGCTTTTGCTAACCCTCAAGTCTCAACCCATACAGGCACTGAAGAATTGTTTTTAGAACATAAAAGGAATGTCTACAGTTACAAGGCAAACAATGATTATAATCTGGTTTCATTTTTCACATACCACATATTGACCGGACAATTTCAATGACCTCTTCTCTCTGGATGTAAATTGGAATAAGTTTGTAAAGAACATGCATACAGTACATATCACTATGCTTAACAAATATTAACATCATGTAATAAGTATATGAATGTTTGAATTCACTCACTGTCAGACCAGATTCCCCTTTTTGTCCAACTCTACCCTATAATTGAAGAGACATTTCTTGGCATCAGAGACAAACAGATGCTCACATTGAGGCAAAGAGAGC
Source organism: Tenualosa thibaudeaui (assembly GCA_027481765.1). Classification (NCBI taxonomy): domain Eukaryota; kingdom Metazoa; phylum Chordata; class Actinopteri; order Clupeiformes; family Clupeidae; genus Tenualosa; species Tenualosa thibaudeaui. Next base: position 5,077,709 of record JAIFZK010000019.1, on the reverse strand, counting down.
AACACTAAGCCCCATTACACACTCTTGTCTGGACAGATGAACATTAACATTATCTGCTGCGTTTGGCAAAGCAGAGATGATCAGGAGATGCCTACCAGGGGTCCTGCTGGTCCAGGGTCTCCATATCCTCCTCTGTCTCCCTTTCTGCCCTTCTCCCCAGGGAAGCCTCTGTCCCCCTACACACAACAAACACCATGTTACATATGCAATATGCTCAGATAGATATGCTCAAATTAAGATGTTTACATTCAAGAGCAACTGTATGGTACGGATGATATGTGCCATTGTACACTTAAGCCAGTGTTAACATAGACAACTTTTATGGATATGTCTGAACATTCTTATTCATCCAGGTCATGGTAGTCAAATTGCTAACTTGTATACAACTGGACTTCTTTTTTGGTGCTTGAAGACGTTTCACCTTTCATCCAAAAGGCCTCTTTAGTTCTGACCTGGTGGTAGAGAACCAGGAGGTATATCTCTGGACCACTGTGGGTGGAGCTGTGATCTTTAGACCACAGACCCCTCATCATGTGACAATGAAGGGTCACATGGGTCACCCAATCGAACCCGGGCCCCCGGGTCTATGTTATGACGTCTTATCCCACTGAGCCACATCACCCGTTCCCTGTCCAGTCTTGAGACTTTTTTCAAAGGCGTGAGATGGAGTTAGGGGGTGTATTTACTCCACTGCAGTTAACAGACCTAACAAATCCTGTGAGAGTGTGTGTAGGATCGCCATCTTGGCTTTACATTTACATTTACATTTATGCATTTAGCAGACGCTTTTATCCAAAGCGACTTACAAAAGAGGATAACATTCAAACTACAACACAATGAAAGAAACTAACAAAGAGTGCATATTGCTAACATAAAAACTGTACTATTTTAAGTTGAAAGTGCAATAGTGTGATAAAAGTGCAGTATAAAAGATTAAGTAGGTTAAGTGCATTCTCAAAATTCAAGCCAGGAGATATTCTGGAAGAGCTGGGTCTTCAAGAGTTTCTTGAAGGTGGAGAGGGTATGCTTCGTCATGCATGTCCTACCTTAACACCTGTGAGACCTTCTCCTGGAGGTCCTCTCGGGCCTGGCAACCCCTGATAGCCACTGTCACCCTGGAGCAAAGAGGAGACCATGCAAAGTAAAAGCCTAAGAGTGGCAAGTAAACTCAATGGCCTTGACTGGCCAACTGCAGTACTGTAGTGCGGTGTTAGCAGGCAATTTCAAGTCCAGCTCGTTACAAGGATACAAGGAAAGTTTATTGTTACATGCACATAGTGACCCATTTACATTTATGCATTTAAATTTATGCATTTTTTTAGCAGACGCTTAGTTACTGGGTGTAAAAAATGAGAGGTGTGAACTCAAAAGACAGTATTAACAAATAGGAGCCTGACCTTTGGTCCTTGAATGCCTTCCCCTGGAGGTCCCTGTGGACCCGGTGGGCCTAATGGACCAGTGGATCCCTAAGACCCAAGGACCAGAACACTTTATTTAACAGTGATTCCTATTCTGCAGACAGCCACTTTAATCCAAAGCAACATGGACTTCCACCAGTCAATGCATCTTAGACCATATCACATAATATACTTCACCTTGTTAATTTGCAAACTCCTTTTTGGCTTAAAGAGAAATAATGACGTGAAATAAATATGTGCAACTATCACGAGGAGGGAGCACTACTAACATAGAGTCTAACTGGATAGTACAAGGCTTGGCATAACATTTTCTGCATGCCTCGATGTACTTTCACAGGTTTGTAAACTAGAGAGAGCTGTCAGTGATATACATATGTTTATGCTTATGATGTCTCCACTCACCTTGGGGCCCATCTGCCCTATGCCTGTTGCCCCTGGAAAGCCAGGCAACCCTGTGGCGCCACGATCCCCCTGAGGGGTAAAAAAAAAAAAAAAGATGTTTTAAAAAAAATTTGATGCAAATGTTTTTGTACTAAGACTGGATATGTATTTCTATGCTACACTAATTTGCAATTATAATTTTATATTTATATAATTAATTATAATTTTATATTATAATTATAATATTTAACAACTACAAGCGCCTGAGAAACACTGATTAGCATGAAGGCTACTAAGGAGAAAGTGTGAGTCTGTGCTCCATGGCTGCATTGCCTTTGGTCCTGGTAAACCTCTTCCTTCATGGCCAGGTTCTCCTATAGAGCCCTTCAGTCCAGGGGATCCCTGAAAGGACAAACATGAGATTTGCTTCAAGTGCTCAGTTACTGAATTGTTGAACCATGTTCTAAATATATTACCAGAACAACAAAGGTTACAGGAAATGTAAATAATCTCAGGAGGATTATGAGCAATAACAGAAATTGTATTGGTGGTGATCATTTTCAAAATGGCTACAGTTACCTGAGGGCCAGGATAACCTTCCCCTTTGACCCCAGGCAGACCAGGGGGTCCAGGTAGTCCTCTCTCACCCTGCGACAAGAAGAACACATTGGGTATCAATTCATCTGAGCACAAGGAGAGCTCAGTGTTCTCATTTGAATGAACAGATGGATAAAGAAATTAAATCAATAGCTGAACAGGTTTTTACAGTATATGGATGGATGTGTTTTGCTGTTTACCTTTGCGCCTGCAATGCCAATGCCAGGCTCCCCCACTGCGCCTACAGTACCTGGTGGGCCTGGCTCACCCTGGAGTTGTAAAGACAAGTGGAAAAAATGTATTATGCTATGCACCAGATATTGTCATTAGCCTGGTTTAAAAGCATCACCAAACTAGAATGAAGTTGAATATCTGAGACACATTATACATTCCCTTCATCCCTAAATCTGCCAGACCCAAAAAATCAAACCTAGACCAACTTATCAGTGCTCATCATGCAGGCACAAATGCAGCAACACTGGGTACCTTTTGTCCTTGTATACCCCTCCCTGGTGGTCCAATGTTCCCTGGTGGACCAGCAGACCCTGGGCTTCCCTAGAAACATGTAACATGTACTAACATCGTTAGTAGTTCAAACAATGAATAAAATATAAACAAATGTCATTAGCATTGCCTCATTAACAGATGTGTGTTCTTGTGTAAGTAAACCCTGTCTGGGTCCTGCCTTATAGAACCATTACAGCCATTGATTTTTTACATATATGCATTTAGAAAAACGCTTTTATCCAAAGTGATTTACATTTTGTGAACTATCAATTGTTCCAGGCAGGTCTTCCCTTGAGCTACTTAAGGTTAAGTGCCTTGCTCAAGGGCACAACAGTGGTAGCCGGGATTTAAACCCACAACTTTCCAGGCTACTAGCATGCTAGCCACATTCCTTAACCGCTACGCTACCACCAACCATATTATAAAGCCTTTGAATGTACTAAAGGCTAATGTACTACTGTGCTGATATACAAACACACTTGAGATTTTCTTCCCCTCTGAATCAGTGGAAGTGACTAGGAAATCTCTCCATTCACAATATTATTATTTAGTGTGACTCTCACCTTTGGCCCTGCAGGACCAGGAGGCCCTGCACCTCCAGGCAGGCCTCGACCACCTCTGTCCCCTCTGTCGCCCTGCAGGGGACAGTGAGTTTGTAAACAGGTCTAGCGTTTACATTTCAAAACACAGATGCTTTTATCCAAAACAACTCACATTTTTGTCAACTATCAATTACATCAGGGCCAGTTTCATCTATAGAGCAACTTGGGGTTAAGTGCCTTGCTCAAGGAATTTGAACCCACAGTTTCCAGGTTCATAGCATGCTATGCCTAAACCACTACGCCACCACCAACTACCAGTGCATACTAGGAGGCAGCCAACTGCTCCAGGTTAGTGTGTACTTCACTGTGTGTTGTGTGTGTTTCGTTATTTCACGACTGGGTTAAAGAGACCACATTTCCCTCACAGGATCAAAAGAGTATAGATTATTATTATTATTATTATTATTATTACACAGGTCAGTGAGTCATGCCATTTCTATGAAAATACACATTATACTGTGCTTTCAGTACTATGATTAAAAGCATGTTTGGAAGCACAGCAGACTGCCAGAAGGCAGTATACCTTCACTCCAGGTGAGCCTCTTCCAGGTGGTCCATCCTGCCCTCGGGGTCCAGGTAAACCAGGTTCACCCTGACAAAATCAATATGCTGTAAATTACTGGGAAATCCATAGTTATTAAAATAACCACACAATTCAATATCCATCAAGAGAAAACACTGTGCTAAGTAACTGTGTGTTACAATACAAACACAACTTTTTCTATAACTTCTTCTTTACTTGAAGGTGTGTACATAACAGTGACATCATGTCATGAATATTCATGACACATTTTTTTTAATGTTCACAAATGATGTCAAGTGTCATTTGGGTTTTGCTGTACAAAGTTGAAACAGTTTGGGATGCAAATATACAAAAGCCGAATGATAGATAATGACAGCCGTCATAAACAAGAATGAAATGTCATCAATGTTCATGATACATCTCATGTCATGTTTATGACAGGCTCATGTCACTCTTATGTAGACACCTTCAAATAAACTGTCACCACTTTTTCCTCTCTGTTGGTCACTTATGAGTCCAGCCTTCTCAACAGTCCCATGTGATTTTCCAGAATTCTCACCTTTGGCCCTGAGGCTCCATCATCTCCAGGGATCCCAGGTGTTCCAGTCAGTCCTGGTAAACCAGCCTCACCCTGGATTAAAATAATAAAGATTTACTGTACTCGGGCACTCTTCCCAAAAACAGAATTGCTAACCAAGTTAGCAACTTTATTGATTGCAATGTAATAGCCCATTGGCAAGAAAGTTGCTAACTGGCTAGGAAGTATGGTTTTGGGGAATGTGCCCCAGGCCCAGATTTACAAATTGTAAATGTAATAAATGTAAATGTAAATGTAATAAATGTAAATGTAATGTAACAAATTGCCAAACCAGATTATCTGTTTATGCATTGCATGAGAAAAGAATAATGCTGTTTATCATATGGACTTTTCAGACCGATATTACAGCATTCTCAGCAGTCTCACATATAAAAAAACAGTGTTTCCCATACATTGATATGTATGTAAAATGTATGACATTCACATTTAGTTTTAGAAAAATTAACATTTAGTAAACATAATTAACATGAATTTTTTGTAATGTAAGCTAAGTGAACAAATGAAATGGTACTTTTGGTCCAGGATTCCCAGTAGTCCTCTCTCCAGGGAGGCCAGGCTCACCAGGGAAACCTTGGTTACCCTAACAACAGATGTTAAAATACTTCACAACTTCAATAACATCACATTCACACCATACATGAGAATCTAACTGACTGTACAGATAAATCAACTTCAAGAGTGTTCATAGTAAACACAAACAAACACAAACAATACCACACAGTACATACAGTACATATGTGAACAATTAAATGTAAAGTCACAGCAAAATGTCCTAAATAATCTCACAACCAGACCATAGGATAACTCTTTGGAGAAGTCTTACTTTTGGACCCATTATCCCCAGCCCTGGAGGGCCTCTCGGACCAGGTGCACCTCCGGGCCCTTGATTCCCCTGATTGGGAGAGGAAGACAAATATGCAACAGTAGGAACCAGGAGTCTTCATGGGTCAGATTTACTGTAAATGTATCTGATTCACTGATTATGGTACAAGTGCTTGTCTTAAAATATGAAACTTGCCAACAATTCATCAAAAATGAAGAAATTATGTTTCGTCAAACCTTCTCTCCTTGGATTCCCACCCCTGGTGCTCCCACTGGTCCTTGGATACCTGGAGGTCCAACCCCTCCCTGCAGAAAACATAATCCAGTACCTTCACAACAAGCTGAAAGTACACTGGAATTACACTAGACCCCATGAGTGTGTGTACTCTACCTTATCACCTTTGCTCCCAATTCCTGGTGGACCATGTCCACCCTTGGGTCCCTCATAGCCCCTTTCCCCCTGTGACATTGAGGAATTACATGTGCAGATGTGGATGGGTGAGTCACTTTAAGACATAGGGTATATAACTGCTTCAGATTATACAGTATTTAATACAGCACATCAATGAATATCATGTCATTGTCATTACAAAGGGCTATTGCACAGCTCATTAAAATGCTGTAGAATGATCCATTCACCTCAATAGGACTTTCAACAGTATTATTATTATTATTATTATTATTGTAACAGTGATATTTCTTAATAACAGACTGTTTCTAAGTATAACAGACCACTGTCAAGGACAGTGAAACAGAACGTTGCAATAACCAATCAGCTGATCTGTTAACAGACTACTTTTTAATCATGGAAGCTATTATCTATCTTAATCATTATGACTATAAAAGCAATGATGCTTTGTATGATCTCTTACGTATCTAATGCTGTACTCTTGAGAAACTGTCATTGTTATTAAAAAAGTCGACCTCACCTTGGGTCCAGGGAGACCCTCACCTGGGACACCTTGAATCCCTTGTGGCCCAGGTGACCCTGAAGGCCCCTTCAAACAGACACAACATCACACAATTATTCATACACCTTCTTCTGAGAGTGCATGCAACAACATACATCATGTTTTATGTTATTTCTACTAACAAGATCCTCTGGGTTTATGACAAAACTATCTGCCATTATGAGCGTATGTTTTAACTCACTGGTTGACCTGGCTGTCCAACCCCTACAAGGCCAGCAGGTCCTGGTCTACCCTGGTTGCCTTTGTCACCCTGAAAGTCACCATGGAAGAAAAATTATACATTATGTAAACATCAAACATTTTGTATTAACTGAGTAAGGTACAGGACTACAATCTCCAAATGGAGTGAAATGACAACTATAGTGAATAATAAATAAATTGCACTGTTTTTGGATGGTACACCGACAGAAACTTCACAGATGATTTGTTGAAGGGATTATCTGGAGTGAATCAACTAGTTGATAAAACTGTTGTTTCATGTTGCAGAGTGCTGTCGGTAGGTTTGACAACGACAGAATTTGGTGCAACATAGTCCAAATAGTCAAACAGCAACCAACGCTAACTATGAGGGCAAGCAAGTTTTGTTTTGATACGCCAGTTTGCAAATTCGGCCTATGTTGTCGGCACTTGGCAGCCTGAAAGAACAGGGCTATGGGCTGCCTAAAACTCCTGATTCCTGCCTAAACCCAACCCCTAACCCTAACCCTGATCGAGTGATTAGCTAACATGGTTTCAACAGTTTGTTGGAATGTTTTTGCTTTGCCATCATCTGTTTTTTGGTTTCGTTTATAATCTGAGCATTTGTAGATCGCTGATAGGGTATCATCCAAGACCATCCAAACAAAGTGCCAAGAGGTCATCATGATGTGTACTTGTAATGAGAGACATAGCATATGTGATTATGGTTAAATTATGCATATCTGTAACCAGAGATACAGCAGATAAAATAGTTAGGCCCTGACCTTTTGACCTGGGAATCCTATGCCAATGTCCCCTTGTGGTCCAGAAGCACCAACAGGTCCTCGATCTCCCTTGATTTAAATAAAGAGGCAACAAAGTGAACCACAGCATCAATCTTATAAATGTGCTCTAACGCAGTAAAAACATTGACAGCATATAAAATTCTTATCCAAAAATATATGTCAATAAATTACATATTTAAAGTGTACGTCCATGTATGTGTCCTGCATATATGTACGCAATATTCATATAAGCACCAGATATACACATGCTGTATATTAGACTTGTATATTAAATATGGCCACTTTCATGCAACCTCCATATATACAAGATATGGAGATATCGAAAGTAAATTCAAACATTATTGAAGGTAAATTAAAATATTTTAATATATTAAAATTTTGTGTGGGATTCTATTGTGTAAACAAAGCAACAACAATTAAGTGTTTTACAGTTTCTACTAATAGTAGAGTGTTCTAAAATGGCATGCAAAGAATCATGGGAAAATGTGTGGCCTTTTCTGTTCTATTTCATGGTATCTCTGTGCTATACTCTCTGTGCTCTGTGCTTTTCAAGAGCTAGAAAGCAGCATTGTGATCAAAGCAGCTCTTGTTCTATCATACAAACTCTCCATTCAAAACCAAATGGCTCGTTTTTGAAAAGGTCAGTTTATAAGTATTCTGGAAGCCCAGACAGTGGTGGAGCAACAGGAATGCCATGGACATGCAGTGCCCCTTTGTGTATGCGTTTGTGTGTGTGTGTGTGTGTGTGTGTGTGTGTGTGTGTGTGTGTGCGCGTGTGTGCCTGTCTGTGGGGGGGCACTTTGACGGTCTCCTGGCTGAAGTTTAGCATTCTTACTTTGGGCCCTGGGAGTCCCTCTGGACCCTGATCCCCTGTAGGGCCCATGTGTCCCTGGAATTGTGATAAAGAAAAAGACACACAATCAGCCAATCAGCTGTCATATATGGCAAATGGCCAATAAGAATGGGCAGTACAATACCTTGCATAATACTTCCTGAAACAGACATCCTGAAGGCAAGTGTTGTGAGGTATGTAAATCACTGATGTATGATTGAGGTGCATGAACAAACCACTCACAGTACATAACATAGCTGAATCAATACATTGTGCCTTTGAGTGGACCAGAGTGATGCACTATGATCTACAGCCAAAACAGCCTCCTTCTGTATTTGCCTCCTTTGTCTAGGATTGGCAGATCATCAAGGTCTTTTTCTCCCTCAAGAGAAGGCAAAAGCACTGCAATCCTTTTGTTATGGTGTTACTACTACCAACTCAACAAGTTGTATTGTTTCTACATTCCCCCCAAAATAGATGCAGTAGTGTGGATTCTGCCAGTTGTAGTAGTGCTAGCAGCAATGTGCTAATAGCAAAACAAGCTGTAGCCGCAGGGGTAGGGCGCCTCTAACCTCTCAATAGCTAATCACAGCTAAACAGTGACTGTCACCATGCCAATGCGAGAGGGCAAAGTTGAGCTGTGCGACTCCGTGCCTCAGCTAATCCTTCGGCACAAAGTCCACTCCTGAAAAAGAATAATATCCTGCAAGGCTGGATTCACTGCTTTAGATACACGTTAGCCGCCGGATTAGCTTTAATCCCTAATTCACATTCCATAAGTGCACGACGGGGGAAGAAGACACTGCTCCATTTGCATTTCCCGTTTTTGGCGAGGTAGCCTGCTATTTGTTATTGGTGGTTGCAATCAGGATTATGAAGGATGTTGTAATCAGTATATTTAGCTGATCATTATGTTATGCCCATCTAGCTCACAATATATGGATACTTTAACTTAGCACTGTGTTCATTACTATAGTAAAGTTCATTACATTACTATAGTCCTGATGACACTGACAACATAAACATGAATCCAATCAAAGCTAAATATTAAATAAATCTGCACTAAAGCATGAGCATAATTTTCTCCTTAATTAACACAGTAAAAACACTGATTATTATTACACATACATAACCGTATTAATGTGCAGTCAAAAAGCTTTACTATCTGCAATCAACCCTTTCAGATGTACATTAGTGGACAGTCATACTGTACCTGCTCTCCCTTAACTCCCCGTGGCCCAGACGGTCCCACCAGGCCCTGTGAAAACATTGGCATGGTCCAATTAGTCTCTGCACAAATGGTCAAAGACTACATGTGGACTCGGTACAGTTCTCTGTAATGGAAAGGTCTTACCGTGTCTCCTTTAATCCCTGGGGCACCACAGTCCCCTCTCTCGCCCTGCAACATAGTTCACATACAGTGAAGTGTTCACTCAACATAAAGTACCAACGAGGTACTACCAATGGAAGTAATCAGTGGTCTATGGTAGGTATAGCTACCATAGCTTGGCAATGAAGACTTCAAGATGACTATTTACACATTTGCACATTGCAAACCAGTATGGTGTACTTCTTAAACAAACATGCTGAAAGTCCTGATTTGATTGTCTGATGGCTACCTGTGGAAAACTACGTTGTTAAGATACTTTACCTTGTCGCCTTTAAATCCTGACCTCCCCTATTGAAACAGACAAACCCCCACAAATTAAGGATAACATTATATGGTAAAAACATTCCATAAAATATTGTTTGTGATTCAGTGAATTTTGAAGTTTTCGAAGTGTGAACCATGAAAAACACAAACAGACTTTACCTCAGCACCATCTGTACCAGGCCGGCCATCCACACCAGGCTCTCCCTGGTAGAGTACAACACATATCAGATTCTGATGAGCTTACAGACACACTCACTTCACCCACCAGTTAAGCAATACACAAAATCACCCATCTATTTGTAGCTCAACCAATCAACCAGTCAGTCAGTCAGTCAGTTGGTCAACCACTCACTCAATCAACCAACCAAGCAAACACTCAACCAACCAACCAGTCAGTCAGTTAGTCAGTCAACCACTCAAGCAACCAACCAACCAGTAAACCAACTAACCAATCTATCAACCAGTCAGTTAGTCGGTCATTCAACCACTCGATCAACCAACCAGCCAATCAAACAAACAACCAATCATCCAACCAACCAGTCAGTAAGTCATTCATTGAACCAACCAGTCAGTCAACAACTCCATCAACTAGCCAACCAACCAACCAGCCACTCAACCAACCAACCAACCAATCAATCAATCAATCAATCAATCAATCAATCAATTAATTAATACATTAATGTACATCAATGTCCTCATACCGTTGAGCCCTTTGGACCTGGAGGTCCATCATATCCAGCGTCTCCCTTTTTACCCTAAATGTAGAAGGAAATTGTGTGTGATTAACAAGCACACTGTATAAAAGCACCTGTGCTTTTAGTGCCTAACAACATTGATAACAAATTCTATAACAAAATATTATAACACAATATTATAGACATTATAAAACCATAACAACAAAATAGAAAACAGAAATAATCGAATATTAAAAGAAATTAAAATCTGTTATAACGGAAAAAAGGAACATTGACAAATGCAGAAAATAAGCAAAGTGTATTGTTTGCAGGATTCAACTTGTGGGATGGGAGCTCACCGGGCTTCCTGGTAGGCCTCTTTCACCCTTCTCACATGCACACACTGGCTGTGGCTGTGCCTTGGGACACTGCAATTGGCAGGGGACAATGGGGTTAGTTCATTAAGTTGCATTAAAGTCAGAACTACCAACTACTACTAAGATTATTTCAAAGGTTTTAGTTTTGAGATACTTTCTAACGCAATTATATTACACATAAAAAATAACTTACACCTTCCTTCGCAATGGCACTCTGTGAAAACAAAAATAGACAAGACACTGATAAGTATGCCTGCAAAGTATATCAGAAACCTTGCAAGACTATAATAGTGAACTATTTATTTATTTATTTATTTCTCCTACTCTCCCCTGTCAAACAAAAGCTTACAGCAAAGGCTTTCTGTTTGGAATGGAAATGGGAAATGGGAAAATGTAATGAAATTCAGTTTGTAATTCAACACAGTCCTCACTATTGTGTGTCTGTAGACAGGGCTTAACCCCTGGGGTGCTCCCGACAACTTCTGTGTATATGTGGAAAATCCTCTATGGTACTCTTTCATTCAGCTATTGACAAGTGAACTTTCCCTGAGGACACCCAGCGGAGATTTACATGTACACTGTACGCAAGAGACGGACAATAGCAACTTGGATTTTTATTTATATGGGTTGCTAATGTGTAAGTTATTTGCCTTGTGATAGAAATTTCCAGTATGAATCTCTTTCACTTCATTCTATGTCTGCGGGTCCCATTGTCCACCCAGATTATGTGAAAGTAATTTTTTTTTGTTGTTTTTTGTTTTTTTTACATCTATATGTCTGGCTGCTAAGACAATATAATTTAATTTCCTTTTGGGGAATCTCTGACTGAATTAGTTAGTTAGTTGAAGTCAGGAGAACACTGGTTACCAGGTTCTCCAAGGAAAAGTCAATCAAAATCCCAAAAACTTCAGCAGACTCTAATATGAGGAAAGTATGAGTGAAATGTGACTGGATGATGGTAGGTTTGTATGCACACAATAGACAACGACACTCATCTTGGTTTAATGTTATTGGTTTCATTCCTGTAAGCCTACAGTGATGCTGTGTTGTCAGAATCCCCGTCTAAACCATGGGCAAGATGTGATGGTGTCGTGTTTAGAGTGTGTGTCAACTCATACTTACAATCTCTCTTAGAAGCGTCTCCTCCAGGTTGGTATCAGTGAGAGAGTGGACATACATCCGGGCAGGAGTGCTGGCCATGGAGCGCAGTTTGGCCATACTCTGGCTCTGCTGTGCCTGGTCTGACAGGCCAATGGCAAAGATTTTGATGCCATTGCTCTTGGCTTCCGCGGCTGCCGAGATCACATCTGGGTTCCTGGGGTGGTCGGAGCCATCGGTCATGAGCAGTGCCACCCGCACACTCTCTGGCGTGGTCTCTTGGGTGAAGAGTTGCGTGGCGTTGGTAATGGCGTAGGTGGTGTATGTGCCCTGGCCGATGTAGGCCATCCGAGCGACGCTCTGCAGGAAGTGGTGAAGGGTCTGCCAGTCGGAAAAGCGCTGGTCCACAAACACACTGCTGCTGTACTGAATGGCGGCCAGTCTGATATCTAATTCCCAGCCGCCTAACTGCAGCTGCGCGACCCTGCGGCTGAAGGAGTCCACGAAGGCCTGCTGCCTCCCGAACAGGAGGAGTTTGGCGCTCTCCGAGCTGTCCAAGATAAACGCCAGCTCCAGGGGACACACTTGACCTGCCAGGAGATTTAATGTGGGAAGACGGCCCCCATGGGAAGTGAGAAAATTCAAAGACTCCAGCTACCGAATGTTGGGGCTGAGAAGGAATGAGATTGACCACACACTCAACAGTCAACTGGATGTCCTAGTATGGTCTAGTGGACACATACATATACTTAAGTACCCTCCAAAGACTTTACACAAACAAATACAGAAAACAAAAACTTCAAACATCTAGAATAGACTAGGGGATGGCAGGATTGCACAAGTCGGCTATATGCCAGTGTTAGATGTCCCAATATAGTCCAGTCATGATACTTCAGTGTCCTTCCAAAGTGTGTTCAAAGAAGAACAAAAAAATCTATTCTTTTCATAGGGGATGGGTATAGAACTATCTACTGCTGAGGTAAAAATCAATATAAATTGTGTGCAAAGCCCAATTATTATGTTGAGAAATAAAAAATCTTACCCCTGCTATTCCGTCTTGGTCCCACAGATCCTCTCTGGCCCGCAGTCTGAGGTGAAAGCACCAGAAGTACAAGGGAAAGCAGCAGGACTTTACCCATGCTGTCTTGGATCACACGGCCTAGTCTTGGACACAGCAACAGAAAGAGACGTATATCTGATCTAAGGGAGACAGCTGTCTTGAAATGGCTCAATCACTGACTTTTCAAATCTTGCAAACTTATCTGATGGGTTTTCTTTTCATTGACAGACCTAAATATAGTAAAACTATTCCAGCTGTGTTCAGTACATAAGAAAGAGCTTTAAAATCATCTACAAAGCTGAAGGTCCTTTACAAACAACAGCACAGTGACCTTACTGTTACGAATAGGCTAGATTTTGTAGCCCTTATATTATCTCACATATGTTTTTATTCTCCAAAAGCACGTTCCTGATCCATGGAGAAATTTTAAATGTAATCTAATTTTTACCTTACTGTATCCTAAAGTAGAAAGGTTTAACACTCACCACAGCATAATAAAGTTAGTTGAAGCCACTTGGCAAAACTGTCATTTCAAAAGATGAGTCATAGCCCTCCCACACTGTCCAGCGCTTGAAAACTCATCAAATGACTAGAACATTTGGGTTAAAAGTCATAGGTAGGCTACCGTAAATAAGAGTAGACAAACAATTCCTGTTTCAGTCAATAAACGTTATAAAGATATAAAATGTATCGTCTTTTGATCTTTAAGGCTACAGATTTCCCAAATCAGTCTGCTTTGATTAAATAGTCTTCACTTCTGACTTCTAAAATGCAGAAATATTCTATTCTCTATCATGTAGCTAGATTTAAAAAGAAGGGAAAAAAAAAAGCTAATTCCTTACCTTTCATCTCATTAACACGAAGCTGTAACTCCTGAGCGCGCTGTAGCTGCTCCATAACAAGTTTTTGTGCGCTGATTCTTAACGAAGAGGAATTATTACCCCAGTGGGAAGGGGCGCTTTTCTGAGGAGGGTTTACTCCACGGGCTTACTCCACGAACTATAATTAGATAAGCCTCTCTCATCAACAGCCATGACATTAAACATTTCTAAGATGATAAATTATTTTTAACAACGTTTTTCGCGTATATTTTGAAATACTAAATATTTTTCTTTCCATGATAATGTAGTGTACCTTTGGCTACATTAGCTCTCAGTCTATGCTCTTACAACAGCACCAAACAACAGGAACACAGTAAATCACATAACCATCAAATCCTAGGTCTTAATCTGACACCATAAGGAAACACACATACATACTCTTTCTCGCATTCATAGATATTTCCTCATTCATTGCGGCAGTGAGAAACAGATGCACTCCAGAGTTTAGCCCCTTAAAATAAGAGCAGATTGTATTTACACGTGACTCAGCTTGGACAAAAAAACAGAGTTATGATTGTTTCCATTGGAGATTTTTTGGACATCATGCTACACAATTTTCCATTCAAATTTGAAGGACGCATAGCCTATGAATTTAAAAACCAGCCATGGTTTCCCCCAGAGTGCTTGGTGGAATTGCTCAACATTGTTTCCTCTGGAACTGTGGAATCATAAATCCACCCACCTGGAGTAACCCAAAGAGATGAACCAAAACATACACTTGAGACTGAAGTAGCCCACACATTTTCAAAGATCTCTGTAAAACTATTCCGAGTAACCTGCATAATGAGCTGAGCTTAGCAGGAGTTGCCAGAACAACACATCACTAACAAACACCTGTACATCACCAGTGGTACATAGTTCGACAGCGCTGATTAACACCTGTTGTTTCTTTCGACGGCAGCAGAGGGCAATATAGCTCTGTACTATGGCAGAATTGCGTATAGACCGCTCGGTGCTGCTGAACTGCCACACCGCGTCCATAAACGTTTATTTCTTTTACTGATAGCCGACCCTGTAACCATGGTCTATGTAACGAAGAGATCGTAGCATGTTTACAAAGCGAAATATACCCTCCTTGTTGGTGTAATAATAATAATAATAATAATAGGCCTAATAATAATATGCATAATAATAACGTTAATGTAACCGCAGTTAAAAATCATTGTGAAATTCATACAAATTCATTCAAATCATGGTCTGTCCTTAGATTTTGAGTTTGGTCATATCTTGGGAAGACTGTGTTATGAACTCTGTGACCTCCAAAATGAACAGTACCGCTAGTGCCCGTAACAACCACAGGGGGGCAGCAGATAAGAGAACAGGTCTTGGGAGAGCAAAGGTAAGAGATGAAGGTCATTGGTTGAATGGGAGGTAGACCTAAGTTGACAGACACAACTGACACATATGACAGTATCTTCTCTTTGTTTGTCACTCTCCTTTACTTAAACTACATCACTGTCCATCTGTGTTCTAACCTGGTACCCTGTTAATTCTAGTTTCAGCCTATACAGACAGTAGCCTCTGTTTTATGCAATATGTTGTTCATAAAATTACTCCAAGCATAAACATTAGCTAACTTATTGCTTCTGTTTTTTTTCCTATCAACTGTAGGTTATTGCTGTTCAGTCTAGTTTTCACTCTCATAGCAGATATTTGCCTACAGTTAGTGTATATGGCCTTGCTGACTTGGGAGAGGCAATTAGCATTTGAAAAGTCTCACCTTCCTCTGCAGAACTTGATATAAAAGGGTGGGGTGTAAAAAAAATCTCTCACAAAATGCTTTGGTCTGTACACCAATGAGAGTCTAAATATAACTCCATAGTCCATATCTGAAAAACATGTTTGTCCATGTTATTGCCTTTGCAAAATCTACACCCCCTTTGTAGTGCTTGCTTTGTCACAATACTTCCCTCATTGCATGATAGATTATGTGCTTGCGTGCTTGTGAGTGTGTGTGTGTGTCCATTTGTGTGTGTGCCTGTATGCTTGTGCCCATTTGTGTGTGTGTGAGTGCCTGCCTATATGCTTGCGTGCATTTGTGTGTGCGCGTGCGCGCGCGTGTGTGTGTGTGCCTGCATACGCATGCATTTGTGTGTGTGTGTTTATTTGTCATTGAGGGTGGGGAAGAGAGTAAGAATCAGGTACATTATGAAACTTGGATCAACAACCTTGTCTTTGATTAAGCCTTGGGTTGTCCCTGTCCCACATTAACTGAGAATCCTTTTTTTTTGGACAGCAGTTCTATTTCCATTTATTTGCACTTACGTCACCAGTTAAACTCGCCACACAAACCAGGACACTGGTAGACTTTTGTTGCATTCAGAACACAGGGCAGGCTTATTACACATTACTCTGTCTGCGAACTTTGAGCACATGAAAACGACATTTACAATGGGTTTGATGATTTACTGGAACAAACACACCACATTAAACAGGCGAACAACAGAGATTATCACCTTACAGCCAATTGGCCACTAACACACACACACACACACATACACACACACACACACACACACACACACACACACACACACACACACACACACACACACACAAACAAACACACACACTCACACACAGTATAGTCATGTCTGGGCATTATGAGTGACAGGATTCAGTCAGGCATTCTATCAGTGAATGATACAGTTCTTGCCTCTGGCATGCCTCAGGAATGTACTTGTACCAATGCACCAGTGGCCAGCCTTTTGCACAGGTGGAGCTTGGATTGCAGTCTGAATGCAAGCAGCCACGGAACCTGAAAAAGAAAATATGTGTGCTCTCTCTCTCTCTGTCTCTCTCTCTCTGTCTCTCTCTCTCTCTTTTTCCGTCCCTGTCTCCCTCTGATGACTTCTTTCACAGATGCCTTATTTAACAAAGAAGTGGGATTAAATGCCTCCATGGCACCTCAGCAGGCACCCATCTTATTACTCTTACCAGGTAGAAAGTGTGTGTGTAAGAGTTTGTGTGTGTGTGTTTGTATGTGTGTTATTATCCAGGTTTTGTGAAAACAGGAGAGTGTGAAGAACAGATTTTCACCTCTCTGAATGAGGAAATATCTATGAATGCGAGAAAGAGTATGTATGTGTGTTTCCTTATGGTGTCAGATTAAGACCTAGGATTTGATGGTTATGTGATTTACTGTGTTCCTGTTGTTTGGCTTGTCCTATCTCTTCTAAATGGCATAATCTCTGACTCACAAACAGCTTATTATTAGATCATTTAGAATCACAAGTCTGATTATTGGTGCACTGTTTTGGAGTATTCCCTCGTGCCTCGTCAAGCCAACCCTGCACTGGTCCAAATCTTTGAAGTGCCTCCTTTCAATTTTGTCCTTTCATTGGGAAACTATGGTGCTGTACTCGGCTTTGCCAACTTCAGCACCAGGGCCATATTGTCAGGCTTGGCTAGCACTGGCTCTCTTGTGTGAGTTTTATTGGAGCGCTTTGTATGTGGCATGTGTGTGTGTCAGTGTGAGTGTGTGTGCATGCATGCGTGTGTGTGTCTGTCTGAATGTCAGTGTATGTCAGTGTGTGTGTGTACTTCATGTGCTAGTGTGATAATGTGCTGATTGTATTAGGCCCCCACTAACTGGGAGGAACTTATAAGGGAGACAGATGGTGTACTACTCCCCCCTCACCCCCCAAAAAAAAACAAACGCACACACACCACTCACACTCACACACACACAAACACACATACACACAGCCACCACACACAGACCCAGCACGTTCTCTCACATCTCCCACTGCTCGGCAACGCCCCTGTCCCTATCACCCCTCCACCACGTCTGCACTCCCCCTCCTTATCAGTCTGACGGGAGCCCTGACTTCATCAGTGAACCGACTGAGCCGACCAGAGCAGTCTCATGACGGGCTCGCAGACGTGGACAGGAAACCACGGAAACCACAGTGACGTTCCAACATCCGGTTCATGACACACTGTGCTTATTTGGTTTTAATGAATTACCGTACACATTATGCGCTTGTGTTGATTAGTTTTGATGTTCTGGGGATGAAATATCTGGAAATTGCATTACTTTTTGGTATCATGTTGCTGTGCAGGGCAAGGAGGGTAGGAGATTTGCCATAGATGTCTATGTCCCATGTAATTGTCATGTAATTGTGTTACAAGTTTTATAATATAGTTATATAATTCCCTTTTTGGGTTTAGTAACTGGAGCTTGAGAATTTTTTTATCGTGTATGTGTGTGTGTGTAGATGTGCGTGTGTGTGTGAGTTTGTGTATCTGCCTGTGTCTATAGGAGTGCATAATCATGTTTGTTAGCATGAGAGTGGATTTCTATGTGTGTGTCACTCTGGTGGATGTGTGTATACGTGCATGCCTGTAAGCCTCTGTTCCAGTTAGGGACTCGTACTCCTTCACACGTGCACACGTTCACGTTTATCCTACAGGTCTGCACTTTGTGGCTGTCTCTCTCCTGCGGAAAAGTCCTTGGTCATAAATTACTCACACACACATGCACTGCGCACACACACACACAAAAGCCAAGTGGCTGGCTGGTTCACAAGGTGAAGGGAGCAGAAAGGACAAACCCAGCTTGTGGAATATGTGTGTGTGTGTGTATGTGTGTGTATGTATATGTTGCCCAGAGCCTTATCAGGATGAGCTCACCATTCCTGGGTGGAGCCGCCCCTCCATCAATCGCCGACATATCTGGACTACTGTAGTAATGATGTCACCACCAGCCACTCGCGTTCTACACTGCTCTCAGTTAGCCGCAGCCAATTGGCTGAGATGCGCGTAGGGGGAGTCGTAGCTGAGAAGGGGCTGGTTGTTGATGTAGAGCTCGCAGGCGCCTGAGGAAATGCCCGGGCTATCTTAATCAATTACAGTGAGGAGGAGATGGTTCAAATGAGAGTTTACGGCTTGTGGTTGAGATCCAGACATTTGATTTTTTTTGCGCATTGCTGCTGCTGCTGCTGCTGCTGTAGGTTTGCTGGTAATGGAAACTGTGTGCTGTGCTGTGCTGTGCTGTGTGAGAATGAGGGTTATCTCTGGCTGCTGTTGCTGTAGTGCTGTTAGGCTCAGAGCTCACAGCTCAGAGACGCTGTGTGAGCTGGAGGTTGAAGGCTGCTGCCTTCGCTGTGTGAAGCAGAACAGCAGCACTGTGCAGCAGCTTGCTAGGATTCCCCCCTGGGAATGACAACAGACAATGCTGCTGGCGTATGGTGTGTGTGTGTGTGTACCTGTGTGTGTGTGTGTGTGTGTGTGTGCGTGTGTGTGTGCATGTATGACTGTGAGTAAAAGTGTGTGTGTGTGTTTCCGTCTGGTACTTTCTTTTTTTCATATTCATATTTGCATGTTTTCAACATGACACTGTTGTACCAGCCTATCTGTTGTGTCTATGTACAGCAGAATCTCAGAACTACACACAATGCAGATAAAACCTCATTCCAAGGGGATGCTATGTGAGTGGGGCTTTTACAAATGCACACCTATAGAGAAGAGCATTTCCCAATCAGCAAATGACCTCAGATGAGAGAAAGCATTTTTAGACCATTTTATGGTTGCAGGTTTGGCGCAGTGAATCTACTTTAGTGTTGCTCTCCATATAGAGATAGATGTGGGGATTTGGGATGACAATAGGTTCTTCTTGGTGATGGGGAGAAGTGCCAAGTAATTATCCAATAGAAACGCTTGGGTCTTCTGGGAGAAAGGATGTGATTGGCTCGCCAGCTTTGTCTAGAGATGTTGGGATGTAAACCACTATATAAGGCTTTAGACTCACACCACTACACACACTCCTCTGTTTCTCCTCTGTTTCTTTCTACCAAACTCTTTCAGTAATACATACATATATAGAGATACATACATATAAAAATATATGTCAATGTACATAAAACAGATGTTTATATCCAGTTTGTAATGTGTTTATGTGTTTTGCTTTTAGAAGTATTTCAGAGTGGTGGTGCAACAAAACGGCAGTGTGGTATCACACCACTGTTCTCCTCGGAAAAAAAAACACTCTCCCTGCCTGAGTTAAGCCTCACGCTAAAAATATCCTCTAAGTGTATTTTGTGCAAATGTTTTGATATGTGTGTTAAGATGTGTTGGGATGTGTGAGGAGTGTTGTAGGTTTGTACGCCAAGGCTGCTGCATGGTTTGATTTTACCATCTCCTCTAAATGGCAAAAGAACACAATGCATCCAGAAATGGCAGTGACATCCTACAAGTGTGTACTTAAGTACTGTATATGTATATATACTATCCTGATCAGTGTCTATCAGTGTGTGCTAAGTAGGTATGCAAGTATCTTGATGTGTATCAAATAAGTATGCATATCTTTGTTAGTGAAGTTAGGGTCGTTCCGGGCTTCAGTGTACTAACTGACACTGCATTTTTAATACACCGTGAACCGATCCACACTATCTAATGCAGTGCACTATGGAGATCATAAATATTTACTGTGAGAGTATAGATGCAGTGTGCTTCAGATGGTGTAAGGGGGAGAGTTCACAGGGCTTTGCCTCACACACACAGGCAGAGGGATGTTCCTGTAGCGGTGCCGCCATCACAGATTGGACAGAGAACGAGAAAGGAGAGAGAAGAGCAGAGGAAAGGAGAAGAGAGGAGAGGAGAAGAGAGGAGAGGAAAGGAGAAGAGAGGAGAGGAGATGAGAGAAGAGCAGAAAGGAGAAGAGAGGAGAGGAGAGGAAAGTAGAAGAGAGGAGAGGAGAGGAGAGGAAAGGAGAAGAGAGGAGAGGAGAGGAAAGGAAAGGAAAGGAAAGGAGAAAAAACTGGTGGCGATGGGGACACAGCACAGAGCTGAGTGGCACTCTGTCCATTTATTTCAGGTGGGCAATAGTTCACCCAGATTTTTAATATTGGGATCTACATTTTTGGTTTTTCTACACATATATAGGTATATATATGTATGGGGGGACCTCATAGCTCTTACACTCTTGCACTAATTGCACACACCCAAAAATCTGGGTTCATACTACGCCCCTGCTGCTGCAGTTACACACTCCGCCAAGCCTCTGACATGGTGCCTCCTCAGGGGAGCCTGAGCTTAGTGGAATAGGAGAATAGACTAAGCCACCAACAATATCACACCTCCCCCGCTCACCTCCTGGACCCCCACCCTACACACCTCCCCACCCTCCCCTCTACTGCCTCCTGAAATGGATTCCATCCACATCATCCTATGGTGAATGCCCATACCAAATGAGCTCATTTCAGAATCTGCAGTCTAAAACTGCTGTTTTAGATCACAACAGCACTTGACCTAGACCACACAACGTGAATTTCCTTATGGGATGAATATCCATCTATCTGTCTGTCTGTCTATTCTATCTATTTATCTATCGATTCATATATTAATCTTCATCTTTCTACTGATCCATCTATATATCTAATCATCTGTCTGTTTATCTTGAGCCTCTATCTGAGCCCCTTTTAACTGACATGGCCCAAGTATAGTATTACCTTGAGGAAGTCATGAAGTATAGCTTTGCTCATAAAAACAAAAAGTGCCTTACATTACATAAGTCCTGTCAGTAGAGAATTTAATGGCTCTGTAATGAATTAATAAAAGATAAGTAATTAAGTGTTGCATTAATTACTACTGTTACTGATACTTGCAGGGAAATGTGAAATATATTTTTCATTGTGCTTTTTAAAGAAACGCAGCCTCCTTCAGGACATTAAGGGCTTCCTTCAGGAGGATGCAGCGTGTGTGTGTGTGTGTGACAGACAGAGAGAGAGAGAGAGAGAGAAAGCTTCTGGCTCCATCCCAACCCACTATTCCTCTCTTCCTTTCTCTCCCTCTCCCACTTGGACTGGGCCGCCTGCCCTATCACTCACCAGGGAAAGGGCTGCTGGGTAATTAAGGCACTGTTATAGCCCATTGGCTGAGGGGAGTCTTAATTATGGGGAGTAGCATCATCTGATGTGGTGGTGGTGGTGGTGGTGGAGAGGGGGACTGGGAAGTTGGAGAAAGCTTGTCAGAGGGATGAGGGTTGAAGGAGCTATTTGAGACAGTTTGTGAGTGAATAAGACTAAGTGGTGGAGGACAGAGAGGGGGATACAGGAGAGGACAAAGGGAACGAGAGAGACTAAAAGGGTGTGACTATGAGGGGCTGCATGACCTCAGACATATTTATTTATTAACTTTCTCAGACAGATATGGACCCACTGTCATTTCGGCACTCCTCTGATTTAGTGGTGTCGTAAATTGTGAATAAATACATTTTCCAGCATGCAAGCTCTGTGAGCAGGCAGTCGGCCATCTCTGATCCTCATAACTCCAAAGTGGGATGACCATAAAAAAAGAGAGGGAGAGAGCACCCAACACTCCCTGACTCACAAATCTCTAATGCCTCAGGAAGGATGGATGGTTCCAGATGCTCAGACCTAATTCTGGAGGATGGGGGGTCTGTATGCGTCTCATGTTTACACAAGAATTCTTGGCAGCTTCCCAGATAGCTAGCCTGTTAGTGGGTGACAGCAACGCCCCTGTCATGTGGGGGGTATGGAGTAAAGATCTCGCAGCTCAGACATTTCAAAAATCAATGTGTTAACCTCAGTTAAAAATCTGGAATTTATGGTATATACAACACACACACACATACACACACACACAGTATATATACACAAAATATATACACACTCATAGATATGTAGTCTGTCATATGTGGTAGTACAACAGGAAGAGTTATTCTCAGGAACAGTTATTCTCAATCAAAAAACATAATTGGGACACTATTAGAGACCTGTTCCTTTGAATAGACCATCTTTTCTAAATATTATTGAAGGAGAATAACTGTTCCTGTTGTACTACTGCCCCATACTAACCAAATTATATTAAGATCATAATTCACATACAACAACTATCTTACTTATTATGAATAAGCAGTAATTAGGAGTTTGTATTGGAAATATTCTTTGTCAATGGTTTACAATGGGTAGAATAAGCTCAGGCAGAATAAGGTATTAATAAGTGACTTGTAATGATTAACAAAATGGCTAGTATGTTATTAATTTGCATGTTAATAAGCTGCTAGTTAATGGTGAATATGTGTACTCTAATCGGAAGAGTTACCAAAAGTGCTGACAGTGTATTCTTACAGAAAATAGAAAAAGGCTTGCTGGCATTTAAAATAATGTAGTGTCAACTCTCTCAAACAGAGGCTCAACTCTCTCAAACAGAGCCTCATCTGTTTGAGCTTTATTAGTAGCCTATCTATCGGTGTAGATGCTTTGCTAAAGTTGCTTATATTGACATTTATTGGACAAGAACAATAAAAAACATTATTACTGCTAGTACAAAACATATACCCATACAAAAGGCTCGTGGCTATGGTTAATTGGCAGTATTTGTGCCTGGATATTTATATGTGTGATCAGATACTATATAAAAAGCAGGGAGACCTGCACTGTGTTGTGAAACAGTAAATGAATTGATGCTGTCTTTGTCAATGTTTGTCATTCTCTAGGCCCAGTGGAGGACAGTAAGACAGGCCTTGGCCCATCAATGGCACAAAACCAAGCGAGCAAAACCTCACTCTTACCGCTCACAGGGCTTGTTCCAGACACACAGCTTTTGGTTCTAACTCGAGCAGATGAGTCCTTCAGATCTGCCTGGCAAAAGTTATGTTGTTGACATAGGAAACCATGGTTCTGCACGCAACCTTTCTTCAGAGAACTTAAAATCCCATGATTCCCATATCTATGTTAAACAAGGAAGAGGGGTTTTTGAAAGGATTATAAGAAAAACAGAAGAAGAGAGAAGGAGAGAAAGAGGAAGGGATTTGACAGGGTGACGGACAGAAATAGAGGGAGAAAGTGAGAGGTAAAAAAAGAGAAAGATTAAAGTCTCTCATGATTACCTACATCTGTGATAAAGTAACACAAGCGTGTCAAATGGTGATAGTTCTTGTGCCACTTTTTCCTCTCCAGCTTGTGTTTGCAGCACTCTTTGTGGGCGTCGGCGTGGAAAATCAGTCAGATAAATCACAAACGAGGCAGCGTCAGGGTCTGCTGAGTTTCATCTCCATTCTGTTCCTCTGTCGTACACCACGGGACCGATGCTCGTGCTATCCAGACAGATGTGCTCATCTGGCTCGTCCTCATGGTGGGCTGTTTCTCTCTCGCACACAATCCCGTGGAGTTAGGCTCATGGCTGAGGGTCAGCGTGGCTGACCCAACACACACACACACACACACACACACACCTCTTTCTCTCCCTGTAAATAATCTGCTTCTGTGCCACCTTTTGACTAAGTGTTCTTGTGTGTGTCTGTGCATGTATGAAGGCAGTAAGGTGTCTATAGATTTGATTTTGGTGTAGGTTCAACAGGCACAGAGTTACTACCAGGCTCTTATAATCCTTGCAGTTTCTGTTCATTGCAATCCTCTTTTCAGTGGCCTAAGCAAAGTCACTTTAGGGAGCCCTCACCACTGGAGTTGCGTGAGTGGCAACACCTGAGAGGGTAAAAGCGGAGCAAGAGGCACAAACATTCATGATGTTCCGTCCTCTAGGGGGAGGAGGGAAAATCCCCCGTTATGCAGACCAGAGTCGAGCCCTCATACGCCGATACAGACGTAGATCTCTGAAAAGTTTATATTCTCCCACTCCCACTTAAGCTGACCAGAAATATTAACGTTTGCTCCCATTGTAACAAATAATGTTGCTCTCTCTTGGTCAGTATTCAATGATCTTTGGCAGTACTGAGTGGAGCAGCTACTGCATGTATAGTAGTGTTGGGCTGCAATACATTCTTTACTTTTTAAAAAAATCTGTTATACATGCTTGATAAAACTATTCTGTCATAATGTTGGCTTAGAAATGCAGCGAAGCACTCCCAGAATCCCTGGGGAATTAATCAACCAAGGTTAAGTCTACAGTTAACATTCTCTCTTAAAGTTTGTGTTTGCCAGCAGGTAGGCTTTTTCAAAATGGGCATTATTCAGTGCATGCAGTGCACTTAGACCATTTTCACATCAATCAATATATTAATGATTTATCTATCTATCTATCTATCTATCTATCTATCTATCTATCTATCTATCTATCTATCTATCTATCTATCTATCTATCTGTCTGTCTGTTTGTCTGTCTGTCTGTGTGTGTGTCTGTGTGTGTGTCTGTGTGTGTGTCTGTGTGTCTTTGTGTGCGTCTGTCTGTCTGTCTGTCTGTGTGTGTCTATAGGGAGAGGATCCATCAGTGCAGCACTCCACCAATCAGAATCTTTATGGTAGAGGGGGTGGCAGCCAGAGTGGCTTAAAGCATTTGGGCTCAATTCCCAACAGTGTGCTGGAGGAAGGATATGTCATTCCTGCTATCCCCACAGTCAAATCCAGTGCTGGTGGTATATTATGTGGTGGGGATGTCTTTCCTCTGTGACTGATAGAGGCGCAGAGAGAGCAGTCGGGATAAATGGTAAAGGTGGATGCTGGAAAAATATACAGTGTTAAGTACTGGTGTTAAAATCTTTCTCAGGATCATATAGGCAGAGAGGAGGTTTTACAGTTCAACAAAATAACAACCTGAAACACCACCAAAAACACACAGAAATGGACTCTAGTTTGGCTATGCCAAAATGTGGATCTTAAACCTGCCATGGGCCTCTCCAAAAGGGCATGAAAATGACTGTGCACTCACATAACTGAGCTAGAATAATTCTGCCAAGAAGAATGACAATTATGTCCAATACAAATGTGTGCTAAACTTGGAGGATCATTCTCAAGATGACCTGAAGCTACCATAGCTGTCAATGGTGCTAAGTGCTACGGATCTGAGTAGAACATTTCAGCTGGGCGTAGCAACTTAGCAAACATGCTAGTTGGATGGCAAAAACAGTGAAATTTGTAGTAATGGGACTGAATGGGATTATTATTAAACTAATCATGTTGATTTAACCAAGATAAAAAAAAAAACTTTTGTTATCATGATCTTGTTAACTGAGATGTATGTTATAGAGGTTGTGCTTTTTGTTAGATAACTGCTAGGCTACAGTCATCTACTTCACTTAGTTAGTTAGTTAGCTGGCATACACATAGGGCTTGAGATAAGATACTTCCAGGTGGAAGAACACTATTGTTTAACAACATTCTAAACTCCCATATACTCATGAATAAAAATTTCACTCTTATTTTCTACATCTGTTTTTGCTTTGTCAATCTGTGCATATTTCTAATCCAAGTGAAAATTATTGAAGCTTGAGTGTATGAAATTTTATGGTGGTCACTATACTTTCTGAATGCCTTATACTGACGTGAACATATTGCATCATGGTTCAAAGACATAAATGCCCGTAAGCACAGCATGCACACACACTGACTACCAAGGTAGATGGTGTCTACAGTAAAGCACAGAATCACAAAGGGAGCATTTTACAGTTGTCATGCTCACCACTGGACTGAACCAAAATAGTGCAGCTCTTTGTAGGGTTGCCTCTGAAGTTCAGTGAGTGCAAAGTAAACCAAACTAGATAAGAGCTGTGTGCATGCCTCTCCTTCTCTACGCTCCACTACTCTCTACCAGGGCAGCTTTGGGGTGGGCTAGCCACCGCTAGCACTGCCTCGGCTTCTGCCACCTCTGCCACGGAGCTCGCATCCAGGCCAAGAGTGGGTGGCATGAATTGTGTGTGTGTGTCTGTGTGTGTGTGTGTATGGGTGTGATACAGGAGATGTTAGATGTCCTTTTTGGTCCTTTTTTATTCTTTCTCTCTCTTTCACTCCCTTCTATCTTTGTGTCTTTGACTCTGACAAGGGAGTCAGTGTTTTGATTAAGCCTGGAGCTTGCATACCTTGGCCTTGCATGATTTGTTGATTGCCACATTCAAAACAAGGTTATGGTGTCATTTTGTCATCCCTGCAGATGTACTCTACTACAACCACCTTACACCCCCTTCTCACCTCACACGCATACACACACACACACACACACACACCTCCTCTGCTCCTCTCTATTGTGTGCTGCATGTATGCCTCTTGTTGATTCCACCCCCGCCCCCCCCCATTTTCCAGTTCCTTGAAGCTGCATTCTTAAGGCGAAGTGCGTAAGCACAGGCCTGCTATTTTGGGCTGAATGGAGGAAGTCTTGGCTCTGGCAGACATGGGAAAAATGTTCTTGCTGTGCAGACATGTGGAACGGGGCGCCTCAGCTGCTGTCTATCAAAGGGGTGGAGGGGGATTCACATCTGTACAGGGCACACTTGTGCATGCATGTAAACACATGTACTCACACACGCACACACACACACACACACACACACACACACACATTTCTACCTTCAACATATTAATATGGATGCAGATAATTGAATACACTGCATGTACACACACAACACACATGAAATATGGTGAGGATAATATCTCTCTGTTTGTATACATACACACAAAGGCCTTGGGATTTAGAGAAAGGATGAAGATTTAGAGATTTTGATGTAGAGGTTTTGAGATCTGTAGTGTGTGTCAGATTGGTTCAGAGTGAGTTCTTGTGTCCTCACAAGCACTGATGTCAACTTTTATTTTGAACAAAAATGGCGTAGGCACATAAAACCACAAAGGCCAGTGCAGCTGACCTTACCATGCAGCAGTCCAAGTCATTTAACTGGCATTGTAAAGTCAGAATGGAATATCAAGTAGCACATCAAGTTTTCCACATGAGTAAAAAGGTCTTCGAATACAGTGATTTGCATCAGCCAATCTCGCAGATTGGATGCGTTTGTGTGTCGGTGGACAAATTTGTTACGATGGTGTGACTATTTCGTAAATGCATGATGTCTACCATGCAAGGTCAACAAGAGTCCAACATGCCGCAATCAGTTACAAACAAGCTTCAGAGTAGGCGATTTAATTTTGTCTGTGTACTCTGCCTAAGAGGACTTTTTACTTAAGATGACATGTAAGAATTTGGTTAATCTATTTATAGCAAAACACTTTGGCAACTACTTTTGATGGAATTTGTAACTGACTGCATTTCTCTTCAGCTTTTTCCGAAATCAAATTAAAAACATTTCTGTGCATTTCTGGTTAAATTTTAAAGGAGACCAGCATAAGCTAAGAATGCATGAAGCACCCAAAGGTCATAAAGGAGCAGCCTCTGACCTGTTTATAGGACACTGACCTACATCACCTCCTCCACTCTGACCTGTTTCTAGAGGACACTGACCTACATCACCTCCTCCACTCTGACCTTCAGGCACACAAGGATTATTTCCTCTCGTCTGGACAGTGGGTTAGCCTCACTGTAAGCTACTGTCTTTAATAAATGGTGTCCTGCAGGCGTCCAAGAAAGGGCTGTGCTTTTAAGACGTGGCTTGTTTACCTTCTGTGCGCACTGGTGCTGCTGATGTCCAAGGCTGGACGTAAAGGCCACTTCTGCTTGCAGTCCAGAGTCCCTGCTGTCATCATCAACAGCTGAAATGCCCGGACTCAATAGGCTCTTTCAGTGTGTTATTCCATGCTGCCACTATTGATGCCAAGGTGCACCCTTCCTCTCTCTCTCACACACATTCTCTTTCTATCTGTGTCCCTGTCTCTCCATGTCACAAACACACACACACACACACACACACACACACACATACACACACACATTCACACGCCACATATACACAGTCTCAACCATACACACACAGATCACAGATTCACACTCACAAACAAACACACACATACGCACACACACAAACACGAAACGGTCTTTCTTAATGGGGACCAGGAGACTGTTGAGAAGGGCAGTTGCTGTGGCAACCAACTCAGTTCCTTCACACACACACACAGACACACATACTGAGTGAGTGAGCGAGCGAGGAAGCAAGCATAGGAAGGAGTGTATGTGCATAGCTTCCTTATGAGTGGGTCTGAGCTGCAACAGAGGCTCATTCTGCCCTCGGAGGAATGGGGCTGAGGGTTGTGCTCTCTATGGGGCTGATGCAACACTGTGAGGCCTGACTCACCAGGGTTACAGCAGAATAGCACCCAAAAACACATATATACACACACACACATGCACAAACACACACTCACCCTTAAGAGACCTATTCTAGAAGATTCTAACCTACTTTTATGGTAAGTAAATAAGGTCTTTGTGAGTGACACCATCTCCAAGCGCTGTAATGAAACACTTGAATTGTGGCAGGACTATAGATTTTCAGGTATGTTGCTGGAGTACTGACTGTAAGCAGGCAGTAGATTGTAGATGTACTGAAGTGACTTCATGTCTCTTTAAACTCAGTAACCCACCCCACTGGCCTCTCTTTCCTTCAGATGTCCATTCAGATGTTTTTGCTGACCTGTTTTGTTCACCTCTAATTCAGTGTGTGTGTGCATAAATGTGTTCATTTGTCTCTTGGTGTCTCAGTAGCAGAGCACATGTCTGGACATGTTTGGACATGTCTCCTTCTGTGTGTGGGAGCTTGCTGCACTCAGGAGCAGGTATACACTTGGCTCTCTGCATGGAGTTTGATAGACCTGAGAGAGAAAGAGAGAGAGAGAGAGCAATGTTGAGAACTCTGCATGGAGTTTGTTATAACTGAGAAAGTGAGCGAGACAGAGAGAGAAAGAGAGAGAGAGAGCAATACTGAGAACTCTGCATGAAGTTTGTTATAACTGAGAGAGTGAGTGAAAGAGATAGAGAGAGAGAGAGCAATATTGAGAACTCTGGAGGTTGTTATAACAAGAGAGAGAGAGAGAGAGCGAGAGAGAGAGAAAGTGAGAGAGAGACAGAGACATAGAGAGCAGGTGCTGTGGGGTAACGGAGCAAGACACTGGTGGTGGTGGTGGTGGTAGTGGTAGTGGTGAAGTATATTAAGCTGGCCTGGTTCAGCTTTCACCTCTGCTGCTGCTGTGGAGACAGACTGGCCTGTGGAAGACATTCTGTGGACTAAGCTGAGATCACAACAAAGGAAGGTGAGGGGGGGGGGGGGGGGTTGCTGTTTACTGTGACTGTCAGGACATGGGACATATAAATGACACATGACATTGATATAGTATTACTTGTCCCTATTGGTTATATAAATGTTTCAATGTGTGTTATCATACAACAAAAGAAACATTTTGGTGTTGAGTTTATTTCTTTGTTTATTTCATTTGTTTATTCATAGTTTGTTTGTGTATATGTTGAGTTTCAACTCTGTTTTGGAATATGTTGGTTGTTTGGCCAGGTCTTGTTATAACAGAAAGATACAGTCAGCTGGTCTGACAGACAGTTAGCCTAGCTGCCTTGATAAGCTGACAGGCTGGGATGGAGAGGATCCAAGATTGCTCTTGTGCTCTGTGTCTGAGTGACCGGATCTGCCCCAAAAGCTGCTCACCAGAACTCAGTCTAGCACACTCACACTCACAAAACAGTTAGTCAGCAGTTTCCTCCTGGTGCTGCTAGGAATTTCACAGTGAACTTGAGAGTCACTGACTTCATCACAAAGTCCAGATGAATAAGCATAGCAAGTAGATGTGACTTAGACAGTAGAGAATTGAGTTGTGAGGTAGGTGAGACGCATGAGGAGTTTATCTGGACTATCTGGATGTCTGAGGCAAAGGGGCAGACCTGAAACTTCACCCAGCTACTCGAGAGCCTCTTCTGCCTCAGCACCTCCCCTTCATGACTCCTCAAGCATTCCCCGACTCCCTCCCCTCGCTTCACTTCCTCCCACAGCAGAGCATTTCTTCATCAGAATAGAGTTTGGGCAGACAACAAACATTACAAGGTTGCTGTTGTTGTTCAATCAGTAGAGTTCCTTTTGACTAACCTTTGTATAGCAGTAGCTGAAGTCGTCTTGGGCGGTGGTAGCGTAGCGGTTAAGGAACCTGGCTAGTGTACAAGTAGCCTTAAAAGTTGTGGTTTCGAGTCCCAGCTGCCACCGCTGTGCACTTGAGCAAGGCGCTTAACCCTAAGTTGTTCTAGGGGAGACACATGTAATGTAAATCTTCACTGATATAATAGGTTAGTGGGCTTTTCAAGGTTGCTGCATATTGGCAACTCAGAACTTTAAATAGAGTCCTTGCTTGTGACTTCTTGTCTCATTTGTTAATAACTTGACCCGAGTATAACGTAGTTATGTCTTGAATAGACTCTACAGACTTGGATACTGTTATTGAGGAGCTACTACCCAACTTGGCTTTCTCCATGATCTCTCTCCCCAACATTATCAGAGTATTACCATAAATCTCTAGTTAGGTAGTGATGACTATCAGATGGTACAATTTACCCAAAAGATACCCCTACATAAAACAATGGTTGTAGTCAGCACAGGGACTTAGAAACACAATGAAAGTATTGGAGGAACACAGGTCCCAGCATGCATCAGCAGCTGTTTGCTGGGGTGAAGTTGAGGTAAGATCCACCCGAGACACCCTATGGTCTGTTGACTGAGCCAGTCACCTATGCCCCCTCCACGACCAGAGGCTCCGTCATCACCTGGCTGCAATTTGACACGCTTACCGCGCAATGGAACTGTGGCTTGAGGACAGAGCAAAGCGAGCCTCTGTTGTTGACAAGGAAGCAGTGTTCCAAACATAAACACACAGCCATGGAGCTGTGGCTCATAGTAGAATATACAGGCCTGGGGCTGTTGTGAGCAGGAGGTGATCTAGTCTAGTCTAGTCTAGTGACTTTCTGACTCTCCTGTCTCATTGACATCCAGCTACTGGAAAATGTGTAATGAAAGCCAGAGGTGGTCTTCCCCTGACGGATCGCTGATGTGCTTCACACATAAGTGCTGTTTCATCACTTTACTTGTCTAGACACACACTCACACACACACATATACAAAATGCAGGTGATTTAGAACTCCAGAATGGAAATATCACTTTAAGAGAGAGGGTATTGCTGTGAGCACTCTCCACTGAGTGTGTGTGTGTGTATGTGTATGTGTGTGTGTGTGTTTGTGTGTGTGTGTGTCCTTGCAGTAAAACCCTGGTCAGGATGGCAAATCCTCCTCCTGAGCTGTGTGTTGCTCTTTGCAAAGCACAGTGGTGATTCCCCTGGCCGTTGGTGGTGTGGCGTGGCGTCCTCTCCTCTCCACTCCTCTCCTGGCCAGTCCGCTGTGCTCCTGGAGAGTGACTCAGTGTGGTGGGCCACTGCCACTGCTGGGCTAATATTAGAGATCCCACAGCATTAATGGCTTTTTCAGGTTTCCAGGACTGGAAAAGCTGCCAACTTGTATCAGGCCTTTTTTCATATACAGTGACAACATGAGTGTGTCGGCGCCTTTGTGTTTGTGTTTGTCTGTGTGTGTGTATGTGTTTGCATATGTGTATTTCGACTTGCAAATGCATACAGAGTGGAAAAAAGTATACTTTTCCCTACTCCCAAATGTGTGTGTATAGAAAGCATGTAAAGTGTGTGTGTGTGTGTGTGTAAATTGCAGTCTTGTTTGTGTGTGTGTGATTCTTGTTTTTCTGCACAGTCTGCCCTGTACTGTAGCCTTCAGCGTATAGTTTGCGAGAGCAGTGGGTTTGAAGGCCAGATCTCTCTCCCTCTCTCTCTCTCTCCCTCTCTCTCTCTATCTATCTTGCTTTTATGGAGGTGGAGTGGCTTAGCTGGTTCTCACTGCAGGACTCAGTGATTCATCCAGGCTGCTGGCTGCCTGCTGTTGTAAGCAGGGTCAGGTGACATGCTGTTGTGGTGTTGCTGGCTGATTTAGGGGGCTTGAGAGGTTGGAGCAGGACAGAAGTCTTGTTTGGACCCGACTGATCTCTCAGTCACAAAACATGAAACATAAGGCAGGGATGGGGGGCAGGGGGGTTAAGCAATCTCTCTCTCTCTCTCTCTCTCTCTCTATCTATCTATCTATCTATGCAGTGGCATACTACCTGCTACATGCTTAACACATGCAAATGTATGGACATGGAGATGAGGTTAAAGAGGACGTTTGTGTGTGTGTGTGTTTCTACGTAAGTACAACTGAGCTTCTGCTCTATGAATTTACATGTGTCAGTCCCAGAGCCCGATGCGTCTGTGTGCTTGTATGTCTCTCTCTTTCTCTCTCTCTCTCTCTTTCCCTCTCCCTCTTCGCCTCTCTGCTCCCCATATAGCCCTTACACTGGATCTCTCCCACTCTCTCCTCTCTTCCCCTTCCTTTCCTCCCTCTCTCTCCCTACCCCTGTTCCTCTCTCCCTCCCTCTGTCGCCCCTCCCTCCCTGCCTCACTTGCTCCCTCCCTCCCTCCCTCTGTCCGTGTGAGCGTAGTCTGGGCTCAGTGCCAAGTGGAGTGTGTTTTTTGAATGAATACCTGATGAGGCTGCTGAGTCTGACTGGGGGGGAGGAGCCGCTCGCTAGAGTACTGTGGAGATAGAGAAGGAGGGAGGGAGAGGGAGAGAGAGAGAGAGAGAGAGGCAGGATGGGAGAGAGGGAGGGAGGGAGGTAGTAGAGAGTGTGCGAGAGGGAGGGAGGGAGAGCGAGAGAGTGAGTGTGATAGAGGGAAAGAAAAACACGCATGAGTGAGAGAGAGAGAGAGAGAGAGAGAGGAAGAGTGAGTGAGAGAGAGAGACGGAGAGAGAGAGCGTTGGCAGTCGGTTTGCCTTGCATAACATACGCTGGAGCTCCGCACACTGGGCTTCATGTGAGCCAGCCCATGGCAGAGAGGGACTTCCTATACTCTCATCTACCGGACTGACTTGAAAGGGGAGGGAAGAGAGAAAGAGAGAGGGAGAGAGAGAGAGAGAGAGGCAAGCTCTGGACGTAGAGGAAACTGCATGTCAGTGGGTCTGGCTGAATGACTTGCTATGAAGATTCAGACAAAGGAAGGCAATGCTTGCAGCCGCCACCGCCACCACTACCGGAGCTGCCCGCTAGCTCTCTGCCCAGCGCTGACGACGCCGAGGTCGGACAGGGGAACGTGCGTCCAGTCCTGAGTCGCCGAGAGACCCACGGGTGAGACCCTGTGCACACAAAAAACGGCAGGGCTGCAGGGAGGTCTTGGTGCTATTTTTTACTCTCCTGTCTGTCCAGACACACATATATACACACACATACGCACAGATAAAGATACATGGACAAATAAGAAAGACACGTACACACACACACACAGACACACACACGCACACATACACACACAGTTAAGCTTTGAAAGACACACACCAAGACAAACAGACAGACACGCACACACGCATATATGTAAAGCCTGTGTCTGCCGTAAGCTGTGGGGTGGTTTGTGAATTGCTTGTGTTTTGGTCTTGAGTGTTGAGCTGAGGCAGAGGGAGCTGAATCCTTGGGGGGGGGGCTTGTCTGCATCTGTGTGCTTCTGTATGGATCTCTCTCTCTCTCTCTCTGTCTACTGTCTATCTATCTATCTCTCGCCCCCCCTCCTCTCTATGGTGCTGTTGTGTGTTGCTTCCCCTTTGAGGAAGAACAGCCAGGCGGGAGGCTGCGCTCTTTGTACGGGCAGCAACAGTGCTGTTTGGACTCCCATGTCTGACTGTGGGCTCCCCTCCCCAGCCCCGCCTCTTAAAGAGGCAGGCACCCAAAGGACTGGAGTGGAGCTGTGCTTATTGGAAGAGGAGGTGGTGGTGGTAGAGTTGGTTGTAGAGGGGCTCAGGGAGGTGGAGGAGGTGGAAGGGTGGAGACGTTTGGGTTGGGGTGTTTGTTCTGGTGTTGGCTTGCTCACGGCGCTCGTATCGGGCTGGGGGTGTGTGTGGGAAGAGTTTCTGGAAAGGGAGGAGGGAATGGACAGGCAGGCAGATGTTACGCTTCACTGCTTAAATGAGCGACAGGAACAACCTGTTTGTTACTGTGGTGTTACATGTTTGTGCGAGACAGACAGAGAGGGAACAAGAAGGGAAGAAACAAGGAGAGTGAAAGAGAAAGAGAGAGAGAGGGAGGAGAGAGAGAGAAAGAGAATAACGAGAGAGAGAGAGAGAGAGACTGTCCACAGTCCTGTATGTTCGGCTTAAACTCCCCTCTCAGGCAATGACATCATGGGCTATTTGATCACCTTGTGATGGAGGCTGGGGCTGACTCCTGAGCTGGCATTGTTGTGGCAGCAGCCGAGTGTGTAATCTGATGGCAACACAACCACTCTGTGTGTGTGTGTGTGTGTGTGTGTGTGTCCCATCTGACAGCACGCCTCACTCTTACATCAACGGCTATGCAACTCCCCTGCAGATCAAATACTACTTTAGTTCAGTTTGCGTCGTGCACCTCACGTGCGTTGCTCTGAATGTTTACGTTCTCAGGCAAGGCTCGGCGAGGACAATGTGCTCGTGCGCTTTTTCCACTGCCGTCCATCCATAGGAACAACGTGTGCTCTGTGTGTTTGTATGTGTGTGTGTGTGTGCGCGTGCATGTATGCCCACCATCACGCGCACGCTGCCTGCCCATATTGACTGACTCACAGAGAAAAGGAATCAAACAGACCTGTGGGCCCTTGAGGGGAAATGATACAGAACTTTACTGTTTGCTGAGGTGCCATGATCTTCCTCTCAGGCTGCTCTCTGTGGGCGTTCATGTGTGTATATATGCGTGTGACCTTGCACAGTATCTATACAACAGGATATATTTACAAACAGCTGGTTTGTGTGTGTTTACATTCTGTATTGTGTTGGTGACAGGAGATTTGATTTGAGATGTACAGTTATACAGTGTATATGCATTTTATATGCATGTGTATAAGATGTGAGTCAACATGTGTATCATGTTTGAGCTGGGCTCTGAGTGTGTGTGTGTGTGTGTGTGTGTATGTGTGTGTGCGTGTCGCTGTATGTATGTATGTGTGTGTGTGTGTGTGTGTGTGTGTGTGTGTGCGTACGCGTCCGTGTAATTATGTGTGTATGTGTGCCTGTGTATGTGTGTGTGTGCGCGCACGTTCTGCATGTGTGTGTGTGTATGTGTATGTGTGTGCACGTTCCACGTGTGTGTGTGTGTATGTGTATGTGTATGTGTGTATGTATCAAGAGAATCTAATGCTGTCATCTACTGGAATCACATGCCTCTGACCTTATCAAGTCCGGCATGTTTTTGAGATCATGGGCAATTGTTTTTTCTGAAAGTAGAATAATTTACTTCTTTCTTATGAGCCATTATGGCCACCGTAGTAATATAGGCCATATGTGTTGGGTCTATGTGTTGATACTGAAAACCTGTGTAGACTACCTTCTCTACTGTAAGAAATTGATATGAGAATTGATGAAATAAAGAATTGATAAGCAGTATTGACAGTAGCATCAATAAAGATAAATTCCTATCAATTCCCACCCTTATGAAAGACCTTGTGTTTCTATATTTTTTTTCAGCAGTACCAGTGTGTGTGCAGGTTTAAGAATCTCTGTATGTTTGCATGAGTGTGTCTTTAGGGGGCCTCTTCAGTTCCCCTATCTACTACAACACAGCACAGCAGCATGTTATCTGAGCAGAAGTGTGTGTGTGTTTGTGCGTGTGTGTGTGCGTGTGTGTTTGTGAGAGAAAGAGAGAGAGAGAGATACAGAGGGAGAGAGAGGTAGAGAGAAAAAAGAGAGAGAGAGAAACACTCCAGGGTGTTAATCTCACCCCTCGGATGCCCTGCCAGGTTGTAGTTGAAAGTGCTCCCCTGCTCTGACTACGTTACCCAAAAGCCATCTGCACGGTGCTGGGCTTGGAGGCTCCCAGACGGGAGCAGCAGCAGAGTGAGAAAAAGCTGTGTGGGGGTGCCAGGTGTTCCAGTTAGGTTTTAGTGCTGCTTGGGAAGCTAATGAGGGAGAAAGATATGACTGACCAAAAATAACATTATGTGCATCCATGCCACTAGAAAGAAAAGCGAAAGAGAGCGAAAGAGAGAGTTAAAGGAAGAAGAAAGAAAGAGAGAGGGAAGAGAAAATAAAAGAGTGGCATGAAAAATACACAAGAGAGAGACTTGTGGAGGCATGGAGTAGGAGGGGAAAAGCAGACAGACAAAGAATGCTGGAAGATGTGAGGGTGAGAGGGCTTTTCCCTGCTGCTCGACCCATTGTGGCATTTCACCCACTGCACAGTGACGAGGCCACTCATCCCGAGCAGAGACAGTGTCGTCGTCCCGACCAACCAGATGCTCCAAGCCACGCTTACCAAAGCGCCGGGGCAAATTGGCCCGTGAAGGATGTCCTTCCACCCTTTTTCTACTCAAAGGATGATTACCTTGACTGTCACCTGTCACCCACACTGTCACCACCTCTCCTGCTCCCCCCAATCCAACCCCCCATTATCCTGCATCACATCTCATAAAAGATGACATGAGTTTTCACACAGAGATCATGTAGAGCAGAGCACCCAGCCTGGCTCTGCCGAAGCCATAAGATGAAAGCTGCCTTTGTGTTTCCCCACACGGTGTCATTACCAACTCCAGTGTATCTAATAATAACTTTCTGCGAGGGAAATCTGGTTGGATTCGGTGCCTTGTAAGCCCCGTGGTGGAATCAATAGAACAATGTGTCGTCTTTGCCACGGAACGCTCTAGCCATTAGACGTGATTTAGCACTCTGTGTGTGTGTGTGTGTGTGTGTGTCTGTGGCCAAGCAAAAGGGCTGGAGGGTGGAGGGGAAGAGGGCTGGAGACAGCGAAGGGTGAGGAATGCGTTTTGGTGGGTTTTGGCAGAGAGCGGCAGGATTAAGAGTGGCCAGTCATCAATATACTGTCTGTCGGAAAAGGCTGGGGTTGCTCCCTCTCTGCTTTGCTGCACAGTGTGTGTGTGTGTGTGTGTGTGTGTGTGTGTGTGTGTGTGTGTGTGTGAGAAAGAAATTACTGAAAGGGTGAGTGAGTACATGTGTGTGTGTGCAACTGCGTGACAGACAGGAAGAAAGAAAAGTAAAAAGTGAGATGTGTGTTTGTGTGAGAGATTATGTGTGTGTGACAGAGATTGTGTGTGCGTGTGGGTGTTTAATTTTTGTGTAAATTTGCAGATGTGCATTGTGTATGCGTGTGCATTTCTGTGAGTGTACACACATATAGATATGCATCGTGTATGTGTGTGTATTTCTGTGAGTGTGTGTGCACGAGTGTGTGTGCATTTCTTCTTGTGTTTGCATGCATGTACAGTGTATGCATGTCATCGCTCTCTGTACACACACATTTCAATAAGAGCAAGTGTGTATTTGTTTTTCAGTTGTTATTCTCTCCCACTGTTTGTCTGCTGCTGTTGTCAAGCAGTGTTTGTGTACATGTGTGTACATTCACTTGTGCATGTGCATGTGCCTATATTTACTTTTATGAATATATGCATGAACGTATGTTGCTGTGCTTTGTTTCACTGCCTCTCCTCGTCCCTCTCTCAGACGCGCGCGCACACACATGCACACACTCTTTCTTTGTGTGCATGTGTGTGTGTATGTATGCATGTATGCGTGTGTGTGTGTATGTATGCATGTGTGTGTGTGTGTGTGTGTGTGTATGTGTCTGCTTTTTTCATTACGCTGCCTCTGTGAGGTGTGTAGCACTATGCTGACTGGCTGAAGAAACTGGGGCAGTGATTGGTGCACAGCTGCTGTGGCTGGGGAAGTCTATCCCTCGTTCCCTCCCTCTCTCCCTCAATCCCTCCATCCCCCTCCCTCCATTCCTCTCCCTCCCTCCCTCTCTTTCTCTGCCTCTCTCCCTCCCTCTTGTGCGCGCGCTCGTTGGCTTGTTATGAAGCAGCTCCTGCTGCAGGCTCGGCTCAATGTGGGTCAGGAGAAGCACTCATCTCTTTCTCTCCTTCTCCATCTCCATATCACTCGTTCCTCCTGTCAATCTCTTCCCTTCCTCTCTTCCCCTGTCACCCCTTTGCTACTCTCTCTCTTGTTCTCTCTCTCTCCTTTCAGCTTTTTTGTCATAATTTCTCTCATTCTTTCTCTCTCTCTTTTTATCTCTCTCTCTCTTTCCCTCTGTCTTTCTGCTCTGTGCTTTGGTTCCTGCTGTTTCTCCTGGCAGGGGTGAGGGGTGAGGCAGGAGGTTGGGTGGCAGTGCTGCAGGTTTGGGTGCTGCTGGCTCTGCCCTCAGGGACAGATGGATGCTGTGACCCCTCGTCAAGCTAGAAGGTCACCCGGTTCAACAGAACTGTGCCGCTGATTCACACCCGTATGTGTGTGTGTGTCCCTGGCAGCCTCTGTTGTGATGAACTGAGGCCACTTACTACATGCAGTCACACACATATACAAACACTCTTACACACACACACACACACACACACACACACACACACACACACATACACACAGTTACACAGTAATACACACACATGCACACACACACAAGTGCATGCACACACACACACACACACACACACACACACACACACACACACACCCTTGAGCACACAAAAGGGAGGGATCCCTCTCTTAAAGCCCAAGTGCAGAGATAGAATGTCTCCGTGACAAAAGGCATTGGTGGCTTAGCTGAGGGTGGTTTAAGAATCTTAGAGGCGCCTTTAACACTGAGAGGAGTTTAATAGAGAGAGCACATGCGGGTGGAGGACAAGAGTGCTAACGTGTGCTAGCAGTGCACTGGGGGGAGATAGAGGGAGATGCTCGTGTTCCACACTGGCCCTGTTGACACAGCTCCCTCTCCATAACCCAGATTCGCCTTTGTCATTTTCATTAAGTATTTAAATGGCCTCGGGTGTAGGCTGTAGATAAAGAGCAGCTTAGAGCGCTGCCAGTGCCTGGGCTTCTCTCTCTCTCTCTCTCTCTGTCTCTCTCTGTCTCTCTCTCTCTCCCAGGCCCTGGGATCTGTCACTTTTCCACTATGACCAGTTTGTTAGCAGTCCTCTCTTTTTCTAGCATGCTCTATCTTTTCTCTCACTCTTTAGCACAGTCTCTTACATCTTCTCTCTCTAGTGCACTCTATATCTATCTATCTATCTATCTATCTATCTATCTATCTATCTATCTATCTATCTGTCTATAGATTCTGTATATATAGATATCTAGGTCTAGGTCTCGCTCTGTCTGTCTCTCTCGCTCTCTTCCCTCTGCTCTAAGGTCTGTGCCCACAGTCCTCTTCTAATTCTGTTCTATCAGATGCAGGAAGAGTAACCGTGGCGACAACAAGTGTGTCATCACACTGGCTTCTTATCTGTGCTATTTGATTTGCTGTATTAATAGTCTGTAGCTTGTGCCAGTGACTGAAGGTTGTGAAGTTTTGTGCTCTGCCTCTGATTGTTTGTGTATGTGTGTCAGTGTGTATGTATTTATTTGTCTGTATATGCATGTATTTGTGGTAGTGTAACCCCTGGTGATTCTAAGTGTGCTTGTGTTTGTGTCTCACAGATTTTTCCAAGAGGACGAGGAAAGCAACAGTCATTAGGAAATGATTCCCCATGAAGCCAAGAGAACGCTTCTTCACAGCAGGTGCTCTTCGCCACACTTCAGACTGAGGCCCAGGCCCAGCAGACCTTAAAGCGCTACAGCAAAGTGCGAAAAACAAACAGTGAAACAGTGAGAAAGAGGAAGTGTCATATATATACAGGGAGAGGAAGGGAGAGAGAAAGAAAGAGTGAGCAAGGAGAGAGAGAGAGAGCTCTAACAAGACAGAGAACAGGAATAACTCACCACTAGTCTATCACTATACAACAACAATAAAGCCTAAAGCAAAGAGGAGGAGATCATCATGAAGTCGAGCCAGGAGCGTAGTAATGAGTGCCTGCCGCCTAAGAAGCGTGAGCTGCTGGTGCTGGAGGAGAGGGCCCTGGCGGCTGTCGGGGAGAGCCAACGGGGGGAGAACCTGGCCTGGTTAGCCAGCGTGGCCAGCATGGCATCCATGGCGCCAGTCGGGGGAAACCAGAGCAACGCCAGTGGCGGGAACGGCACCGTGGAGTCGCAGAGCCCGTCGCATGAGATCCTGTCCGTAGTGACAGAGTTCCACCCTTCTCTCGCTGCACCTTCGCCATCGTCGTTATCGTCATCGTCTTCGTCGCACGCCTTCTCTTCATCCACTACCTCTGTGTCCAGGGGAGTCGGCGCTGGAGCTCCGCAGACGGGTCACCCCGCTGTCCTCTCTGCCGGGCTGGCTCAACCAGCCGGGACCGTCCAGTACGCTCCGCTGCCCCCGAACCTCCAGCTCATCGGGCCCTACACGGGCTACATCTCATCCCAGGTCCTGCCTTCGGCGGCCAGCCATGCTGCAGCGGTGCAGCCTCCGCCGCGGCCACAGGCCGAGGCGTATGTCACAGCCGTCGTCTCTCAGGCCGCCTCCAACGGAGACCACCACCACCACTCGCAGCAGCAGCAGCAGGGAACAGCCACAATGGGCGCAGCGGCGCTGGCCGTGTCCGGAGGGGTGACCTCCCCAGTCCCACAGCTCACCCAGCCCTCCACCCAGTGCATCCAGCTGGACGGCTCCTCTCTGGGGGTGTCGGTGACCTCCCCGACGGCCCAGCTCCCGCTGCACCTCCACCCCCACAACGCCACGGTCCTCACCCCCCACACCCTCACCCTCGGCACCTCCCAGCTTCTGGTGCACTATGCGGACGCCCCACCGGCAAAGCTGACAGACGGTGCTCAAGCCAGGGAGATCTTCAACGGGGAGATTCTGGATACAACGGGCGCGGCCAGACACGCAGCCACTGCTGGTAGCGTGGTCAAGGTGGCACCAATGGTGCATGATAATGATCAGCGGCCGCAGGCTCAAGGTGTGAGCCTGGCAGCTCGGACCCAGGTGCTGCTGCCGGCGGAGTACGCTCAGGAGAGCCCTGCCCTGCACACCTCACTCATGCTGGTGCCCAGCAGTGCTGCCGACCTCCAGCGCAGCCTCAGCAAGGACCTGGCTGCCCTGCCCCGGGCCGAGAAAGGGAGCATCTGCCTGGGCAAGCCCATCTCCAGGGACTCCAGGGACTCCCGGGGCTCCACGCTCTCACTGTCGTCTCTGGAGAGCCTGGCATCACCGGCACCCACTCTGTCACCCCATGCCATCCTCCAGACCTCCCACGCCAGCACCCAAGAGATGTCGGCGGCCGGAATCTACTCAGCCACCCCGTTGCCAATCATCGGCTATATCTCGGGCGGGACGACGCAGCAGCCCGGTGGCTACCATGGCAACCTGACACAGCACCTGCTCATTTCAGGGAGCCCGTCGCTCCTCATCCCCGTCAGCGCAGGGGCAGGGCCAACGGAGGGTGAGGTCACACCCCGTGCCGTTGTCACCGCCCCCTCAGCTGTTGTTTCCGTCTCCTCAACCAATCCCCAAGCATCTGTGGTGCAGGCACCTCTGGCTGCCGCTACCCACACTTATGTGAGCCCGATCCCCATCGCTGCCACCATGCCCGACTCCGCTGCTGCGATATCGGACAGTCAGCAGAACCAGCACGTGGTGCAGGTGTCCCCGCAGCAGGCCCACGTGGTCCAGCTCCCTACACAGCCGCCCCCTGCCTCCGCCTCACCCTCAGCCTCTCTGCCACCCTACTTTATGCGCGGCTCCATCATCCAGCTGGCTGATGGTGAGCTGAAGCGCGTAGAGGACC
Source organism: Tenualosa thibaudeaui (assembly GCA_027481765.1). Classification (NCBI taxonomy): domain Eukaryota; kingdom Metazoa; phylum Chordata; class Actinopteri; order Clupeiformes; family Clupeidae; genus Tenualosa; species Tenualosa thibaudeaui. The sequence continues at coordinate 5,035,384 of JAIFZK010000019.1, read as the reverse complement.
TGAAGACTGAGGACTTCATCCAGAGCGCCGAGGTGAGCAGTGATCTCAAGATCGACTCTAGCACCGTGGAGCGAATCGACTGCAGCCAGACACCTGACGTGGTCGTCATTCAGTTCTCTGTCGGCGAGCACAAAGCACAGGTGAGAACTAGCCTCTCTTAACCCCTCTAAAATCTCAAACTGGATACACTGAGCATAGGCTAAGCCTGAAATGTTTGTAGTCCTAAGACTCCCCTGAAACCCCAAGATGTTTAATCTTGTTCATAGATTTTTATCTTTTCTTTTTTTTTATATTGTTATTATATTGTATTTTTGACCAAAGAACAACCAGATGTTGTTGCTATCAAGCTAACATGTTTATACTAATGCTTTTAATCTTGCTGTAGTCTACAATTCACAGCACTCTGTTTCACTCTCAGATTAGCTGTTCTCTGTTATAGGTGTAGATTGGCATGCTAAGCAGCTGTTATGTACAAATGTTAATTCACCCAGACTAATCTATTTGTTCATTCTATAATGATGTGTCCACCTAAGGTGGAAACCCAAACAAGGCTTCATTCACTTAGTAATGGCTATCTTGTTTGCCCTCAGGTGAGAGTGGAGGTCCTGGTCGAGTACCCATTCTTTGTCTTTGGGCAGGGCTGGTCCTCCTGCTGCCCTGACAAAACCACCCAGCTCCTGGAGCTCTCCTGTGCCAAGCTCTCCGTGGGCGACGTCTGTATCTCCCTCACACTCAGGAGCATGAGGAATGGTTCGCTGAAGAAAGACCAAACCACATATCCCGTGGGCGTAAACAGCCTCTCTGACCCCACCACACCAGCCAAAGCTGGGGGAGGAGGAGGACCACCCAGAGATCAGGAAGCCCCACGAGAGGGCCTGGTGAATGGACCGAGGTTAGTCAATCAGCGTTCCTCTGGAAGTGGGTCTGGAGGAGAACCAGGGACTGGAGGTGGGGAGAGGCAGCAGCAGCATATCAGGACGATCCAGATTCACCAGACTCTTGTGGAGAACGGCAGAAAGGGGGAGCCAAAGGTGATGAATGTGCCCCTTGAGTCTTCTGGGGCCCCAGAGAGGCCGGCAACCAGCCGCAAAAGACGGTGGTCGGCCCCCGAGAAACGAGAATCAGAGCGACTGTATGAGGAGACGCCTCCTGACGCCACGCTCCCCAAACTTGCTTTCATTCCTCAGGAGGTCAAAATCAGCATCGAAGGGAGGTCAAGTACAGGTCGTTGAAGCCTTTCACTTGTGGTGTGGAGAGGGACAATGGAAAGTGTAAAAGGAATAAAAAAAACATTAAGTTCTTTGTGTTTGTGATTAATATACACGTAAAAAAGACATATATGAATATATATTTTTTTCCTTTCTATCCTGATTACTGTAACTTTTGCTCAATTTACACAGTATTTACTTCTCTGACTGTTGCTTCGTTTTGTAACCACATGTAGACCTCCTTCGAAGTGAGTTGCACAGGGAATTTGATAGGCGTCGGGAAGAGAAGTACAGTTGGCATGGAGACAACCAGTGCACACTACTGCATTTCGTACTGAATGGTGATGTCCAGCCTTCAGTTTTTTTGTATGTCAATGTGTGTTTCTCCCCTCTATGCTACCAGAAGCAAGGAGACAGAGGGACCGGCTCCAATCCATTCAGTCTCAGCTCTGTTCCCTCCCTACTTGCAATTTCCCTACTGATATAAGAATGGAGAGCTGTCATGGCTAACGTGTTACTTAGCATGTCATTCACATTGGCTTTCTAAATAGATGAACAGCAACCATTCTTGGAATTGGATTATTGTGAGGGAGCATGCTAACTTGCTAATTAGCCATAGCAAAGGCATATTTTATACAGATGTGAGCCGGGAGGAGACAATGAGGAGCAATAACTCAACATTTAAATTCAGTTTCGATCAGAAGGTCAGTAAAGTGCAGTTCAAATTATAGGTGACCTAAGAAAGAATGTTTCAGAAAAGTCATATTTGCATCATACTGGTTTAAAAGCAGATGGCAATTCTGTACACAGGGAATGAAAGTCTGATCTTAATGTATCTGGTGCCCCGCTGTACAGAAAGGTGCACACCCTGTATAGTAGCACTTTACCCGACACAAAGCATACTTGTGGATGGAAAACACCCACCTCTGTTTTGTTTCCATGGCAACAGGGTGTGTTGCTGAGAATTGCCTATGATGTCAGCGCTATCCTGTCTATTTCAGCCTGTCCTGGATGACCTCAGAATCATTGCATCGCAGTTTATGCTCATTTCTATAGAGTAGGCTGTGTCTAGTAAAACTACTTGGCCTCGTTCATTTTACAGCAGAGCAGAAATAGCAGATGCTACTTACTTGACTTAACTTGCAGGTCCAAGAGAAGTTTTTTGTTTGTTTTAGAGGGAGTTGGGTTGTGTAGGTGTAGGGTGTTGGTGAAACATGAATGTAAGGTGCTGTCCACTCCAGTTTTTGAATCCATGACTCCTCACCGCTATACCTGCCCTTGCAACACTTGACTTCACAGTATCACAGACAGTACAGCAGTTGGAAGGGCCACATTTTCTGCAACTGGAATACAGCAACGATAGCAAAGAGCCTATGGATAAGAAACCATTTCCACTAATCACAGGCTTTCTATTCTTGTGAACATGAGCACAATATGCGGCTACAAAGAGCAGGTTTAAATGGATGACCACAGCATGAACAGGAACACGGACGTGCCAACAGTACGCCATGTCTGTTCGGAGAACTTCCCTCTTCAGCTGTGGATCAGCTGTAGCCGGAGGTCAGATTTTTATCAAAGGGAAAAATAAATTTAGCTCTAATAAATCAGGCTGATTTATGTTAACCTTCAATTTAGTGTGAACATAATCAAACGAAAGTAACCATGATTTATGTTTTACTTGTATAGTGTTGTCTTGTATAGTTTAAAGAAGTTTATCACTGGTTGAATCTGTAATGTGGTTTAGGGTTACTTTTGAACCAAAAGCTGGCATTCACAGACACATGTGGTATGTGTTGGTATATCTGTGTAAGAAAAGCTCCCCACACAAACAGAATGCAGTAACTATCCCCACTGTACGGTCAGCAAGCAAAACCATTGAAAGGAATGCCAAGATTTCAAAATGTAACCTATACCGCAAGCCTGTTGCGTAAATTTTAAATTAAGATAACAAAAATGGTATGGAATACTCTCTATTCAGACTTATAAAGTATAATTTTGTAACTTTTTTTTTTAAACCGTCCACAACCTCTGGCTACAGATGCATATTCATCATGCACTACATAACCTCTAAACTAGCCTTTGAGTCATGGAAACACAGCCCATCCGTGTGTATGTGTGTGTGTGTGTGTGTGTGCACGGTGTGTGTGTGCTGTGTGCTTACTGTGTCGGATAGAAGTAGACAGAGAGCGAGAGAGAGAGGCTTGATCGACAGATGCTAGTGCAATGTGATACTGGTGCACCATGGATTCTCCATGTCTCTGTCTCTGTGAACCTAATGTCTTTAAGGATCTCATTATGGCTTCATAAGTAGAGAACCATAAATCAGCTTCATGACACCATAGGTAAAATGAACATTCATTAAACCCTGTCCCTGTGTTTCCCCACCTATGTGACGGTACTCAACAAGTCATTTGACTGACAAGCATCGCCCACTCGTGTCTTCTCAGTGTCATATGCACCAGAGCATTGGCATTAGACGAAAAATTTGTATGTTTAAAGCTCTATTTCCCCTGTGCTTATGCATATAGAACTGCTCTCTCGTACATGTTTTAAATGTACACTTGCGTGCAATAATGTGCTTTGGTGTGATACAGTCTGTTTCATCACACCATCCCGTATTGTGTATGAGCATGAGTGGCCCATTTTCAATGTCATTCTCTTGAATTTTGCAATTTGCACATCTAGTTTGATGAAATGTGTATAGAGTCTGCAATGTAGCCTGTATTGCTGTCTCAGACTATGAGCTCAGTGTTAGCCATTAGCATTTGGGTGTCACAAAGGTTGTTGCCATAGTAGCGCTTACTTAACCCCGTGTCAGATCATCTGCTCTCATTCAGTCTTCATATAGTGAGTGTGTTAGTGAAAGTGTGTAAGTAAAATCCATTTTAGATATAACTCAGGGGTGGTGTGTTTGTGAGTGTGTGTTTGTGTGTGTGTGTGTGTGTGTATGTGGGAGGGAGAGAGAGAGAGAGAGAGAGAGAACAAGAGAGAGAGAGCATTTGTGTTCCTCTGATATATTCTCCCATGTTCAATTCAGCCATTGATTCAACAAGGTCCACAGCTGGATATATTTTTTAGAAAGCAAGTTAATGACAACAACATTGTCTGTTACCGTGGGGACCATGCTAAATTGCACATGCAATCCTTTCTTGAATAAATAGTGATGATTATGCACTTTCATGATGGGAAACAGTCTCCTGTGACTGTGAAGGCTTTGCCATTTCCTGATCACCTGTTTATTATCAGCTGAGTTCAGTGTGTGTGGACAAGAGAGAGAGAGAGAGAGAGAGAGAGAAGGATAAGAGTCTGAGAATGGCCAACCAAACCAGGATACATCCTTCTGATTTTTTTTTTTGTTGTTGCTTGTTTTTTTCTTGGTAGTGAAGTACATTCCCACTGACAGAGAAAATGACTCTGTCACCATATCATGTTGTTGGTCAACAGAGAAGTGTTCTATGTCTTGATGTTTGATTACAGAAGCACAGGTGTTTCTTTCAATCTTGTGTATTTGTTTAAAAAAAAGAGCTGATGGTGACATTGTCAGTGTAGCATTATTCATGTCTTTTGTTACTACTCTGACAGTGGATCTACTCACATGTTGTACATGTACGTGTTTGCCCTGCTGTGTCCTTTGCCGACACAGCAACACAAAAGTGTGGTGTGTTTGTCGGGTGTTTGGAATGCAAGGCTGGTTTTGTCATTTCTCGGCGTCACTGGCTAACAGGTCCATTACTGAACTGTTTGTGGCAAACTGCCACCCTCACACACTCAGGCTGAGTGGCCTACTGACTGTTTCATCTATTATTATTATTATTATTACTATTATTATTATACTGTACAGGTCCTGAAAGGTATCTGTGTAATGATAAAAAAAATGATCATGAAAAATATTGTTCCATGAAATTGAAACTAACACGAGAATCAGTGCAATCCCTCCCGAAGATACAATATATATATATATATATATATATATATATATATATATATATATATATATATTGATATTCCTCTCTGTTTTATTTCCCTGGGTTCTTTATGTATGGTGGAACATGGGCAGCATGTATCTATCCAAAGCGGTGTTGGGGAGCCCCTAGTGGCCATGTCCTGTAATGACACTCTCCTTTGTCTCCCTAAGTTGTAGGATCTGTTCAGAACACATTGACTTTGAAGTGTACATTTTGAATATGCAGTCGCCAAACCCAGGCCTCAGTAGAGTTCAAGGTAAAGGGGAATTGCCATTGTGGGTTTGAAAGGAGGATACATATTTACGTGTGTTGATTTTACGTGTGAATGCCCCAAATTCTGAATGTTGTATATGTTCTTATGCTCTTGATACCCCCCAACAACTATAGAAAAGAGTGGTGATTATATCTTCATGAGAGACTTTGTTACCCTCTGTTTTCTAAGTGTGGGGTGTCTACATGTAAAAAGCACTCAAGTCTGTTCAGTGGTCCCTTTCTTTGGTGGTGCTTGCATTTTTTTCTAGTTAGAGATGCTTTAATTTTAATAAATTTGATTTGAAAACAAGCTTTTTTGGTGTGTTCTTGTTGATGCTGTACAGTAATGGCAAACATGTTTTTTTGTTTTCTTGTTGCTCTCTTTAGTGATTAAAAAGCCTTGTCCCATGGAACAGCTTGGGACTTGGATTCTAAATCTGTACTTGAGACACATAACTTCACAATTAAATTGTCTATATAATTCACTAGATGGAAAACTAAACTGCTGTCATGAACCTTCTATCTCTCTATTGCTAGTACGAATAAGCAATTTCTTATGTTGCAGTTTTAATTATCCCCAATTTTTCATATTGTATACTACATTTATTATACACAAGGGCATATTTTGCAGGCTTTTTTTCCTGATGGTGTCAGGAAACTAGAGTACAATCCGACAGTTGCCCTTTTAGTAATTAATTTAATTAAAATGTGGGTGAAACATTCTCTTTTTCTTTCATCCAAAGAAAGAATAATATTGACACTGTGTTTCTCACCTTACCAGCACTGCATACATTGACAGATATCAGGCATTATTTAAAAAAAGTCAGAGAAGCAGATAAGCTGGTTATAGTTCTAGCACTTAGGTTTACCACACTTCACTGTATGAAGGCATGCTAGCTAGGTATGCAGGGCAGCAAGGATGTTCCTCCAAACTATATCAAAGCTAGTTGATTAGTTTTGGATAATAATTCACTGACAGCCAGCTCTATTGGTGGCATAAGTGTTCTTTGACCCCCGTGTGGGATAGTTCTGCTCCCATGCCCCACTGACTAGCAGCTGTGTGAGCTGGTCTGCTATTAAGACTCTCAGTAATTTACACTGAGACACTGACCCCAAGGGCAAGAGCTGAAGTGTTATGTAACGTCCACAGATGCCCCGTTGTTATATAATGTTAGCACAGTGCATGCGAAAAGGCCTCCGACCAACAGAGAGGCTGGCAGCCAGCTGAGGAGGCCACTCTGTGCTGGGCTGAGTCTGCAGAGAGCTCCCTGATTGCTAACGTCTGGCCTGAAGTCTAGGGTTTGGAGGGAAGGGGGGGCGGGTCTGTCTGTACATATGGACGTATGCATGTGTGCATGGGGCCTCTCTCAGCCTAAAGAACATTTTGTGCTTTTACCCTCTCGGCACTGTTGAGTTACACCCAGTCTTTTTGTTACAAGCCTTCCTGTCTCACTCATGCTGTCTGTCATGCTGACATTTCTAGGCCAAAGCTTTGAAGAATTTGTCACTGAATAGCAACCAAGGTTAATCTACAAATGTATGAATAACACACTTTAGAAATAGTTCTTACTACGGGAGATACTAGCTCGTGTCATTTGTTAATAATTTCAACACTTTCAAATGATTCATGATTCAGGTGAGGAGATGGCTTGACTCCCTGATCTTATGTAATGGATGCATTAATTATTCGTTATCAGCTTATTGCACCAGACCTGAAGAGTACTTACTGCTGTATGAGGAAATGTGTGTGTGTGCGTTGTGAATATTAGGCTTAAGTGTAGAGGCTTTGTGAGGGTAATAAATACAGCACTGTCTTTACGTCATCTCAGACTTGTACTGACAAGTGTTAATGCAAGACAGGGAAAAGATAATCCATTCTTTGAATGCCTTAACTTTTCTGCCATTTTGCAGGCTTTTCTTTAACCTAGTGATTGTATGAGAACTATGGCTTTTAAGATCTTGGGTGGTAAAACTAACCAGTATGCATTCCAACTGGCCATTGTTAAAAAAATCACCAATATGATTTAGTTAGGAAGCATCCGTATAATAGATAATTCAGTGCTAATATGCATCAAAAATTGATTTAGCAAAAATCATTTTATGAATATTGTGCAGAAAGTTACAAATGGTACAGTCATTTCCAATCATCTCCTCATGTAGCAAGATATTTGGGAGGAATGTACAATAAACAGATAGTAGTACACACACAACACATGGGGTTTCAAAATAATGCTTTAATATCCTGGACAATTTGTTATATCCCAAAGCCAACTGAAAATGCTACGAAAGAATACTGACATACCATCAAAGGTATGCTTTAGCATCACTCAGAGGTCTTTAGACGTCATAATACATTACTGAGAAGTCAGGTTTCACTATATTTTATGGTAAATTGAGAAACCATGTGTATGCAAAGTATAAGTTAGGAAGAAAGAAATGCTATAAGATTGGTCTTTTCCACAAAGCATGTTGGACCTCAGTTGGAATAACGCTTGTTCAGCATTTAAAAAGTACATGTGCATATTGTCAAGAAGGATCCCTCTGACTCGCAGTGTTCAATAAGTCCCTCTAAGACTTCCCTTTTTCCAAGACATTTCCCTGTTTGTCCTTCACACATACTTAGACAAAACAAACTATGGCACAAAGGCACTGTGTAATTGAAGTCCATCAGACTCACTGGTGGCAGGTCCATGAGAAGAAAAAAAAGTAGCACTGCACACAGCTTAGATGTATACAACAAAACTGAAACCTTTTGATGGCTGTGTGTTTATGGAAAAACAAGTGGTTAGTGTTGCATAAACCTGTATGTCTGTGTGTGTGTGTGTGTGTGTGTGTGTGGAGAGGGATGGCCAGCATCTCCCTCCATTCTTAACAGATCTTTTCATTATCTGTATAGTCCATTGTAGTATCTATGTGAGTGGGTATTGCCCTGGGTATACGATAGGAGGTGTGTTTGCTTGGCAGTGCCAGGTTCAGCAGACTGGCACATGTGGGCAGGTAGACGTGCTGAACATGGTCCACTTCTGAGCGACATACTGGGCAGCACTGTGGAGACAAACAAACAAAATGAGGATTATAATTTGCAGCCTGACCAAACTAACTTTCATCCAACTTAACTGTTAGTTAATGCTGTTAAAACTGTTAGTTAATGCTCATTTCTGGTAGGCAAATAAGAAATCCTCACTTGGAAACACCTGCAAATATGCATCAAACTCCTTGTGTGAATATAAATCAGATTCGCTTGAGGGGGATGGATTAACTATTACAGTTGATGGAAATAATGTCATTTGTAAAATATATTCATATTTACTGTGTTTCTATCCACAGATCATGTCCTGACAAATGGAACACTTCCCCAGATTAGGCTAAGCTCAATTTATAATTATAATATCACATTACACAGTGAATGAAAATATGCGCATAAGCGCATTGACTCATATTCTTGACTCACATTTTCATTCATGCGAATAAGAGATGCAAATACTTTAATGGAGACCTGACTATGGTTGGGTTAAAGACATAATATGCAGTATGGAACTACACTGTGGTACAGATGAGCAATTTCCACGTTTGCATCTTCTTTCTTCAAATAAGAGACTGGCAGCAAGGCAAAGAGTCTGGAGAACTGCTGAACTTTGCCACCCTGAAACACGTCACCCAAGTAAATTCACAGATTTTGCCCATAAATGGAAACGGTCTGTGTACACATTCTCAGACAGCTGGCACAGTGCCCCCAACTACCAGCCTGACATTCAGAGGACCTTCTCAGTCAGAAACTGAGAGCAGATAAATTCTTTAAAAAAAAAATCCTATTCAGCATTACATACCTGCATCTGTTAGAGAGGACACTAGGGTCATCTGGAGTAAGTAACCTCCAGCAGTTAACATAGATTATTTAAAAGTCAACTACATCAGGCCTTGTTCACAGCTGCTCAGACGTTTATGACGGTTTGGAGGAAGAGATCTCCACAGGTTATGCAAACACTGTACTGTACATTACGCTAATCATTAACTTCATACTTGCTTCGGCACTGACTACGCTGCCCCCTGTGTAACACATATAGATCTATAGGCACAGCGAGTGATAAAGCGTTCCAATTCGTGTACATGCTCTTCCCCACGTATCTCACTATCTACCAATTCCTATCCTCATCCTTTATTTATCTATGTACAGAGTTTTATACAGTTGTTACAGATAGCAATCAACTTAGCGGGACAGCTAAGGATTTGATGAGCACTAGTGTGTCATTACAATGACTCGAATCGAAGTTCCATAAAAACTCCTTGGACATGTATGTTCCATAAAAACTACTAGTTCCATGAAAACTCCTTGGCCATGTACGTTTGATTTGGTGGTTGCTGCAGCTTTGATCAAACATAAAAACATCACTGATCCAAAACAGCTGCAGCCACAAGCTTGACGATCTCAGATGGAGGTGATCAATGTGTCAAATAGAGTCCTAACAGAGCCCTCTTAATGCTTTCGCGGTCAACAGTCATGCGTTTAAAAATCATGCGTTTAAACATTCACTACGTGGAAAATGGTAGCAGGATAGTACTGGTTGTGGGTTCAGTAATGCAAATCAGCCATTATGAAAAACACCAGAATGGGAAGTTGATCGAGAAACAGCATCTTTACCTGAAGTTGGGTGGCACAGCCCTGGCAGCAGACGGTGTGGCCACAGGGGCAGAAGGCGGCGTTGATCTCCTCTTCACAGCACAGGGCACAGAGTAGGGCCTCCTGCAGCCTCTGGAGTCGCTCCTGCAGCAGGCGCTTCTCCTGGCACCCCTCGCATGAACCCTCATCATCCCCTTCCTCATCCTCCTCTCCGTCCTCCCCTAGCGAGCACAGTGGGGAGCGATGGCGCTGGCTGCCGACTGGGGAATCCGTCGTCGTCATAGTCAACGTTGATGTCACTCCAGCGCTGAAGAGGGCCCGCCGCGTGCGGTCGTATACTTCCTTGGAGGTGCGCTGGATGTCAAAGACATAGCGCTTGCCCAGGTCGATGTTTTCATTCAGGAAGAGTGAGGCCAAGTGGCCCTTGAAGTCTCGGCTGTACTGCATCATCACAGCACTGGTCACCGTGTCACATCTGATGGAACGAAAGGAGGCAGAGACACACAGGCACGGGAGGAGGGGTGGTCAATGGTTGTGAAGGACAATCATAAGACATTCACAGCAGCCGTTCCCCGTTAATACAATCAAGCATGACGCTAACGAGATTTAAAAGTGCCTACTAGCAGCAGATAATTAGATACAGATCATATCATTGCTGGTGATTATTGCATCTTTATGACATTTACTCAGTCTGTTACAGGTGAAAGAGACATGATGACAACTTTGCACTATATCAAAATAAAGTGAAGTGACCTGTATTTAGCAGATGCTGTTATCCAAAGCAAAACTGCTCTCTCAAAGCCCCACTGACTGAGTACAAGAGATTTGTTGTGTGTTGTATTCAGTTGCCAAAGATAAGGCTTATCAGCATCCTGACATCCTGATGAATGTTTTTGTCATTTTGTTTTTGTTGTTTTCAAGTACCATGCATATTAATTTACAGATACTACCAGTGGTAGCTGACCTAAAATACATGCCACAAAACCAGAAACTATTGTATATCTAGACTCTGTGTGAAGTGGACATGCAGGTGGTGGAAAGCAGGTCACCTGTAGAAGGCGTGGATCTCTGTGATGGCTCTATAAAGGCTCTTGGCTGCTTTGGAGCTGATGAGCCTAAACTCAAGGACAACACTCTCGCCAGTATCCTTGGTGACAGTCAAGTTAACATTCTTCCCTGTGTGCGTGGCCATTTGAAATACTGGGTAAACGATCCTGTCAGCGAAAAAAATCTTATTATTTTCTCAGACAACAAAGAGAGTTTGTCAAAATAATATTTGATTTTTGATAGTATCAAAACAATGCCTTTTCTTCCCTTATTTGTTTGTATATAATACCATAAATTAAAAAATTACTAAAAATATATACTGTATATATTTACAAATATTACACAACTAGTTACAACTGTACGTTTGTATTCAGGTATAAAATCTACTGATGATAACTAAAAGTATATGCCTGCTCTAAAGACAAAAAGATAACCGCTATGACTGTTTGCATCTGCATCATATACTGTGTGTCTGTACCTGTTGATGAGTGTGAAGTCGTCCTTGCAGACAGACACTCCCTCTGGGCCCACTCCTATAGCCAGACTTTGGCCCTCACCATTCCTAGCCCAGTGCCACTCCACACCATAGTTCTCTAGGGTGGACACCAGCTGCAGGGCCTGGTACTCTGCCGATGGACGGCTCATCCCTTCCAGCTCCTGGTGCTTTGAAATAATGCTAAAATGCAAAAACAAAGCATATGCAAAACACACACACACGCACGCACACACACACACACAAACACACACACAGAAGAGCTCATTAATCAACTGTAAAAAGCAAACTGCCTGTCTCTGTCAACCACATGCTACCTTTCAGCTTCTGTCAGCACTTTCAAGTTTTTGAGAAGTGTTACTGGAATGATGCGTCAGGAACTCCTGTCGTTGTGAGTGTGTGTGTGTGTGTGTGTGTGTGTGTGTGTATGTGTATGTGGATGTTCATGAGTAATGGATAGAGTTATGGAAATTGATTTAAAAAACAAGACTTTCAATGGGACAACATTAAGTGTTCACTGACAATCTGGCAAGTATAAAAATATTCTCTTTGAGCTCACAAAGAAGTAATTTTACTTCAGTACATTTACCACAGTTGGACAGAAACTCAGTATGACTAACCAGGAGTGTCTATACAGGTCATCCTTGTGACCGGTTTGTCAACAAATGGTGCACAATGGAAAAGGTTACTTTAGGGTAATATGGCTGTTTGCTCTGCCTGATGACAGTTCCTATCTGAACTGTGACTGTACTGTGCTTATACCTGTTGATGGTGGTGGGGCTTGGTTCTTCTCCACAGAAGTGGGCATAGCAATACTTGGCGGTGTTCTGGTTGTAGTCTCCTAGGTCGGCCTGGGCCAAGAGGGCGCAGAACTCAATGGCCTGCTCCGAGTCCAGACGCAAACTGCCTCTGTGGAGTTCCTCTTTCACATGCAAGAGGAACAAGTGCCTGAGGGGGGAGCACAGAGCTGATGAGAAATGCTGCCGACCGGCTTCAGTGGAAAGCAAGAGAGGAAAAAAACAAAAAAAAAACATAACAACAGCATAAGGATCTCGCCTAGAGTGGAGAGTGAGTTAAATTATATTGTTTGTTTTTTTTTATCTTGTTTTGCTTTTCTGGCAGCATCGGCTCCCTGTTACCAGCTGCCTTGACTTCTTATCATGGTGAACAGAGATAGAGCCAGAAAAAGCCAGTGAATTGCTGGTTATTGGTGACCTCTCCACAGCAGTGCCAAGAGATAAAGGAGAAAATCATTCCAAAACTCTGACTCAAACGTCACACGCACTGAAGTCAACTGGATGAAACCTCAAAGAACAGATGAAAAAAGATAACTATGCCACTAACAACAACACTGATGATTTCCGACATCTTCTGAACATATTCCATTGACACACCTGGCTAAACACTAAAGCATAATGCACACATTCACTCCTGTGTTTCAAACAAGTACATTAACTATTATTGAAATTACAGCTAATCCAGTATAAAGGGATTTTAAAATTATGTAAAACGTATAAATGACTCCATGAAGTTAAATTTCATTTTAGTTTGTTTGTTTTTTCATTTGTGCCCAATTCCAAAACATGTTTTTACAAGTTTTTAAAAAAAGTATTGTGAAAAGGTACTGTGTAAGGTCTCTGAAATCTGTGTGGGAAAAACACTACTAATCTACCACTGAATCTGCATCTGAGGCATGGTGACGCAGGCCAACACACTGTTTTTCAAGTTTACCATAAGGAATCCAACCTAATGTAACCCACAGCACATGACAGGCTCGCTCACCGTCTCTCTCTCTCTCTCTCTCACACACACACACACACTTTCTTCTCTTTCTTCACACTTTCACTTACACATACCTCATCTCACCTCAATTTATAACATACATTTTTTTATTTTTAATGAAGATTAACCATTCCTCAGAATATTCTACTAAAACAGGCATACCAGTAGATGAATGAAATGAGCTGATTCTGTTTTGCCCATAATCCCCTATTTCCCCAAAGATGGCTTTGGGCCACTCCCATTGCCTTCCTTTCAGTTTGGTGGCTGAGGTAACTAAAGTTTACTTGTTACACTAGCCTATTCAGATCCAGATAAGGCAGCCACATATACAGTACACAGGCAGTGAAGTTACTGTAGTTCACAGAACATGTAGACGAAAGACAATTACAGTAATTGCAGAACTACTGCAACTACAGCAAGAAAAATCGCAAGACTCACTGCTTAAGTGTTCTAATGCTGTTGGGAAGCAGGGCTCAAAAGTTTGGTCACTGGTGTTACATACTGTTGAATTTCATGTTTAGAAAAACAAAGGAGCAGAGCCAAGGGCCACTGAATGCAAAGCCATTTGGCATTCTTCTGTGCTCATTACTTAATTCAACTAATCCCAACAACAACAAGCTCCATGACTTTATGGGAAAAAACAGCACACATTCAATAGCCTGACAGGAACTCTGTTTAATTCATCATTCCGCACAGTATTCACTCACATACAAAGCCTTACATAACCCGGGAAAGAAGTGCACAATGCAAGCCCTGACAACTCAAAGACAAAGGCAGAGTGGTTCCACCAGGAACTAGACACACACACACACTAACGCTCACTCACACACACAAACACACATGCACACATATACGCTTTCTCTCTGCTCTAAAAGTTCTAGGAGGAGGCCGGGCATGTCTATATTCTCCACAGCCCATGCAGTCCTCCTGGGTCTGTGTTTGGGAACACACTGTACTAACTCAGCATTGTTGAAGAGCATGGTGGCGTGCCGTCAGAGAGGAAGGGGTGGGAGGTGGGGAGCATTCAGATTACTGGTCTAGTGCATTTTCAGTTAGGAAACATACAACCAGTAAAAGAAGTATGTGCCAAAATGTTATAAATTGCCTCCAGATGGCAGATGTGAAAAGAGGCCCACTGAACTACTGACAGTTTTGGTCTCCTGCATGTGCACGCATGTCCCGTAGCTCAAAAAAAACAACAACAAAAAAAAAAAACAGCTGTGTACTGTTTGTCTTCATATGATAACAACTATGCCACTAGTACTTAGGCTACTGTGAGTTTAAAGAAATTAGGTCTGGTGTGTCCTCATTCACCTTGTTTGTTCCTGAAGGATGAGATGAGGCTCCACAAAGAACTTCACTCTCAGTTTCAGACGGCATGGAGACACATTGTCCATCTGCTGGGAGATCCTGTTCCTCAGATTCAGCCACAAGCTCTCCCCTCCGTTGCCAGTGAACTGAAGACCAAAGTAATCCACTTCAATAATTCCCAACTTTTGACAAACCTGGAAAAAGTAAACATGGATATAATGGAATAAACGTGCCTCTTCATGAATCATCAATCAAACAAACAAACAAAACATATCTAACTATGTAAGAGTACAGGTCTAGACTATGTCAGATACCCTAATTCTCTTCTTAAGGGTATGTATGACAAAGCCATAATAAAAGTGTTTTGACTATTTATTGACAATTTACAATTTAATAGTTTAGACACTATTGTTAATACAAACATATTTTGGATGTCTCTGAGCCTTAAATTTAAGTTGTTTACATGGCTGCTATTGTTTGGCTGCTGATGGCAGCGATGTGAATACAGACAATGGTTTTACAAACGCTTTGCAGGAGAGAGCAAAGGAAAAGTAAGCAATCCTAATAACTACCAAACACGTGAACAAGAATGTATTTGAAAGTTGAGAACTGACAGGATCACAGTTTCAACCTTGCCTACCTTATTCAAACAATCCTCTCCATTTGCCTTCGCATCGACCTCCACCTCCATAACAACCGAATCAGACCGCGTAACGTGACAGAACATTTTGGGTTATTTTGATGTGGGCTACCCTAACAGTACCACGACTTTATGGTGAAATTGGTCGCACCGTCTGGGTGCACAACCGTATGTGGTGATTTCCCCGGTTCACGAAATGACAGTGACAGAGGCTGGTTTATAAAGGGGGGCGCGTGCACCTTTTTACAAAAGCCAATCAAAGCCGACTTGAAGGAAGAAAAGGCGGGGCTGCAGGACATTGGGGAAATCCTGGCATGTGACAACTTTGTGATTCACAAAATAATTTAATTTTTTAGATTTCTAAGGCAACTAACTTCCCAAACTGACGAACCTTACGTAATGACTTACTTATCCTGTAGTTACAGACCTGTGTAACGTTGCAAGCTATTATTTGTAGGTCATTTGGTATGGTGGCCGAGGCGCTACACTGTAGCTACAATATATCAGTCCTTGACAAATGTTTGTCGTTACAACTACTGGACTGAACTAGGTCTATGAGAAGGCATTCACCAGACCTTCTGGACACACTATGTGTTGTTACAAACCACGATGACAGATGGCAGATGACGGGTTATTTTGCCTGATTTCATACAGAGATGATATCTTTCCTCAGCTAGATTACGTGCCATTCGTGCAGTTCGTTTTCTGTCAAAAAATTTCCCATCTCAACTCAATTGCACCACCGTGCGTTCAAGCAATTACGTTAGGAAGGAGCAGGGAGGCGTGTCAGGAAGTATTGAGGTTTGGTTTTCCGTGTCTCCCTTGTATCCCGAAGTATAACGTTCGAGTATAGATGCAGGGAACTTGCATGCTACTGGCTACTTGGACAATCAAAAGGATCAATGGACCAAGTTCATCAGTTAAAGATCTTCTAAACCTTACGCATGCGCCTATCCTGCTAAACGAACACCTCCATGCCCTACCGTGAAACGGACAAAGCTCAGCAATCCTCTGCTGTGGTGGGACAGTTATGAACTGTCAGTGACAGTCGTATCCAGACCAAAACTCATGAAGATGTTTTGGTCATTGTAGTCGGTGGTAGGTAGATGCTTGGGAGTGAAAGCCTTCACGCCGCTTGGCGGAGTTAATAAGTCAATAAATCATGTTTGAGAACTTCAGAGAGAGACTGCAGACGGTGCAGCAGGATTTCACAACTGGGTATGTGTTTGTTAGCAGTTGCTGTGATGTTAGCAATGAAGCTAAAGGGAAACATTTGCCGTGCTTTCGTCTACTCTGCACTTATTGTTACATGGCAGTGTTGACCTGACCATTACATGAAATGTAGATCTATAAAATGTTTTTTTTTATAGTTAGCCTTTCAAGGCAAGTAACACATGTTTCCTAGCTAAGATAGCAGGCAAGCTAGCGTTAATTAGCCCATTTACATTCCCTGTGCTTACAGTGACATGTGAAAGGAGAGTAGGGCACCTATCACAGTTTGGTCTTTTGCATCGTCAGTACAGCGACCATCAGACAAGATAACTTCAGTTAATCTAGAGCCTTTAGCCGTAGCTACTGGGCACGCTAACAACTGCATGTCAGCGCTAAGCAAGCTAGAATTACTTTCAGCTGACCATCATGTGACGGGCGAGCAAAAATGAAGAATTAAATGTTGTTGCTTTTTGTTTAACGTTTTGACCAAAATTGCAGTTCGCATTAATCTAGCTCTGTTAGTAGAAGCTCTAGCTTTGAGGAAAACATGTTGAGAACAAGTTCATAAATTGTCAACTTCTTGTGAATCGAAATGTTTATAATTGTTTTTGTTGATGTGCACATCTGAAAAGTTCAGTTCATATTAAAGTCGTTAAAGGAAAGGTTGTTTGTCTGTAAGTTTATAAAGCATAAGCTGATGTGTAATATTTTGATCCTTGTTGCTCCAAGGATTAAGACCCTGAGTGACAAATCCAAGGAGGCCAAAGTAAAGAAGAAGCAAAGGTCAGTGCCATAGTTGTACTGTTTCAGTTTTGCAGCCTACCCTCCCCAGACAAAGGCTGGTTTGACTCTAATGTGTAATGTCTGCTTGCCCTTCAGAAGAGAGGACCACCTTCCTCAGTATTCAGCTGGAGTGGATTTACTCAGTCGGTATGTGTTTTAGGTTCTCACAGAATGTAGTAAACAAACAGAGCAGAAAACATGACTTGGCCTAACAATGTATACAGAAAAGGGAGAGAATGTTAACAGTTCTTACCATTAATTTCCAGGTATGAAGACAGTTGGGAGACCCTACATAAAAGTGCAAAAGAATGTGCCAAAGCTGGAGAGGTAGGGGAAAGCCAGAGAGCAGTTATTTATCATTTTTTTTAAAAATCCTGTCATTTGCTATGCACATTTTTTCCCCTAGAAGTAGCCATTTCCAGCATAGTTTCACACTCTTATAATTCATTTACTTAAACTTGGAAAATATTATATTATTACCTCGCTTTGGATACAAGTGTTAGCAGAGTACTAACAAACATAAACCTAATATAAAGAGTGGGAAGAAGCAGTTGGCCCTCGCATGTGGCCATGTTGTTACTATGTGTGTATGACCGTGTTATGTTTATATGGCTGCTGTTGGATGTGTGTTACTCTACTAGACGGTGGATGGGGAGGTGGTCATGCTGTCGGCCCACTGGGAGAAAAGGCGCACAGCATTGGTAGAACTGGAAGAGCAGCTCCAGCAGGTCCCAGCCTTCCTCAGTGACCTGGAGACGGTCACATCCCGTATTGGTGAGGCACACAACGCACTCCGTTGTTGGACCCTTGGCCATTTGAGATTACAAGAAGTCCTTGTGTCTCACATATGCACACACCATCTCACACGTACAAATAACTCACAAATACTCTCAATTCCTTTGAAATCCATAATAAAGTCCCTTGAAAAATAATACACTCCATGTTAAAGTAATGTTTGGATTGTATATAAAATCTTTTGGTCAAGTACACATATATGTACTTCTACTTTCCGTGGATTTGCGCTTAAAAAGACGCTCTTTCCTGAAGACACAGTCTTGGTTAAAGTCAGCTTTCAATGTTTTCTTGTTAAATGTTAAAGGAAATGCTACAAATTACATTACCATCTGATACACTTCACCTAGTGAGATGTCATGGCACCTCACTTCACCTAGTGAGATGTCATTGAGAACTTCTGGTCTGTGTGTTGATCCACCGGTGTTTGAGTGTTGCATGGTGTTAACTTAGCAAAGTGGTTTGCTTAGATAATGAAAGTAGTATGAATTTATGATGTCTATGAACGTATTGTGCATACTATGTCCAATACATTGGAATCCTATGGGTTTTTTAGCCTTTGATCAATGAACAATGTTTGCAAGATACATGATGCTCTTAAACTGGAAATTAAGGAGAAAGGAACAGGGATAAGTAACTCAACTCCAACTACATTTACAGCACAGTGGTGGGGGGCTTACCTGTCCACCACCTATATGTAGCACCCACCTGGGTGAGGCTTGATAGTTAACACTCACCACACACTAGCTTGAGGTGGAGAGTGAAGGAATGAATGAATGAGCCAATGACCGTAGGGGTAATTAGAGGGGTCAGATTGGAACTTGCCAGAACACCAGGAAACCCCTACTCTTGTGATAAGTGCCACGGCATCTTATAACCATAGGGAGTTAGAACCTTGGTGTTGTACTGTGTCAGCACGGTGTTGCCGTCGCTGCACTGGGCATTGAGATCGATTTTTGGCCACAGAGATGAGTGCCACCTTCTAGCTACCCACCAGCACTACTTCTAGCAGCAACACGGCTTTCCCAGTAGGTCTACTGTGCGAGTACTAACCAAACCCACACCTGGTCAGCTTCAGCAATTCGTTGGTCTGGCTGCTGATTTTTCATTTGATTTCAGGTGATTGCAAACTTGCTTCAGTTAATTTTTTCAGGCGCGCACAAGTGAGTCAGGCAATTAATTTGTATAGATGCCATAATGATCCTGAGGAAAGATCGCTTTTACACTCACTGTTTCTGGTACACCCAGTTTTTGAGTTGTTTGAAGCTTCTTTGTTTTTCTTGTCCATTTTAAGTTTGTAGCCTGAGTATTTGTGGCAGTGTGAATGCATTAAGTTTTGTCCATTCCCTGACCGAACCATTCTAAGGTTTTTTCTAAAAGCGACTAGACATTTTTGTGATACCTTGTAGTGGCTAATGTGACCACTAGATGGCAGTGTGTACTTGGTTGCATTGTAATGACATGTCCTCTCCAAAGCCTGAAAGGTCAATTTCAGTATTGTGCTTGTTTAATCTCTTCAAGATGTTCTGCACCACACACCATGTAAATTACCTTCCCCTATCAGAGCTCAGGTTTCAGAAACATCACTCCCATCCTGATATCATTTGTACCAGGGGTGTCAAACTTGTTTTTATCACAGGCCGTATGAGCATTATGCTTTTGCTCAGAGGGCCCCCATACCTCATGCACATGTGTGACTACAAACAGCCTGGAGAAAAAAATGCGTGTTTACTTTCTGACCATCACCAGCACAGTCTGTGTTCTGACTTCCTTACTACCTACTCATGTCTCCCTTTCCTGTCGGTAAGCAGTTCCATGATGTACCTCATAATTGAGTTCACTAATGAAATGCAATGCATGCAGGGCTGCCAGTATTGCGTTGCGTTAGCTAAATGCAATCATTGTTTTATGCATTAAGTTAACTACTTTCTAGCGGGCCACATACCTATATTTCTTTTCAAGCTTTTTAAATTGGGCCGCATGAAATGATGTGAAGGGCCATGGCCAACCCCCGGGCCATATGTTTGACACCCCTGATCTATACGATTGCCTATTATGTGTGAAAATTGTTGTAGATAGTGATTTAAGATCAAGGTTAGATTAAGGTTTGGTTCTATTCCTCAGCTCAAATGGAAGCAGACTTTGAGGAGATGGAGAGTCGACTGATGTACCTGGAGAATCTGTGTGTCCAGTGCGAACAGCAGCGCTTCAAGCACTTTCAGATGCTTCAGCTGGAGAACTACAAGAAGAAAAAGAGGTACAAGATTTTCATTCATCTCAAACCCTGGAACATTTCACTGTTTCCACCACGTGTCCATTTTTACACTGTGTACGAAAAAAAGCTGTCACCCTATTATGCGTGTAGGACTTTCTTCTGTTGTTTACCAAATAAAGATTAGTTTTTCCAGAAGTATTTTGGCAACATGGTGAAGTTTAACTCTGGATCAGTAGTAGCCCGTTTAACACCTCAGTCACTCTCTGGCTTCTAAACAGCAGCCACTACTTCTCTTTTCATAGCACACTGGGAGGAAGTCTTTTGAAATGAAAGTAATTGAGAGGAAGAAGAGAGCGGGTGAGAGAGAATGTAGATGTGGAAAGAGCAGAGGCTTTAAGTTCACTAACCCTTTTTGACCCACCCCCAACCCCATCATCAAACGATCAGTGACCTGAAAGGCCGCATTTCTTCACAATCCCACGTGAGGGAACGTACTTATTGGCTGCGGTTATCCGTCATCATTAATGCGTTTTGCTCACAGCCCCTTGGGCTAATGCAATCAACTTGTCACTGCGATCAGCTGCACTCATGCTGATTATGTAAGTAATGTGAGGCTTTTTGGGGGTTCGTTCCACTGAGGATCGAGGTGAAAGCAGCACTAGGGAATGTGGAAATGTGGAGGTCTCTCTGGCGTGAGATCCCAGCCCACCCTGGGCCACAGAGTGGAGGGTACTGGAGGAGAGAGATGGAGGAGCTGGGGAGGCGTGGCCATGGAACAAATGCAAGCCTGAAGCAGTGGGCGAGATGTAGGTCATGCCTTTATGTGAATGCCAGGAGTGATGTTCTCTCTCTCTCTCTCTCTCTCTCTCTCTCTCTCTCTCTCTCCCTTTCTTTCTCTCAATCTACATCTCCATCTCCATTTTGTACCACTGTCTTCCTTCTCTTCTTTCTGTCCTCTCTCTCTTTGTCCCTGCTGTCATCACTTCATCGTGCGGGATGTATATTTTCCACTTATTCCCCTCTCCACTCACTTGGTCACGACCCATGTGGCAATCACAATACAGTGCTGTCTGCCTGGCCTGCTGGGTAGTCCACTTATGAGGCCACATTTTCACCTCCTCATTGCTCTCACTCCAGAAACTTATGCAGATACACACACACACACACACATACACTGCCCTTCCTTTGTTCACTCCAGAACTAGCATCGACGAGGCAGTCAGTGTGCCAGTCTGCTGCTGTTCACCGATCTGACGGCCTGCTTTTGTAAACAGTCATTTTCATGCCCCTTTTTCTTGCTCCCCGACGTCCATCAGGGCTGTCATAGTTTGATATGCCACGAGATGAGGAGAGCCGTTGTGAATGCAAATGGATTCCCTTCCCTCCTCCGTCCTGTCATGTCCGTCAAGGGTGCTCTGCTAGATTTGAGCCTGTTTTTAGAGTGGTCCCATATGATGGTATGGTATAGCTTTAATTGTCAATTTCTTCATATGTACAAGACATATAAAGGAATCGAAAATGCGTTTCTCACTCCCCTGTGGTGGGGAGAGCAAGGGGCCACTGCGGATGATCTGCTTGTCATGCCCAGACCTGAGGATGTCATTTAGTACATATGTCTGAGCAAGAAGTCTTGCATAGAACAGTTAAGAGTGTCCGTGGGTGGACATTTGTTTTAGATATGATGGCACACAGTGAAGACATAAAAACACGCAACCTGAGCCTTTGCTCTTATCCTAGCATGATATAAAACTGGAGCAACCTCAAACACGCACACACACACACGCACACACCGACACAGGAAGTCAAGGCGTGTGCTCTTGGTCTGTAATGATGGCTCACATAGCACATCACACAGCTAGCTGCAGGGAATGGCGTGGCAGCTGCGCTCACACCACCATCGTTGCCGCCACGAGCTCGAGCTCCTCTCTCTAAGCTCATTCGCCGCCACACGGAGACACGGAGGAGAAGCCGGTGGCACTGCTGAGTAAAAGTCCAACAGCAGGAACTCTCTGAAGACGTGAACTAAGACAGAGCCAAAAAAAAACACACACACACTCACTGGAATTTTATATATTTTTAAATTATTATTGCCTTGATGTGAAATGTACAAATAAGGGTATGTTTGAGCACACTGACAGACATGGTGTTTGCTGAGAGGCAACTAGGAATCTTTCCTAACAACTATTTGCTCTCTTTCTCTCGCCAGGAAAGAACTGGAGTCCCTCAAAGGTAAGACAAATAACAGCGTGACAAATGTGACTTATTGTTTTTTTATTACCATTCAATTACTATTCACATATTCACAACTGTCACAGCAGAACAGATCCGAACCCGCCAGCTTTAACTTCAATTCTGGCGTGAATAAAGTTAAATATCATTTTAGCTGCCTGTTTATTTATGACACGTTTATTCAGTGATGTACATTCATCAACTACTTCAGGTCCATTGTCCCCTTGGGTAATAGGGTAACAGTTAAATGCTTTGCTTAAGAGCAAACTGGTGGTTGCAGAGAATTTATCCTTTTTTTCCAACAAGGATGTTAATATGGTTCCTTTACCACTATGCTACCAGTTTTAAGAGTTGACCTAAAGCTTGTATTGTATTGCACTAAGAGAGGTCTTATGGGCTTAAATGTTCAACACCTCTGACCCTGCTATGTTTATCTGGTTTTCATGCAGTCATCAGAATTTCTGGTGTGTTTGTTCCTGTGTCTTCATATTTCATGAATTGTGTGTCTGAAAAGTTGTTCTTTTGTAGCCTTCCACATGTTTCGGTGTGGATGCAGTGGAATACTGCAGATGCGTGTTGTTATTCGCTGTCACCCCCTCATCAATGGTCCTGCTGCCTGTGCCTGTGCTTTTGGTCTCAGTGGAGGTGGCTTTAAGCCAATTAATAGTGTGAAAGGGCATTAGCAAAGGATTGTTTTTGTGTGTGTGTGTGTGTGTGTGTGTGTGTGTGAAGGGAAATACAGTCTAAATGCTCTCCAGTCCATCCTCACCGTTCCTGCACTCTGACCCTGCGAGACGACTCCAAGGCTTTATGGTTAACATAACAGCTGAACAATCGCTGAACAATCAACTGCTCCCGGTCTGTGTGGAATTCAGGTCATCACGTCTTTATTCTCTGCACATTAAACACTCCTCTTCTGCCTTAGAGGAGGGGGTGGGAAGGCCTGTTACCAAGGCAGCAAAGCTTAACACCATCCAACGGCATTTGCTGCAGTTAGAGGGCCATTGGGGGTCAAACGCGTGCCGTTGTCCCAGCCCCAGGAACATGTATAATGTCACAACTTGGAGCTTTTGGAAACAAACAGTAGCCTGCCTTCCACTACTATTTTTTTTGCTTGGCCTTTGCAGAGGAAATTGTTGGTGGAGCCCACCTTTAAGATAGTCAAGTTTGTGTCCAAAATATTGTGGCGGAGATGATCGTATGCTGGTTTTGTTTTGGAAAAGAAAGTGCTTTAGGCTTTGGTGACACAGCAGGGAAATGGAGTGAGTTGGAGTGAGAGTGGAGTGTCATATCGCTCAGCTATAAATAAAGTATGCCAATCAATGAGTGTCAGTCAGTGTGATTTACAACAGCGGCTTAGGCAGAGTAGAGGGCTCTGGAGGGGTGCCTAAGATCTGAGTGTTTTATGTGGGGGAAGAGGAGGGAAGATTATGGTAGTTAGCGTTCTCGCCCTCGTTAGCGTTCTCGTCCTTGTTCGAGTTTTTCATGAGGATGCCTTAGTCAAGAGCTGGTTTGTCGTTGTACTTCAGATTTCATTTTGTTTGGTTTTGTGCTTTTGATACGCGCATGTGTGTGTGCGTGCGTGTGTGTGCATGTTCGTCTGTGTTTGTGTTTGTGTTTGTGTGTGTGTGTGTGTGTGTGTGTGTGTGTGTGTGTGTGTGTGTGTGAGATTAAGAGAGGAAGGGCTGTCTGCCTTGAAGAACTCTTGTGCTGGAACAGCACAGCTGCTGTCTTTATCATATGAGTCTCCCAAATTGGGAGTTTGTTTCGGGTGCCATGGTGACCGTAGGAGAGCGCGATTACTAGGCCTTAAGACTGTCGTCAGTGTGGGTGGTGTGGCAGAGAGCCTGCCACCTTCGTCTTCCTCCTCCTCTGATGTATCTTCATCTCCTTACTTGTGTCGGAAACCAAGTTCACAGCTCACAAGTCTTCAGTTCTTTACCAAAGGAAATGTAACCAAAAAAAAATTGCCAAAAGTTTTTTTTTTTTTGTTTTTTTTTGGCTCTACTTTCACTTCATTTGCCTTCCTTCTCTTCAGTGTAGATGGTTAGTGTTGGTTTTGTTTGTGGCTCATATGGGTGGGACGCTGAGACTGAATATCTGTGTCCTAGCAGTACAATAACCGCTCCTGTAGCAGTCGTTGATGCAGGGAGGATCAGGTTGTGCAAATAGCATATGTTTGGGGCTCTGACCTCAGGTGTGTGTCCGCATGAAGCTGCTACCACCACACACACACACACACACACACACACACACACACACACACACACACACACACACACACACACACACACACACTGCAAGCCTCCAGCAATATGCTTATTTTCATCGCGCGCTTCTCCAAGCCCTGCCCACCCACCCCCTCCTTCTCCCATCCCCCTCTCTGACAGCCGGGAGTGGTACGTTCCCTCCTCTTTCTCTCTCCCTCCCTCTCTCCTTCTCTCTCTCTCCCCCCCTCCCTCTCTTTCTCACACACAAACTACACACTACAGCTGCGTCTTTGCTACCACTCTGCCCCTAAGCGTGCAGGCAGGCAGGCAGGCAGGCAGTGTCCCCTGTATCCTTCAGCATCCCTCTTCTCTCCCTCTCCTGCTGCATCCATCAGCATCTCGCCCCCCGCGCTGTTCTCTCCGTGCACCTCTTCCTGCGTCCCCCAGCAACAGCAAGGACCAGCCAGAGAGGAGTGTAGCAGCTCTCGTCTGTTTGTGTGTGTGTGTGTGTGTGTGTGTGTGTGTGGACTGACTTTGTGCTGGGGGTGGAGGCAGGGGGGTGCCTGAATGAAGGAGTGTTAAGGGGTGGGGATCTTGGTTGCTGGCAGACATGCAGGTCTGACTGAGCCTCTTCCACCACCACCACTGCCAACCCCTCTCCTTCTCCTCCTTCCTCCGCCTGTCACCCCCCCCCCCCCCATCAACTACTGGTCTGCATCTCCGGTTCCTTCCCTCACGCCGGAGGAGATGTCCTCTCCAGGAGCCTCGGACAGCAAGAGCACCTCCTGTAGGTCTTACCTGTTTCTCTCACTCTCACTCTCTCTCTCTCTCTCTCTCTCTCTCTCTCTCTCTCTCTCTCTCTCTCTCTCTCTCTCTCTCTCTCTCTCTCTCTCTCTCTCTCTCTCTCTCTCTCTCTCTCTCTCTCTCTCTCTCTCTCTCTCTCTCTCTCTCGGTGTCTAGACTGCATGTGGGACAGGTTGTTAGGATAGTGTGTCTGTAGCATTTGTTATGTTGTGTCAGTCACTGCCAGTATTTTTGTAGCAGTTGTCAAGGATGTGTAAGGATGCATGTTTTGTTACCAGAGTTTGATTGACTTATTCTGCTATTCTTATGTATAATGCATAGGGGCTCTCTGTATGCTGTCAGCTGGTGGTGAATTGTGAGTGCCCAGTTTGGAGTGCGTAGAAATGCCTGCAGAGCGGTCAGTCTTTTAGCAGTCTCTCCGCATCCACCCCACCACCCACCACCCCACCCAGCCTCCATCACCCCCCTGTATTTTCTTAATCACAGACCCAGAGCATGCCTGCAAGCCTCCCCCTCTCCACTCCACTCCACTTCACCCTACCCCCGTAGTAGTCTTTGCAGAAGGCGAGCGTGTTTAGTGCCTCATCTGTACTTTTAATTTTGTCATCATGCAGGTCAGAGGGTAACCTGTGAAATGCCTGGAGGAGTTAGCTGTGTTGTTCTCTGCTCTCGCTGCCGCGCTCCTCATTAACATGTGATTGCCATGTGATTAACATGTGACCTTTGCCTCACTGCAGAGCAGGGAGTGGGGTGGGGGGGGTGGGGGGTTGTTGGATCCTGGGTCTTCTTGTGGAAGGTCTTATGAAAGCTTGAAGGAAAAGAGAAGGATGTGGAGTGCAGCGGCTCAGGAGTATTTATCCCTGAAATGAGCAAAGTCCCCATCCTCCAACCCCCAACCTCAACCCATTGTGTGCAGATTTAAGTATACTTGGGTCACGAGGACAAAGATAAAGAGGAGGAGGAGGAAGAGGAGGAGGAGGAGAGGACCACCACCAGTAGGCCTTAATTAGCCGAGTGGGGGATAGGGGAGGAAGAGTAATCCGTTTCAGGCTCCTGATGCTGAATGGTAGGCTAATTGCCCAGCAGACGACTTTGAAAGTCCCCAGATGTCAGTGTTTGACAGATTGCGAGCGTGGGCCGCTCGGAGCCGAGAGATGTGTTTATCCCAGGGGAGTAGGTGTCCGAGGGTGAGCAGGGTGTGTTTACCAGACGTGGCAGAGAGGACTTGAGCTCCACCGCATGTTTACCTTCTGCTACTTGGCATTTGGTTTTAATGTGTTACAGGCTTATGGAGTCTATTTCATCTTTGTGGTAACATAAAGTAGTAGCATAGTAACATTATTTCAGTGAGTTATTTATGTGTGCCCTTTAGGCACAAAGGGACTGACATTTAAAACAAACAAAACAAAAAAATAGCAAACAGAGATGGTTTTTATGTTGGCACTTCAGATATATTATAATATTTGGTCTTGGTATTTCATTGCATTGCATTGGGATGGTTATGTGTGTATGTGAAATCCCTAGGCACAAATATATAAAGGAATCCTACTGAGCTGGCTGTTATTTCACTATTTCTTTAGCCAGCCTGATTGATTCTCCCTGGTCTTGGAATGCTGGAGACTGACTGTTTCAGAATCCAAATTAGAACAGTCAGCACTGATTACAAAAAGCAAAGATCCTAGAGCAAGATCCTTAATGAAGAGCCTTTACGGCATCTTGTATCAGAGATGGCTAAAAGGCCCTGTCATGCCATATTTAATGTTATGAAAGTCTTTTTAAAAGTCTATTTTGAAATTCTATTTAAAAGTCTCTCTCTCTCTCTTTCTTTATTTCTTTCTTTCTCTTTCTCTTTCTGTCTCTCGTTCTATCTAATGGAGTGATCGCTTCGTGACCAATTCACACGGGCCAGCTGAGCAATGCGCTAGTTGATGTTGTTGTTGTTGTTGTTTTCTTCCAGCTACGCGTGCCTCTTCATCTCTACCCATATTACTTCAAACATGGGTGACTTCATAAAAACGCTTCAGTGACGCAGGAAGCCACACAACGCTATTCATTACCCTCGTGTGCCCTCTTCAACTGCACGCTATGTGGGCCTCTCATCTGAATACACATCCGTTTATTATGTGTCCAGCTATTTGACACCAGTTAGCTCCTTGTTTCCATTCTCATGCGTTGAAGTGGAGGTCAGGTTTGGAGCGCAGTCCACTCAGTGTGTCAAAGGGGATTTGGTAACACACAGCGCTGAATCTCTGCAAAGTGGCTGTTTATCAAAAAGCCTTTCATCTTGGCGGTTAACTGAACGTTTAACCCCACAATGTCATTAAGCCTTGATGAAAAGAACCAATGCGCTCTCTCTCTCTCTCTTTCTCTTTCTCTTTCTTTCTTTCTTTCTCTCTCTCTCTCCCCCTCTCCGGATGTCTTTCCCTCTCCTGTCTTCTGGCCCTTATGAAATCCTGAGTGAGCAGTGGCCTGAATAGCCAGCTCTCCTCCTCCCTCCCCTCTCTGTTCACACCACATGATGAAGTCATGTGTGTGTTTCATTCTCCTAACATGTGATGGCCGTCGGAGCACGTGGGGAAGACGAAAGATGGCCCTGGGGTTTGGCATGTTGGGCATGTTTGAATGCTCCTTGAGTGGCTCCCTTCATGGGAAAGCTCACATGAGCAGGGTGGGATAGGAGATGGATGCATGGATTGTTGCTGGACTTTTAATACTGTGTGAGGGTTGGGTTGGGTCGGGTACACCAAGAACGGCTCGGCAGAACCTGATGACCGTGGCGGTGGATTATTCCTAGCCTATGAAGAGGCGTGGTTGTGATGTGAATTGTGTTATGTAATCACATGGTCATGTTGTTACCTGACCTGAAGGTCTTTTGAAGTTATACTGAAGCAAAACAAATGGCTTTCCAAAACTGCTTCATGGAAAAATCCTTGCTTTTGGCATCTAGAAATCCACAATTACATGCAGTCACACAAAATAATTCGGTGATCATCATCATACTGTCACCATGAAATATTTTGGTTGGTGAGTGAGCCCTGCTTGGCAGTGGCTGAGCAGGCTGACGAGTCGCCCAGGTGCTTCATGGGAGCCTCCTGCTGGGCACACAATAGGCAGCCAGCAGGATGAGAGAAGAGAAGAGCAGAGCAGAGTGAGGTGTGCTATGCAATATCTATGCAGCTTGGCCGGGGGGGGGGGGGTGGAGCCAGGAGATCATTGTGGGGTTGGGGGGGGGGGAGGGTAATAGAGGATTGGGGGTGGGGTTGGGGTTGCATGGAGGAGAAAGAAGAGGAGGAGGGTGGAAATGCTAACAAAGCAAGCAAGAGGATTTGGCTCCATCTGATGAAGGCTGCTTATTCATCAGATGGAGGCTGCTCGTCATCAAAAGACTCTCAAATGGGCCCTCGTCATTCACCTCCAGCTGCCAGAGACTTCTCTGCTGAGAGAGAGAGTGAGTGGAGTGAGTGTTGCAGTAGTTGATTAGTTGAACTCATGACAGAGAAAAAGTATGGTAGCCGGTAGTGGATTCAACAGTGTTTTTTTTGCCTGTGTGGTCCACTCACTCCATGTTTTGATGGTGAACAACGCACACCTAGTTGAGTTTAAGCTTGTGAGCTTTGCTTACTGACACCCCACCTCCTGGCTCTGCTCTTAATGCTACTGAGAGCTGCCAGGCTCTCGCTGATCTGCGAGGTGCACGACTCGGACGCTCTGTGGACGTCTCCTTACACCGGGATCAAAGGCTTCCTCCACCTGCCAGAGACTTCTCTGCTGAGAGAGAGAGTGAGTGGAGTGAGTGTTGCAGTAGTTGATTAGTTGAACTCATGACAGAGAAAAAGCTTCCTCCACCCTCATCTTTCCTCCTCCCCTCTCCAATCTGTGAGCTGCCCCTTTTAAGTAGATTAGTGCGAGATGAGCGAATGGCACATCACCAGCAAGCAGGCTCATGCATAGAGGGCTTGAGTGAGGGAGAGATCCCAAATAACACACTCGCACACGCTCTCTCTCCCTCTCTCTCTCTCCCTCTCTCTCCTTCTCCCCCCCCCCTCTCTCCCTCTCTCTAGCCACATCTCCCTCTCCCTCTGGCTTAATTTGGACTCTGAGGTTCTGTGGTGAACCACCACTCTGAGGATGTGCAAAGCCTCCCAGTGGGCCTGTTAAACCATGAGCTTTGGAAAAACTGCTCTCTTCTCTCTTCTTCTCAGGCAAGAGCAGAGCAGTGCCCCCCACCCCACCCCAACCCAACCTGTGTCGTTTCATTTCTTAAATCTTAGGGATTGGTCAGTGGGTTTGTCTGGGAATATTTTGATGACAGTTTCAGTAGCAGTAACAGTGATTGCAGAGAGAATCCATTGGTTTGTTTACTGTAGAGCAGAATGCCCAAGGCCTACCTTTTTATTTTTATTTTTTCTTCTGTGGTTTATGAATATACATCAATTTTAAGTGCTTTAGCACTAGCATTTTTTTCTTGCCTGCTATGCCTTGAGGATATGTGTTTATTAAAAGATTTCATTACATTTTTGTTTTACAACGTAAAACAAAAAAAACGTATCAGCACAAACGTATCAGAGTGCTCTAAAGAGAATGCCGCTGAGGGAAAACAAATGATTACACTGGATAATATACACTGCATAATACAAAAATGGAATCGTATAGCATTATGGATTGAGTTCATCATTACTTCCCTACATATGCATGCATACCCACACACACACACATGCACATTACGTAATCCTGCAGCACTGTGTTCACGTTCTCATCACTCTCGCACAACCCGTAGTTTCACACTCTCCATGCTGTTCACACATTATTCTGGGCCACTCTGGTGGTATGGAGCCTAAGAGAGGTGTTGTGTGGATGTGGATGTGGATGTGGATGGTTCTTACTGTTGGTGACTGGCATTTAAAGTAGCCATGTCTCTACATGCATCCGAACAGATTTTAAAAAGCCTGTGCTTGGGGTTCAGTGAGCTACTGAAGTTGCAGGGTGCATATCATTCCTCAGTCAATGCTGAGTGGTAGTGGTAGTAATACTAGTATAAGCAGAAATACTAGAAGTAGCAGTAATACTTTTTTAATGGTAGGCCTTAAATTTGAAAGCGATTGGATGCTCTTGGATGTGCATAGTTTTGTATTGGCACAGAAATGGAACACAGGCTCAAGTTGCACTGCTTTGGTTTTTACTTTCTCTCTCCCCCACACTCACCTCCCACACAAACCAGCAATGCCACACAAAATTGCATATGGGTTGTACCATTCTCGTCACTATACACACTTCCTGTGCCTTAGAGGAGTGTGCCTGTCTTCCTGTCAGAGAGATCGAGAGGTGCATCGCCCGTTGTTAAGTCTCGTGGGTAGTGGACCAACCAGAATCTATCACTGGCGTGATAGAGTGCACTGTCATTATCTGCTGGAGTGAATTGAGCCCTCACCTCTGTGCCAGGCAAGTAAGTGCTGTAATTATTTACCAGTCCTCATGTACGGGACACTCTGTTGTAAAACCCTGCTATCAGTTCATGTTATTTCAGGGGTTTGATGAAATGGAGGGCAGTGCAGCTTTGGCTTCAATTAGCTTTTTGTGTTAAGCCACAACGTTGTCATGTAATGTTGATACTGAGTCAAGATGGCTGGATGCAGCGCACATAAACGGGAAAATAGGTTGACATGTGTTGAGTATGTAGGATCTCTGCTGGATGTCCAGGCTAATGTTGATGCTAGCTTGCTCAACGGGGTAATAATTAACCCAGCTCTCAGGCTGACTTTGCCTTAACATCCTGTTGAGTCGCATGCTAGTTTCCCTTGGAGATTGACAGGAACACTTGGAACAATGGCTGATTTTATCTCTCATGCATCCTACAGTGACTTTGCTAACGTCCCCAAAGTTCATTTGCTCAGAAAGAGTTTTTGAAGTCGGAGAATTCTGCTGGTCTGCATTTCAGCTGCAGGAGCACATGGAGATATGAACTGCAGCTTCTTTTAGATGGTCATGTAGTGCACATTCAAGCTACATCGCTGCTTACTAAAGCACTAGTTCCAAAATAGTGGTGAAACCCAAAGGTCAGATTGTATTTAGAAACAGGAAGTCACTGACTTAATTCTCATTTGCCAACCTTTCTCTCTGTCTTTCTTTCTGTATTTCTCTCTCTCTTTTTCTTCCATCCCTTTGTCTTTCCTTTTTTTCTTTGCTTCTCTGTGCTTCTCTTCTTACGATCCTCATACCACTTCCTCTATCACTCTCATTTCCTGCATGTCTGTCTCCATCTCCTCCTACCTCTCTCACTCTTATTTCCCTCTCCTCTCACCCTCTTTCTCTCTATCTCTATCTCTCCACCCCCCCTTGTAGCGGAGCTGGACACTGAGCATGCCCAGAAGGTGCTGGAAATGGAGCATGCCCAACAGGCAAAGCTAAAGGAGCGGCAGAAGTTCTTTGAGGAGGCTTTCCAGCAGGACATGGAGCAGTACCTTTCCACAGGCTACCTCCAGATCGCTGATCGGAGAGGTGAGACCCCAAATCCCACATCCCACATCCTACAATCATCTTCTCCACTCACATCCTCCCACTTCACCTGCCGCTCAGATGGTGTTTCACTTAGTTGTGTAGCATCCTGGAATACAAATGAATGTTGTAATATGCCATTTTCCTGTACAAGCTTGTGAAAGTGTGCCATTTTGACGTGACCTTTGCTTATCTAGTCTCTCTGCTGTGACTCCTCCACTTTTCCTTGATTGTAAACACTGGTAGGAGTTGGAGGTGCAAATGCACTCTGTGGTTTGACTTGTGGCAGGATGTTGAAACCTTTCCTCTAAAAAGCAGGGATGTTTAGTCAGTGTTGCAGGTTAGCACCTGATATTTTTTGTGACAGTAGACACAGATAGTATAATGGTGGATCAGCGCTGCATGAGGGAGATTTCACAGAATGAATTATGCCACTGTGGATCTCTCATTTAAAAATACTAAGTCTGTCAGGGATTTGATTGTTTTCCCAGTTATCTTTCCTCTGTTTATTCACTTATTGATCTCTGAGCACCAACTTAAGGGACTCCCTTTAGTCCAGCCGATGGCGCTCTCTCTCTGGTTGTTAATATAGGATCCGGTGATTTGGCCTGTGATGCTAAATTGCAGGCGTGGCTCCATTAAGACTTAATTCTTCCTCAGCTCCTCTGGGGTTGGACTGATGAGTTTGAAACTGACTCTTTCTCCCTCTCTCCCTCTCTTTCCCTCTCACTCTCTCTCTCTCCCTCCCCCTCTTCTCTCTTCCTCTATGGCTGCACTGGCCTGCTGGTGGCTTTTCTTGAGGTACGGTGATGTTTGGGAGGGGGTGAAAACATCCTCCCCTTTTAATTCCTTGATAAGAATTAGAATTTTCACTCCTCCCTCTGTCACCCTTTTTAATACAGTTAATTTGTTTTAATACTGTTTGCAAGTGTACATCTTGCAATCTCTTATTTCTTTTCTGCTGTGATCCTCTGCACTGTCTTTTTTTTTGTTATGTCTGTCAAATTACATCCTTTATACTATTTGTGTAGTTCCGTTTATGCTTAGATTTTCTTATTTTCTGGTTGTACACAATTACTGTTTGGTAATTGTTAGATTGTCTTTTACAACTACAGTAAGTTGATGTAATTAGATATTGGAAACCCACTTCCACTCGTTCACTCAAAACTAATGTAACCATTGGTCCACCTGGATAGCTTGTTGCCTGTTGTAGAGGCCAAAATAGAACAGTCCTTAGTCCTAAAGTCTCCCTTGATTAACTTTTAAAACTGCCATATGTGGTGATGACTGAGATTGTTTTAACCCTTAGAGCCCATAGGAAGCATGTCTTCCATGGAGGTGAACGTGGACATGCTAGAGCAGATGGACCTGACAGACGTCTCGGACCACGAGGCTCTGGACGTCTTCCTGAACTCGGGCGGAGAGGACAACAGCGCTGCCTCACCGGTTTCAGGTACAGCTGCACTACCTACTACACACACACATACACACACACACACACACACACACACCATACCCAATCAGACAGTAAAGTGGAAGCTGTGTGTTGGAAAGTCCCCAGGATGTCCTTACTCCCACTTCTTAGGCAGAACTAATGAGAGCAGTGTGCTTGTAGAGTGTATGGCTGAAAAGAAAGATGAGGTATGGTCTTGAAAGTATTCCTCTCGGCTCTGCTGTGAGGCAGGTAACTGCTAATAGCTGCCACTCTCTTTAATGTGAATGCATTAGCTAGTGTACAGAATATACATCAACTGCGACCATCCCAGTGGAGATGGCAGGCAGGATGTTATCTGACACGAGCAAATGTTTGAGTGCTCACTTCACTGAAATCCAATAGAGGCGTTTTGGCTGCCTCGCTTCAGACTGCACTCTTCTCTTCTTCTCTTCTCTTCCCCTCCCTTCCCTCTCTCTCTTCCTCCTTCTGTTTGTCTGTTTCTACTTCTTTTACCTGCATTCCCCCTTCTCTGTTCACCTTGTCTTCTCTCATTCCCTTCCCCTCTCTCTCTCCCTCTCTGTCTCTGTCTGTCTCCCTCCCTCCCTTCACCTTGACGTCTCACCTTCTCCTACTCATTTCATCTTCCCTTTTGTTTCACCCTTTTTCTCCTCTTTTTTTCATCCTATTTTTCAGTCTCTCTCTCCCTCCCGCTCTCTCTCTCTCTCTCTCTCTCTGTGTCTTTGTCTCTGTCTCTGTTTCTCAATTCAGTTTAATTTAATTAAGTGTGCTCTATTGACATGACCCAAAAGTTAATAGTTTTAAAAAGGCATAAACCATACACTTACAGATCAGTCTCTCTCTCTCTCTCTCTCTCTCTGTCTCTCTTTCTGTCTGTCTGTCTCTCTCTCTCCATCTCTCTGCAGGTCCGGAGCAAGACACATCATCCAGTGGTGGTGCTGAGATCTCCCTGAAGGTGCCCAGTCGGGCCGAGCTGGGCCGTGGGCTCCCCTCCGCCTCCACCCCGTCCACCCGCAGCGAGTCGGCCAGCCAGGAGACGGAGGGACCGAATGACGACGAAGAAGAAGACGATGACGAGACCAGCCTGGGCAACTCGCCTGTGGTGGCGTCGGACGAGGAAGACGTGCAGCCAGACACCGCGCTGGCCGGCCTTCCTGAGCCTGAGGAGCCGCCTAGGATCTCGGATGACAGCGACTCGCTGACCCCGTGACAAGGGTGAATAGCACACTGCTGAGAAGCAACCAAAAGAAAGAAAGAAAAAAAAATTGAAAAACGATCAACCCGTGAATGAGAGACTGCAGAGAGATTTTGCTCAGACTCTAGAAACACTGGACACATTTCCTTCCTTCCAGAACTGCTGCCTGTGTGCAGACTGACAATACTGTGTGTGTGTGTGTGTTTGGGAGCGATTACTTCTGTCTGGAACAATACTGTTTGCGTGTTTGGGAGTTACTCTTTCTGTCTGGGCCGCTCCATTTTGTTTGTGTTTGTTTGTTCTGCTTTTCCCATCAAATCAGTGTAGATGATGTATTCTACAGCATTTCTCAGTATTAATTGGGAATGATCTCCCCATCCTTATATTCCCATGCCCCTATGAGAGTTGTATCTATAACAAATAAAATTTTTTTTTCATTCTTGCTATTAACACAACCCCTTCAAGTCTTGGTAAAGTAATTTCTGTACACTTTGTTTTGATTTACTGTTGCTGTTTTTAACCACCCACACACACATCACACATACACACACACTCACACACAGTTCTTACACAAAGTTAACGCAGTGCCAGAACATTGCCTCCAGCATCTTATTATTCGCATGTCTGTGCCCCAGAGGTATTTGCTAAGATGTGTATTAAAGTACAGAAGCAATTTTGCTCCAGCGCCAGCATCCCTTGACATTGTTGGCCGTATATCCGCATGCAAGCTGTCAGGACTGCACATTAGGAGAAGAAGATCAGGAGAAGGACAGGCTAAAGTCATGTGACGTGAGCGCAGCCAATCGTGGCAGGGAAACGTATGATCGCACCATGCAGAGGGAACAAGGAGATGATGAGGGGTGTGTGTTTGTGTGTGTGTGTTTGTATGCATGAGGTGGAGGTGGGAGAAAAGGCAGAGACCATGTGTGTGGTCTTCTGCATCGCTGACTCTATCCTTTACCCAAGACTGAACACCAGCGCTTCCTCGCTCAGGTCCAACTGTTCACATCATGTTAACATATTTATATAATTTCAGCTCGTTATCCAAACTACCCTGCCCAGTGCTGGCTCCCGTGTCTCATTCAGACACACAGACTACACCTTCATGTCCTCGTACATTAGGTAAATGTGCAGCCTTGTCTGTGCTTCTGCTGTGCTCATGGAGAGGGGAAGTGGTTTGACAACATGAGTAGCAACTCTCACACATGCACATGTGCAGCGTCCTCTTAGTTTATGGTGTGAAAAGGACCGTAGTGGCACAGTTGTGGCTTTGCACGCTTCTGAACTAACCCTGGTCTGACTAAGAAATGCATTTGGCCATGTTTATTTTATCGCATGGGAAAATACTAACGTTTGGACTAGTCTTTGTTTGGTCTTGGTGTAGTGAGAAGCCACATACAATAAAATCTGTCATGTACTTCATAAAACATTTTTTGCAAGAAAATGTTATAATACTCCAGATATTTGAGATTTCCAAGGATTGACAGTGGAATAGTTTATTTATTCAAACTCAGAAGTACGTACAAACC
This sequence comes from Tenualosa thibaudeaui, assembly GCA_027481765.1. Taxonomy (NCBI): domain Eukaryota; kingdom Metazoa; phylum Chordata; class Actinopteri; order Clupeiformes; family Clupeidae; genus Tenualosa; species Tenualosa thibaudeaui. The sequence goes on along the minus strand of JAIFZK010000019.1, from coordinate 4,999,155 downwards.
TGCAAAGTGAAAAAAACTGTAATAACATAACTTTTGATAGGAGAGCTGAAAATTCAGTGCTTATAAATAAAATGTAAGACAAGCAAGGTTTACTGTAAAAAAAACAAAACAAAAAAAAACATCATAAAACACTGTAAGGCCTTAAAAACAAACAAAAACTAGACAACCACAACTCTGGAAAACACTAAACTCTGTGTTTATTGATTATCTCTAATACAGTTCAGTCATTTTTAGGGAAGCGACGATAAAGTTGGGACTAAAGAATTGTGTGCCAGTGCAACAACAGGAGCTACTACTGTACCTATTTATTATTATTATTATTATTATTATCAATATATTTATAATTATTATTATTGTATTGTTATTATTATAACATTTCCCTTTTATTATTAAAAGTAAAGCTACAAAACTAGGGACCAGCACTATGCCATACGTCATGATTTAAGCAGCACTTATACATATATGTATGTTACAAGAGTGACCCTGTGGACGACTCGCCGAGGCAGATGAAGGTTCCAGAAGGGTGTGTAAGGCTATTTCCCCTCATCTTCATCTTCGATTCGCCTCGAAAGACCCACCATGCTCTACCTCAACGGCTCGAGTACAGAGCACAAAACATGAAGTTATTGACTTTGCACAAGTGCAACAAGGATAATTTGTCATAGCATTTGCGTGGGCTTTTCTTATTCTTTTTTGGTAAAATCTAATTTGCATGGCATAATGTTAAATACCAGGGGGGACTCTGATTTCTTAAAACTGATATAAAGTAGTATCTTAGTATTTATAATAAAGCTTTAAATTAATGGCTTCATTTCTAAGAAACCATATTGATAGCTTTGAAACTGAACGATTTCACTGCATTTTTTTTTCCTTTTGCTCAATTTCAGGCCAGTGGAAAGGTGTCTGTTTAATGATAATAATTTCACTTTCTGATGTACAAAATAGCTTATGTTTAAAACTGCTGTGGGACTTTGTAGTAGCCTCAATCTGCACTTCCTGGCGATTTTTTTTTTTCACTGCGGAGAATGACCTGCAGGGGGTGGTCTAGAGGAGAAGAGCAGGCAGGCCTTGTGTGGAAGAGAGTGAAACTACAGCACCATTTGAGCACAAAACAGAAGGTAATTCGATAGATATATTGGTATTTACGTATAGATCTATATTCAATGTAATGCTAAAACAACCAGAAAATACTAAAAAAACAAACTCATATAAAATAACAATAAAAAAGAGAAACAGTTGACCTCAGAACTAGTGCAAAAAGATTTTTCGTGCTTTCAGGGAAGAGGTCCTCCATCTCTGTCTGGAAATAGTTTGTGTATGTGTTGAGTGAGTGAGTTTAGAGGTGGGGGGGTGGGGTCTTCTCAGGGAGTTGAAAGGTGGAGTGTGTCAGGTGATTGAGGTGCATGTGTGTTTGTGTGTACAGGGGGTTGGTGTCACATCTGAGGGCTGGTGGCGTGTTTGGGGGACTGGGTGGAGTTCCTGGTGGCGGCGCGGGGACTGCGCTGTGCTGGTGTCGAGGTTGGGGGCGGGACCGGGGGCAGGGCCTGGGGCTGGGGTTCATTCCGCCGCCTCTCGCTGCTCCTCTCCTGCACCCTTCCACCCACGCGGCTCAGCAGGCTGTTCATCTGCTCCTGTCACACAAAAAATACACACACACATTATAGAGTGCACACACACATGCCAACATACACTTGTCTACAAACATCACAAATTGCATACTCAAAAGCATATTTCATACAAACAGGTTCAGCTTGAATCTACTAATTGCCTGTACCACACAGACCAATCTAAAATATGCCTTTTTTAACAGCACTGGCTAAGGATACATCTCACAGGCCTGCTTGAGGTTGAGCACATGCATTAAAAGTCTTCAGTCCTGGATGACTGTTGCACTGCTGTTGAGGTTGAGAACATGCATTAAAAGTCTTCAGTCCTGGATGACTGTTGCACTGCTGTTGAGGTTGAGAACATGCATTAAAAGTCTTCAGTCCTGGATGACTGTTGCACTGCTGTTGAGGTTGAGAACATGCATTAAAAGTCTTCAGTCCTGGATGACTGATGCACTGCTGTTGAGGTTGAGCACGCTGCACGATACCACAGGGTTACAAAGTAAGACCCTTAAAAGTGAAGTCGTGATGCAATTTGCATGAGGGCTTTTTTGCATTTCCAGTTGCCCATAGTAAGCAGACTAGTGCACTGGTGGAGGGAATAGACAGTGTTTGAGGTGTTAGTGCTGAGGGGCACTGGATAATGATCTCCTTCTTACCTCGTCGTAGCGGTACATCATCTTCAGACCCCTGGAGGAACGCCGTTTCTGGACCAGGTGCAGGGTGCACTCCAGGCAGAATACCACGTTATCGCTTTCCTGGACCACCTAATAAAAACCACACGGCCCAAAGGCCAAAAAAATGTTTCAGTGGATGGACCAGCTGTCTACAGTGGGATTAAGTGGCAAAATTGGATTATCAGGTTATGACAGCATAAATCTTATACATTATCAGGTGTAAACTCTTTACACACTATTAAGTAAGGACAATTCCTTGCATTCCTGATCTCCACATAAGAATGTTGATATGTCTTGATGTTGATAAGGTAAACAGCAAAATACATGGATGTCTGTGTCTACTTACAGAACGTTTTAACCGTTTTAACATGCGCACGCAACGCAGGTCTGGTATCCACCCAAACACATAGTACTGCACAACCTAGGAGCATCTCCAGTATGCAAGGCGAGTATTGGAGCTACAACAAACATGAGTGCATTCACAATGGGCCTCATTCATCAACCATTATTACAAAGAAATTTGTTCTTAAACCCCACCTATGCATTCATCGGATAAAAAAATGTGCACACACTCAATAGCACTTGAACACCTGACCAGTGACCTGTGTATGCAAACTAATTATTTTCGCATTTTCATGTATTTTGCAGTTGTAAAATACACCTAATTTTTTTTAAAGGAAGCACAAGGAAGGAAGAACAAATTTAAAGGAGAAATCCAAAGTGAATCCATTAATATCCCTGTTGTTTAAGGTCACAGAGGGCTGTCTGAAAGACATTAAACCAGTTTCTGAGTTTCCATTCGGATAATGTTTGCTGCCAATTTGCCAAACTGACAACACCTGATGATCTCAAACAACTGTGCTATGATTCACACTGGATTTCTCCTTTAAGAAAATTCTTAGGGTGAATGAGGCCCATTGTTATTAGTCAGTCTAACAATTTTACAACTGTAAGCTGTCTCTTTCACTGCCACCTTCTAATAAACTTCCATCACAGGCTGCTCCCTGAGGCCAGTGTTCTCACACATATGGCTAAGTCGCATGCAGAGCCCATCATGTCTGGCACCCACCATGGACAGGTAGCACAGGTGCTGGCAAGTCTGGCAGCGGCGATCGGAGGTGTCCTCGACCAACCGGGTGTTCTGCTTCTTCCGGCCGTCCGCAGGGGGCTGGCTGGCGTCCAGCGTCCGGTAACGCGCCGACGAGCGTAGCCCTGCCTTGAACAGATCCCGCCGTTGGCTAATCTCTATGTCCCTGTCAGGGCACAAGGCACAGGTATGGTTAAGCTTGTGTTGTGTAAGTGAAGAACATAGTGTACTAATATGATATAGTATAGTATAGTATAGTATAGACCATACAGTACTAGTATTAAACAGACACTTCTCCAAAGTTTGAGAATGGAACTAGGGTCAATTGATTGTCAGTTGGTGATATTACCACTGTTCCACCATTTGTGTCATTTGGTGTAATGTTATGACGCATTGTTCAGGTCATCTTTGGAATTTATATTTGTTTACGTTTCTCCTTAAAGTTTATGTTTCTGCTGTCTTGGTTTACGGTCATCTCTGTACCTGAGATCTTTGAGAAGTGAGGAGATTGTACTCTGCAAAAGTTTGTTCTCCCGTCTGGACTCCAACATGCCCATCTTGTAAAGCAGCCTCTCTATGGAAAACGGCTCCTCTATTCGACGACACTTCAGCTCCTGCACAAACAGCAGAGATGAATACGATTGAAAGGGTTAGACACAGAGAGGGAACAAAACACAGGGATAGAAAAGAACAGAACAGAACAGAACAGAACAGGACAGGATAGGACAGGACAGGACAGGACAGGACAGGACAGGACAGGACAGGACAGGACAGAAAAGAACAGGACAGGACAGGACAGGACAGGACAGGACAGGACAGAACAGAACAGAACAGGACAGGATAGGACAGAACAGAACAGAACAGAGGAAGTGAGAGGGAGACAGGCCTACAAAACATTTATTTGGAATTATGGCAGACTAGTGCTACATGGTAGCCTGAGTCAACCCGGATAAACCATACTGTATTTTGTTCTGCATGTGAATCCCAAAATTGGCTGGAGCCAACTTTCAAATCACCAAAAGCCAAAAAATCAGTTTTAAGTGCTTTTCTGGTATGCGATGAGAACCAGAGATATACCATTGGCACTGTTGATGGTTGCACTGATGGGGTCAAATTTAAAGTTTAAGGTTTGAGGTTAATGTACCAATGTACATTAGTTTAATGCAGCCACTGGTTATGTCCCTTGGAAATGAGAAGTGAACCAAGAGTTTCCAAAGAATAGGTCTGGAATACGTAATTTTCCTTTTTGTGTTCATTTGTTTGCCGTTTTAAATGGCTGCCCAGCTAAAAAAAAAAAAGTAACCAATGCTGGTGACGTGAGAAAAAGTAACAGATGCACAAAGAGAGAGGAGATAAGATAAGACTTCTCCTTTAATTAAACACAGCAGCCTTCTTTGATTTCATACACTGCATGACACATACAGGTTTATATTGCTGCTATAATCTTGATTAAAGGAGAAATTCAGTGTTAATTAATCAATAATGCTGTTGTTAGATGTTGCTGAGAGCTGTCGGTAGATATGAGAACGAGAGAATTTGGTGCAACGTAGACCGAATTTGCAAAACAGCAACTGATGCTGATGGATGGGCGCACAAGGAAGTTTGGTTCAGGTATATTTTCCTGTGCCCACTTTAGTTAGTGTTAGCTGTTGTTTTGCTATTTGGTTTACATTGTACCAAATGATCTCATTCTTATACCTTCCGACTAGGGGTGGGAATCAAGAACCGGGAATCGAGCAGAAAAGAGAATCGAATGCTTTGATTCACTGGAATCGTGTTCCTCTGGAATTATCAATTCCTCAGACCATGGTCAATGGGTCTACACAGTTCTACATGGATTCCCTCATTCTAATAAGCTGCTATGATCACCTTAGTAGTACAGGCCATATAATAGGCCCACATGCTGATACTAAAAGTCTGTGTAGAATACCTTCTAAACAATTCGAAATTGATAACGAATTGGACAGATAAGCAGAATCGACAATGGCATTGATGTTGATAAAATCCTATTAATTCCCACCCTTACCTCCGACAGCACTCGGCAACAAATAACAGGACTTTTAATTTATTAAAATTAATGTTCCTTAAAATGAATGTTCCTCCAGCTCACCTTAGCAGCCTCATAGCCCAGTGTCAACCACTGGGGGGTGCCAAAGTGCACCGTCTCCGACACGCTGTACCCACAGCACACCTTAGCCACAAAAGTCCCAGGGAAGCAGACCATGAACTGGCCACTCTTCTGGACAGCCCGGTGAACTCGGATGCCCTCTCGACACAACACCTCGGGGGAGATCTATGGTAGGGAGGCATCACACACACACGCACACGCGCACACACACATGCACACACACGCACACACACATGCACACACGCATACACACACACACACAAAGAGGAAACATAAGAAAGATTCTTGAGGTCTAAGACTAATTTAGAAACTTTAATACCTGCTTTAGTAAAATGCAACTAAAAAAGCAACTATACTGGATCCTTGTTATTAGTGAAAATACATGTCTGCATGGATGATCTGCATGGATTATTTTATTAAATAGATAAATCCTGTGTTTGCTGTGAGCAGACAGCGCTAAGTAGGCTGAAGTTGGGAGTTGCTGTGTCTGTGTTTGCTCTCACCATAATGTTCTTCTCCAGCATCTCGAGTCCTGGAGTTCCATTGGCCTGCAGCAGTGTGTGAACTACTTTGTCAAGTTTCGTCTTCTCCTCAGCGGGAATACAGTACCTGCAAGCCAGAGAAGGGCCCAGAACACTTGGGGTCAAAACTTAGCAGGGGAGCTATCATTGTCCCTGCAGGATTCACTTACTTGGGTGGCCTATATAGGATATCGCACTTCTTTTGAAGGCTCTTATGGCCTGTAGGAATAAACAAGTCTAGACAGGCCTGAGTTACACTGCACTTAGAAGAGGGGTATTGTAAACTAAATTACACAGTATACAGTAACTATTTAAAATCAAAAGTACTCAGTAACCATTTAAGAACAAAAAGAAAAACTAACAAAGCCAAACAAGTAGATTATTGAACATGGAGAGACATAGGATATGCCATATTGGACAAAGGGGGTACACATACAGATCCAAGGCACAGTCATTTTACACTCACCAAATACAGTCAGCACCAGTGTGTAGGTAATCTATGTACGGAAGGCGGTTCTGGTCCCGAGACCAGCTTGAGGTAGAAAAGACCATGCCAATGTTCAGCCAGGGGATGGTCACTCCTACACACCCACAGAAACACAAGGCATTTAGTGACCAGTCCGGATTGTGAACTGTGGAACTACTTTATCTGCTGTGCTGCACGCTGTGTACTGCATGTGGCGTGAGTACCTACCAGGCACAGCACCGAGGTGGCGTAAGATGGATCCTGAGTTATTGGGAAGGACAGTGAGGTTCCATCCATGCCTGAGGTTAGAACACATGGCGTTGGGCAGGCAGAAATAAAAATAAACATGTAGCAGGGTGTTATCCTTCTCATTTCAATAAAACTTCTCATTTCATGCTCCTTTTGAAAAGCTAACTAGGGGTCTTAACTGCATATCACCAACATCGCTATTTTATTTAGCCTTTCATCAGGCAAATAGTTTGGTTATCATCTAGCTAAAACAGATTCTGGTCATATGAAGGACAGGTAAACATGTTACTTCCAACTGTCATGCAGGATATGCGAAAGTATGCAGTTTAAACACACCACAAAAAAGGCATAAACACACCCCATTATATCAAACGTCTTACTGTGGAGCTTCTAAAGCGCTACTGAAGCTATAAAAACAGCGGAAGTAATTCACTTTCTATTGACAAGGTCGACAAGAGTGACAAAAGTAACAAAAACTACGAGCATTCGGTTGACTAGAGTGGCCATAAAAAGTTAAAAACTGTTCGACCTTATGCAAATTAGCTATGACTGTGTTTCGACTGTAAATGAATTAGCAATGGTAACGTCATGAGCACATATTTTGCTTTATGAACGATAAAATTATCAAATTATTGTTGACAGTGATCGATGTAGTTGTGATTTCAGTGGCAATAGTTTTGTAGTGGCTGGTAGCTGGTGGCATTTTGTGACATGCATAAGTTCACAGAAGGAAGGTGACCAATCAACTCACTTTGAAAATGGCTCAGACTTGCCCATAGGGAAACCACTCCCATGTGTCTTTGTGTCCACCCTCCCACAATGCACTGCAACATGGCTTTCCCTTTCCTCTACAATCCTCCAGTACTCCTCCTGCACACACACACACACACACACACACACACACACACACACGCACACAGATTAAGAATGACATGCAGTCCCTCTGAGTCCATCTCAGACAGAGAAAAAGACAGAGGAGGTTAATGATCCATCAGGGATGCACCAAGCGTGACTGATCATTTACTGACCTCCACCTCAGTCGCGTCAGGTTCCTTGCTGAAGCACATGTTCATGGTGTTCCTAGCTGTCCTGAAGAATGTCGTGAGGGACACAGATTTCCCCTGGAAAAAAAAAAACAGACACACACAAAACCACAAACAATTTATACTGAGTACACTGAAAAAAGACCCTGGTGATTTTGTCTTCATGTCTTAAAATTAAAATAATAAGGTGCTGTAGCATTAGGCTACTTTGCCAGGACTTCATCTAGAATTATTTCCAGAAGGCATACACTGTATACTTAATCCTGTCTGTGTCTGTGTCTCTGTGTGTGTGTGTGACTGGGCAAAAATCCCAAGAGAAAATGTGTCCTGGAGGCTGACTGGTCTCAGTAAGATTGGTGGCACGTTGCTGCCGCCCTGGAGTCTGAGTCCAGCACTCTGCCTCCATCATGGGCCAAGAGGCCACATTGGAGCAGCAGGGAGCTCACCCATCTTACCCTCCATATTTGCCAGTCCAGTGCTCTTGCTGTCAGACTTCTGACTTTGGGCTACTGCTCCTCATATGCCAGTGCCAGCAATCAATCATTTTTAATGCCTCCATTTTGTTCCCGAGTTTCTTCGGAAATGCACGTTACCTCACAATTTGATTGCTGTGTTATGTTGTGTTGCGCTGTTATGGTTGTGTGTGGTGTAGGGATGCTGTCTTGGTGTAAGGCCAGGGATTTAATATTTAAGTGTTTCATTTTGAAGGCAACTTGAAGGCTAGATATGAGATCTTGGTGTCACTGGTAAAGATAAATGTTCACATTCACATTCGGGTGTTTCAGTTTCAAGGCAATTTCAAGTCTTTCGATTATTTCTGGCATTAAAAGAACCCATTGTGTAGTGGTGAAAAGCGAACACACCCTGTAGATGCACTTATGCTGGTCACTCAGCACTCCACCATGCTCCGCTGTCCCCTCCTCATCACCTCCTCCTGCTGCTCCTCCTGTTCTCTTTTCCTGGGACGCTGTTCTCCTCCGGCTGGAGGAGGTGCTGCTGGAGCTCCCTCCATTGCTGGTGCCCCCCTTCCCACCCATGTCCAGTGGCACCTCCCTCAGTCGGCTCTGGTGGTGGTGGTGGGCTCCGTTGGGCGGTTGCAGCACGCCATTGAGCAGGCCGTTCTTGGGCTCGGTGCGCGGCAGCAGCAGCAGGGCATGCTGGGAGTGGTCGGCCTGGCCCTCCAGGGGCCCCTTGCGTCGCTCCAGCAGCTCCTTGTCGGCGAGCACCTCGCGCTCCAGGCGGCCACGCTCGGCGGCGGGTAGCGAGTCGTAGGAGAGCAGATACTGGCAGTATGCCTCCTGCAGCTTGGCCAGGCGCTCCTGCGCTGACTTAGGGATGCCCAGCAGGTCAGCCAGGCGACTCCACTTCTTCAGGTCGCTTACCTGCTGCGCACCACCCATGTCATTGATTAGCTGGAAGAAACGAGCCAGGTCCAGCTCGCAGCCCCCTAAACAAAACACACACACACACACATATAGAAAGTGAAGAAAGGAACAAAGTGAAAGGAGTTTCAAAACTGTAATATAAATGTTGTGCAAGAGTGTGTGTGTGTGTGTATAAAACTGTCGATGTTGTTGAAACTGTAGGAGATTATTAATCCTCCCACTCTCTCTCTCTCTCTCCCTCACACACACACACTGAAATCTCTTTAGCTTCACGTTCCCCTCCCCCACTGTCACTGCTCATACCCTGACATTCCCCTTTTGTCACAGGCTTTCAGGGCGGCCCGCCTTAGTGCCAGTGCGGGCCCAGTGTGACGCAGGCGGCATCGTTTGATCCGCCAGCGGCTCTCGAGCTGCCTGGAGCCCGCCGGGACAGAGCTGGCATGCGGGCAGTATGCTGGCCCAGCCCGCAGTGCCACTCTGCCCACCCTGGGCTTGTGTGGTGTGTGTGTGTGCGCGCGTATGCTAATGTATCTCTTCATGAGTGTGTTGGTGTGTGTGTTTTGTGTGTGTGTGTGTGTGTGTGTGCAGGACAAGGGAGACCAGGCTCCAGCCAGAGGAGAGGAGAGGAGAGGAGAGGAGAGGAGATACTCTGGCAGAGTGACAGCTCCTATCCCCCTGTAATCTCATCAAAGGCAGCCTCTTGGCGGACTTGGCCTAATCCTGACTTAGCTGGCCACTCTCTCAAGCAACACAAACACACTCTCTTCCTCCATCTTGACAAGCATTTACAGATGGACACTCACACTCACACACTTACCCTCCAATGCATCCTCCACTGCTCTAAATCAATGTGTAATATCATTACCAAGTTTAATAACTCATGTAATTTCAAATCCTATGTGTGCAACCTGTACATATGGCTTTTGACAATAAAGCTGACTTTGACTTTGACTTTTGACTTTGAATAACTACTGTCTATCATTATCGTCTTATCATTATAAGTGCTAATGGTTTGTGAATGTCTGTAAAGTTAAGTATTACTACAGTGTGTTTTCTCAGTTGTTCAGTATCTCTTAAATTGATGACCGCCTCAGATGCATTAGGAAACATCTGAACTGAAAGGAATTTGAATTTTTGCCTGAAGGGCCTCGTACTTGCATCCATGGACCCAGTCACAGCAGCCAATTTTCCAGGAAGTAGCAAGGAAAGTACAGCTGTTACCAATGACAGCCAATAGCATTCTGATTCAGTAACCAGTTACCTTTCTACTTGCTGGAAAATTAGCTGCTGTGACATGGGTCCATACTGTCCAATACTGTTAGAACACTTTCTGAATACTCTGCATGTGTAGGTACAAATGTGTGTGTGTGTGTGTGTGTGTGTGTGTGTGTGTGTGGCTACATACCAAAAAAAAATCCCTACCGATGAGTGGAGGCTCATCCAGGGAGATAACCTGTGTGTGGAGGTGCTTGCGTACGTACACACACACACACACACACACACATACTAAAAATCCCTACTGATGAGTGGAGGCTCATCCAGAGAGATACCCTGTGTGTGGAGGTGCTTGCGTACGTACACACACACACACACACATACTAAAAATACCTACCGATGAGTGGAGGCTCATCCAGGGAGATACCCTGTGTGCGGAGGTGCTTGCGTATGCAGGCCAACCGCTGCACGTTGGGGCCCCAGCGACGTCCCAGCTTGTGCACGTGCTGCACCTGCGTGACGAAGCGCATCTCGTCCTTCAGCTTGCACTCAGGCCGCCAACATGCGGGCGGCACCACGCGGCACAGGCCAAATGGCTCAACCCGCTCCTGCACACGCGCCACAAACGTCAGTGGGTCCTGAAACTCCTGTGGCGTTGGCTCAAACATCGGCACGTCTGTCATCCCGGCAAATGCCCCTGCCCCTGAACCCGGGCCTGGTCCCGGCCCCAGTCCCAGTCCCGTGCCAGCCACTATGCCGGTGTTGGCGCCCCGCTTGCCCCGCTCCCTCTCCCGAGCAGCTTTGGGCTCGGCCGGTTTGGGAGGCTCGACGGGCGGTGGCAACGCTGGTGGCGGGGGGGCGGTTTTGGACTGAGGTGGCTGAGGAGGTGGTGGAGACCTGGACCGAGCCTGGCGGGTGAACATCAGCCGCCCAGCCGACACCCGCTTGGGCCTCTGGGAGGCCGGGGTCTGCTGCTGGCCGCCTGCCACCGACACATCACTGTTGTTGCTGCTGGCTGCAGCTGTTGCTGTCTCCGCGGCCAGCTCTACGGCGACCTTCTCTGTCACGAGAGGCTCGACTGGAATGGCAGCCGCCTTCTTGCACCGCGTTTCCGGAGACACCACCTGCACTTTGACCTTCTTGACCCCGACCTCCAGGCCGTTCCTGGCCGGGCTGGCACTTCCGCCCGCTGCCTCCAACTGCCGCTTCGACTGCCTGAGTCCGTCACGCCGCGGCGGCGGCTGCTGGGTCTGCATCCGCGTCTCTCCGGCTGCCTCGGGTCTCCCGCCACTCCTGACGTTGAGCCGCGAGCAGCCGTCGGCCTTGTGGTGTAGCACTGGTCGGACAGGCTTGGCTTGGCTGCTCTGACTGCTGCTCGCTCTTCCTGAGATGGGTTTGTGGGTGGGCTGGTTGGTGTTGCTGGCGTGGCTGTGGCCGGGGCTGTGGCTGTGGGCGCGCGAGCTGGCAGACTGGCTGCTCCGGGCGCCTGGGTTGAGCTTGGCCTCTTTGAGCAACCTCGCTTTGGTGTAGGTGACATGGCCCTTGGGGTACTTCACAGCTTTGGTCGGGGATGGGGGCGGTGGCGGCGGAGGGAGGGGGTATTTTGCCTTTCGCATGCTGGTGGAAGATTCCCGCACAACTCCATTCATTTTAGAAACCTTTTCAGACAAGAAACAAAAGAACACTATAAATACAAACCCTGATGCATATGAAACAGAGGTTAGTTACCGGCTGCTCCAGGTATAATGAATTCTGTAGTTTTTATATACAGTATAACCTTTGGAGCTGCTGAGTTACTTCAGCCTTGTTCAGGCCTTAAAAACAAGTTAACCAAGGTGTCATTCCAAAGCACCTTTCACAGATGCATTCAAGCAGAGCAAGCCTGTGAGCATTAACATGCATATCTGAAATGGGGTCAGTGGGTCCACTGTGAAACTAATCTCTTGCAGGGGCCCCAGTCACCACTAGGGGGCTCACCGGCACTACTCTGCTCTGCAGAGACGGGCACGTGAGCTCAGCCAAGTAAAGCAATTGTTCGGCCTAGAAATGTGTGTGAGCGAGAGAGAGAAAGAGAGGGAGGGAGAGGGAGAAGGAGAGAGCGCGCAGGGAGAGAGAGGGTGGGGGAGGGGGAATGGTTTTTGCCTGTGCTGTGCTTAACACACACCGGCTCAAATACACACGATTACATCTAGTGCAGAAACGTACATACACGTGCACACCCATACACACACACACACACACACACAACAAGGTGTAGCTTAAAAACCAGCCCCCATGTCTCGGTACACATACGGTTCTATTGTTCTGAACTGGGTTTTGTGCAGACGTGAGTCAGTGGGGTGGGTGGAGGGGAGGTGGTGGTGGGAGGGGAGTTGGAGGGGAGGATCTGGCCAGGGGGAGGCAGATGACATCATGTGTTGCTATAGCCCTGCTGCAGGATGGTGGGAAGGCTAAAGTGAACCATCTGCAGCTCTGCAGTCCATAGGAAGTGCTGGCACAAGGACAGGAAACTTCGGGCTCAGCACAGAGCAGAGCCTCCGCAACACCGACGCAATGGCTGCAAATGGCAAAGCTGTGTGCCTTCAATCACTGCATGGGCTCCCCTTAGAAGCAGTTCTCAATCCCCCTCCTAAATCACAGGCCCGGGGTGCTCGTTTTACAGATCTGCCAAATAGGTCAGATTTCTCTTCGATGTTGAAGTGGATTTCAAATGGCATGTTTTTCTTAAAACACCTGTGATTTTGTAATAATGTGTGATTGATGTTATCAGCGCAAGGTTTTGATTTTGTGTAACAAGACGTTATTAATACAGCCTCCTTGTTTTTCCTGGAACGACTCTAGTGCTGCTCTTTTTCCACACAGTGAGTGGATTTAAACTGACACAAAGTTCTATCTAGGAGAAGCAAAGCAGGTCGTACATACAGTTAGAGTGGGAGGTAACTCTTGCTCTGAATCTCACAAGCACTCTTAGTCTCTCGTTTGGGGCCCCTGATTGATGAAGCGTTTCTGACTAAACTGGCAACGGGGGCCAGTAGTTTTCACCGTGCCCGCCGTGATTGCGGTTTCACTTGCCCATCAAATGGGCATTTATTCATTCCTCTTTTTTTTTTTTTACTACTCTCTGGCTGGAGTTGTTTTTGGCACCTCGTTTTATGTCACGGTAAGCATAGAGCCGCTGGACTCTGGGTAGCATAGCATAGCATAAAATGTACTATATGTGTAGCCTGCTGAGAGGTGCAGTCTTGCTTGGGCACACAAAACAGTCCTGCTTGCCCATTACTTTTGTGTTCATACCATCTGCATTTGCTCATTAGCACAGTCAATGCTTGAACAAGACGGTTTGACTACTGACTGAAATGGGCTGGCTCAGTGTTTGTGTTCAAAAGGAGAAGAAAAAAGCTGAGTGTTCCTTCATCACTTTGTTGTCCAGCAGCTCTTTGGACCACATTTAATCATTAAGCAAGGTCTTTTCAACTCAATGTAGGATTCAGCACGTAGTCCACCTGAGCTCACTAGAAATCATTGCACAGCTCAGCACACATACACACGCACGCACGTACACACACACACACACACCATACGCAAACAATTCACATGCTCGTTGACCTTTTAAAATAAGTGACAAATGTGTAATATTTTCTCAGAGACTTGAGCAGAGAGGCGAGGTGTAGAGCGGATGGAGGGTGGAGCTCGGCGGGCGACAAACCTGCAGCGGTCGCTCCTGCGCCGCCCGACTGGGCCTCAGATTGTGGGTGGTGGAGGCGCGTGCCGGGGCGACTGTGGCGGAAGCGTGGTCAGAGCGCTGATCCCTCTGGCTTCTCTCCTTGCACTGAGGAGTCTCTTTCCCCCTGGACCGCAGGCTCACATCCTTTGCTCCTGCGGCTTTGCCTTGCCCACTTAAAACTAAGGAGAGAACAGAAGGAGAGAGAGAAAGACACAGAGTGAGAGAGGACAAGATGAACAGAAGACAAAACATGGAGAGGAGAAGAGTGAGTGGGTATAAACACACTGAACCAAACGCTCAGCCAGACAGCAGGTGCTTTCACACACCACAGTGACTAATGCAGTGCAAAACAGTGAACACTTAACACTAAGACTAATAACACAGCACAGTGAAGAATGATCATTTATAATGTCAATGTTTGAGTCCAGCTGACCAGTCTTTACCACAGACAAACAGACCTTCAACCTACTCTGTAATTGTGAGAGCAAATGCACACAGCCTAAGGACCTGTTCAATACACAGCCAAGCTAGACCTAAGCTTCTATATTTGAACTGAATTACATTAACTGCTACTGTTCTTTCAATTCCCCTGTGTGATCTCTTAGACTTTTGCTTCAAGATCATTGTTTAAGAATACTAAAACCTTCAATAAAAATGTACCAAAGTAGCATGAAATGGCCACATAAATCTGAAGGTCTGGAATGCGAAAGTTAGTGAAAGTTTTTTTTTTTTTTTTTTTAAATCTCCCAAAACAAAATGAGCTAGTGTCACCTTTTATGATGTTTAGATTTCAAGAGCTCTTAATATTTCCTGGAAAATAAAATCACCACCCACACATGTGATAAAAAAAGAGATTGAGCTTTCTACACACATTCATTCAACAACAAGTTCTGTAGCTGAATTTCTTTTTTTTTTCTTTAAAAGAGAGTGTCCAATGTTAGCCATAAAAAATATTAAAGTCATGAAATACTCTGGGTCACTCTGCTAAATGAAAGCTTCGTTCTGTAGACGTTCCATGGGACCTACATATCACCCAAACGGGGCTGGACTGCAGCCAACACAGCATATAAAATTGTCTCATTTAGGCCCAGCCTTGTATTGGATTCCTCTGCGGATCATGCTGGCCCAACATGGCTCCCTCCCCAGTTCTTCTTGCTTCACACAGAGCCCCTTTTCAACGCCCGCCCTCCAACCCCATAACCCCCCACCCCTCACCCAGCCCCAGCACCACACACTCTGAGCTTAGAGGGTGGTAGAGGGTAGTTGGGGAGGGGTGGCATCTTAGTGGATTGACAGGCCAAACACCAACACTCCAACACTCCAGTCTGTCTACAGTATGTGTAAGGGAGGAATTAGGAAGGAAGAAAGGAAGGAAGGAAGAGAGTAAAAGGGAGGGAGAAAGAAGAGAGAGAAAGCGCCTGGAGATTCAACTTTTGAACCTAGGCTGGCTGAAGCGCCGTCCCTGGCTGGGAGGGTACGGCCGTGCGTGCGGGGAGTATGTTTATAGGGGAGGTTCTCCGGTGACAGCGGTGTCCGATTTCGACTCCGGAGATTGTGCTGAATAGGCAGGAGGCTCAGCTGAGGGCCTGAGCGCCAACAGGGGAAATGGGCCATCAGAGAGAACAATGCAGCGACCAGAGCAAGGCCCTGCTCATACCAGGACTCTCGAAAGATGGTGGGGATGTTTGCAAAGACAAACTCAGATCTTAGCAAAGTGAAGAACCAATGCATTTAATCGTTGGCTGCAGTAAACAGATAATGCTGGACAGAATACCACTAAAAGGGGGAATCCTCTGGGAATGCTTACTGACTGTTATTGCACTACACTTGCAGATTAAGTTTCTTTTCTAATATATTGCCTTGATTCTAGTCTTTTGAGCTTCTTTTCTTAATTCTTCTTTTATGTGTCTGTGTGTCTGTGTGTCTGTGTGTCAGTGTGTGTGTGTGTGTGTGTTCAGACAAGGTCCATGGAGAGTAAAGGTTCCAAGAAATATATCCGCTCATATTTCTCTCCTGTTCCATATGCCTCTGCTGTTTTTATCACCTGAGCATTAGAGGATGTTTCCATTCAGTGTAGACTTCAACTCAGCTGTGTTAGAAAGAGAGGCAGAGAGAGAGAGAAAGAGCATGTGCCTGTGTGTGTATGAGAGGGAGTGAAAGAGAGGCAGAAACAGAGAGAGAGAGAGAAAGAGAGGGAGCATGTGTCTGTTGTGCATAAGAGGGAGTGAAAGAGAGACAGAAACAGAAAACAGAGAGAGAGAAAGAGAGAAAGTGAAAAGAAAAGGGAAGGAGGGGGGAAGGTGTAGCCATGGCCTCTGATGAGTGTGGACACGGATCATTAACTTGACGTTGTGGCAAAAAGCAAGGGCCATTATTCCCTACACTACTCACTGGGGTCCTGAAAATGTGAACCAAATGGCTCCTGCTGTCGGCTGCCGTTTGTCAGCGCACACAGAAAGCTACTAAAACCTGAGCAGGTACTGAACACCAACTTCTGTGCAAATACATGAAGGAGAACTGGCCCTGCTCTGTGCTGGACCTGCCCTGACCACAGGATACATCAGGGAAGAGTTGGAATTATTTAATCTAAATAATCGCATTGACTGATCATTGATGCAAAATGAATGAATCATAAATCAATCCTGTGTGTGTGTGTGTGTGTGTGTGTGTGTGTGTGTGTGTGTGTGTGTGTAAGGGGGTGGGCTATGCCTACCATGGCCATTGGTGGTGGGTTTGCCAGGTGGCTTGTGTTTCCGCGGCGTGGACTGGCAGGATGTGGACGCCTCGCTGGCTGCCGCCTCCATCTCCTGATCCTCTTCGTCATCCTCCTCCTCCACGTCGGCGTCCTCCTGAGCTGTCCCAAAGCAAACCATACTGCTGGGCAATGCCGATGAACCTGAACCCAGGAGAAGGTGGAGGTATTAGATTTACAACAGGCAAAGAGAGAAAGAAGGGGAAGTAGAGATAGAGGAAGAGAGAGATAGAAAGGGGAAGGAGGGAAAGAGAGAAAGAGGAAAACTAAGGGATGCATAAGAGGGGAAGTCTGAGAAAATGAAACACAACATAGGATGGGACTGTGGCAGAAAAAAGAATGTCAGAGAGAGACAGGGAGAGATAAAACGAGAGAGAGGAGGAGGAGGAAGAGAACTGAGAGGGACTGGCTATGTAATATACACCTCTGCCTGAGACAGCACCATATATCTCTTAACAGGGAGGAAGGGAAGGGAAACGAGGAAGCCCCCCCTTCCCAGACAGCCTGCGTTTTCATCCTGGGGGCCCAGCCTCCGCAGCCCACTGGCAGAGGCCCTGAGGGGGCCAAATCCGGCGACCAATGGCCCCAGCCACCTTGGAGCTGCAGTCAGCCCGAGTCGGAGTTGGGGCAGCACCATCCTCAATCCAGGCCGCCACTGATCCGCACTGAAGGTCCAACTAACCCCTATCCCCCTCCCCACCACCACCACCACCACCACCTCACCCCAGACTCCCGGTCCCCTTGCCCCTCGGCCCCCTGGCCGCCGTGGCGCACACAATGGAGGTCCTGTGCTAGAGCAGCCGCTCCGGAGGCCATGAATAGCCATTTATCTCGGGGGATGGTGGTGGTGGTGGTGGGGGAGGTGCGAGAGGGGAGGGGAAGGTCACCGAGTCCAGCGCCCGCCGCCACACTAGCATGTGATCACACATCAGGGAGGGGGGCTCATAGAACAGCTAGCTAGCAAGAGAGAGCGAGACAGAGAGAGAGAGAGATGGCAAGAGAGCACCGGGGGTGAGGCGCCCTAGGCTGGCATGGCAGAGGTCAGGACATCCCCTTGACAAGAGGTAATCTCTAGGTAACAGCAGGTCTGGCCCGCATTTAAACAGTCTCCCTGGGCCTCCTGAGAGCTTGGGGGTAGAGGGTTAAGCCAATCCTTCATCTCTGACCGACAGCCTGGGCTGTTAACGCTCTGGCCTATTGTGCTGAGCCCCACAGGATAAGAGCAACAACCCCCCCTCACTGCAGCAGGGTGGCAGGCCATTGTACAGAGAATATGGGTGTCAGGAACAGCATGCCATCTGAACAGACAGATGGATATGATGTGGTTGACATATCTGTCGTATCAACAACACAGCTGTAACATGTCAGTATATACAGCCTGATAAAATATATTTACACGATACTGCTCATAAACCCACTTTATCAAAAAAAAAAAACATTATTTATTTTATTTTTTTGTGAGGCAAACGGTTTTCTGTGAGGTTAAGCTGTTCTGTACCCCTGTGGAAGCTAATGACAGCTGGCAAATTACTCATGCCAAATAAACATTTCACAAAGACTAAGGCCTCTTCAACGGTCTTCTATTGCCCCTACTATAGGCAAATGGGGCCTCTTTTTTTACTGACAACTGGGGCCTCAACCCCTCACACATTATTTTATAGGGACCTCAAAATTTATGCCAAAACCACAAATGCAGTCATGAGTTAGTCAGCCCTACAGTACACTACCTCTGTCATTGACATCATAAACCGCCATTCATTATACTAGAAGTCAGAGATCGCTTGCACAGAGATGATTGTCATTCTAATGAGCGTTAACTGGATTCTTCAGCCTGAGATATGGTCTCTGATGACACCCACGATAAACCGGCATACGGTTCACATGACGCAGGGCACTTTTCTGCACCTGCTCACTGATCCAGGGGGTTGACGGGTCGGATGGTGGTGGTGGTGGTGACAGTGGGTGGGGGTAGGGGTGTTAACCATTTTCTCTGTGATGGGCAAATAGCAGACAAGGGTCAGCGATGATGTGATGGTGGAAAAGAAGGGGGGGTTTAGGGGGGGTCAGGTTTAGTGGAGGAGATGCTTTGATTTCCTCTTTTTATGTCTGGAAATCCATTAACCCACTTTGCCCTCAGCCAAGAGTCAAAGGGAAATCTAATCAGTCAGCTCCATGACTTTGCACAGCCTTCTGTGAGAGTGTGTGAGAGAGAGAGACACACAGAGAGAGAGAGAGATAAAGAGGGAAAAGAGACTAGGAGGAAAGTGAGAGATAAAGGGTCTATGTGTCTGTCCGTCTGTGTGTGTGTGTGTGTGAGTGTGTGTGCGAGCGTGGATGAGAGTTAATTTGATTTTATTCAGACATCTTTGTTCCAGTTTGATGCTACAAGGAGAGAAACAGGATACAGAGGGGAAGTAAATGAGCACTGCGCTCAGACACAATAAAACACCTCATCGTATTCCTGTCGCCTGTGATCATTCATTCACTGCATGGAAATATAACTGGCAAGCCCTTTGGTGGGAATGAAAAAAAAAAACACCCAGAACCAGTAACTGACCTCGACATAACTATCCTAATACTGTCTAGACATTTGGTCTCAGGTTTATTAATTCTCATAAGGTTAAAACCCTGACAGTGAAGAAGAGAGGGAGAGAGAGAGGGAGAGAGAGAATGAGAGAGAGAGAGAGAAAGCTTGAGGGGGAAATCTGAGACAGTGAGGCTGTGATGACAGTCACCAGCAGACACTACCTGCCCGGGGTGACTGATGAACAGAGCTGGCAGCCCTAAATGAACGGCAGACATAGAGGTGCACATTCCAAACCTCAGAAACAAACCTCCCCTCACTTGTCAGCGCCTTCTCCCCCACCTAACCCCACCCCATCAGCCCCCTCCTTAATCCACCCACTCAGCCCACCCCAACACACCTCTCCCACCCCCTCCACCAGCCCTTAAGGAGAGGGTAATCAGATAAAGCCACAAAAACAAATTCTGGCACCGATCACGGCTGGGGTGAAAAAGGGAAGCTGTCACTGAAGCTTAGGAAAAACACAGATTTGGGTCTGAGAGTGAGGGTAAGAACAAACCCAAAGCGAGCGATGGCCTATAATTCCGATGCGGGTGGAGGGGGGGGCGGGGGGGCTGGGAGGTGAGCCAGCAGACAGACAAGCACAGTAAATAACGTCAGTGGATGCCCCGGCAGCACGTGACACAGCAGCAAAAACCCGACTACCTTCAAACGACTTTGAAAAGTGTGTCGCAAAAGTGAGACGTGCTCTCCGGCCAGTCTTTTTCTCTGTCATCGTGCCCACTACCCCCCCTCTGAAATACACACAAACTGGGTAGGCATTTCTCTTTACAGCCCCAGTGGGAGGGAGGGACATAAACTGAACTAACAAAGCAGCAGCATCCTGTGATGACGGCGGGGTAAAGTTTCAGGACAAAATAAAATCCCTCTCTCCTTTCTTTATTGTTGTGTGGACCACAGTCACAGTAGGCCAAGCGGCAGCAACACAGCAGCAGTTCCAATAAAGTGTAAAGGCCCTCGCTTGGTGAGGAGGAAAAGGAGGTGGCAGAGGAAGAGGAGAGAGGGGAACGTCAGACGCTCTGTAAGACCTACCTCGTAAACAGAGGAAGGTGAGGAAGTCCTCGGTCTTGGGCCGGCGTTTGGAGAGTTCGCTGAGTGGGGGGACAGGGCTGGGCGACAGCGTCTCCACCATCTTGACTGGCGTGGAGTTAGGGGAGTTGGGCTGGGACTGGGCAAACTTCCTTTGGGCCTGCAGCCGGGGCCTGTTGGGGCAGACACACACAGGGAGGACAGATTAGGACCAAGGGTCACAGAAGACAAACGGTTCAGTTGATCAGTTGATAACTTATCTAGCATCAGGAAACTAAAACTCCTATTCCTACTCCTATTTACATCAGAAACCCTTTGTTTCCTTTGGTCTTGACTAATACTGATATCCACAATATTCATAATGCAAAAATGTGTCACACATTAAATGAAGGTAATTCAATAGTACAATTAAGCATGAACATGTATTTTTGCCTTTCAAAACATTTATAAATACCTGGTCTTAATATATGATCATGTGCCTCTATATATTTCTAACAAGGTGACCCCATTTTCTAACACATAATGTTATGTTAATAACTTTAATAACAGCCTTTCCCATTAAATCTTAAATGAAAAGGTAGGTAAAGGGAGGGGGAAGCATATGTTTCACACCAGTGGTGTTGGCATGGCTGTGGGGTATGGATCAGACATGGCTCCACGAATTCACCACTAGTATAAATCACGGGAGGCTCAGGCAAGCTACCTGCTATTTCTGCACAGAGGTGGCGCATGCGTGTGTGTGCGTGTGTGTGTGTGTGTGTGTGTGGGAGGGGTATTGTGTTGAAGCGGCTAGGCCCTGCTATGTGCTGGAAGGTTTGGGTAGAGGCTATGCTCAGTTTAGTAAAGCAATAAAGTACCCAGCTCTCTGTCTCTCTTCCTCTCTTTGTGTGAGTGTATACACCACACTGCATTACATCACCTCTCCTACGTGTATACATTAACCTTTCATTTTCATCCTCTCAGACCCCAGGACTATTTTACTCAATCATATCTGGGAAAAGGTGAAAAGAGAGGGAGAGACAGAGACCGAGTGAGCCGGAGAAATATAGTCGCTTATCACGATTTGCAGGGTATCTTGAGATATTATCTCATGCAAAGTCATTTCCTTCCAGAGTGGTCCAGTTTTTCTTCTTGTGATCTCACGAGGAGAGCATGAGAGAGCTTTCTGCCTGCAGATCACAGGGATGCAATAATTACACTGGCAAGCCTTTGTCTTTTTCTTTTTCACACAGACACTTGGCCTGATCGGAAAAGAGAGACCTGTGAGAGTCCAAAGCAAGGTGATGAGAGAATAATACCTAGCGATGTTTGGGGCAGTCCTAACAACAGTCAGTCACACAAAACACAGCAGCAGCAGCAGTAGGAGTATCTGTTTCCCCTTGTTAAAATTCACAGCTCCGCCATCCTGGGATGTCTAGGCTGGAGACGCAATTGAAGCTGTAACTGCAGCAGCATTTCCATTAATTGGTATCAGCTGTTGGCGGCACATTCAGTAGCTTATTCAATTCGAGGCTGATTACGGTCACACAAAGTCCAAGGTGAAAGAGGTCAGTTTCCAAAAGTAAAAGAGTGTTACATTCTTTTTTTAACTCTAAAGTTCTAATTAACACAACTACTACAGCACAGTCTTTAACAAATGCTCTTTTGCAGAAATAATGTTTTGTTCAAAAACAACATTATTATAAGCATACCCAGAAAAAGAAATTTCATGAAAATGAATTTAGTGATAACAAATTGACATGAGCGGACACTAAATGACTGCTGACGGGAAAATAACATTACAGAGGAGAAGGAAAGGAGAAAAGGAACATATTGTAGTAAATGGTGTATTGTCTTCTGAATAATTTTTTTTTTTACAACACGGATAAGCTTGCTCGCTGCAATTCATCTCACATTTTGTTGGCTTTTCTTAAATAGATGTCTTCACTCTCTTTCTTAAATAGATGTCTTCATTCTAAGAAGTGCCAACTGAGACTTCTGTTTTTATACAACGCCCCCCAAAAAATACACGCCTAAACAAATTAGGACAAGCATTTGAAAGCATGGCATTTTCCCACTGAAACCTGTCCTCACCAAAAGGGTAATTCACTTGACCATCTGACAAACACTACAAGAAAAATAATCTGTGTTCTTTTAATGCCATACTGTCGGACTAAATGAGGAACAAGGACGCACAAATGCGACGCAGTGTGTGCGTATAAAAAAGCCACAAAAGAAGCCATTTGGAGAAAATGTCAGAAAAGCGAACAGAGAGGTAAGTGCTGTGACATTTAGACTAGTCCACTCACGAGTGCCTATCAGCCACCTCTGTTAATCACTACATTGGAATTCATCAAGCATTCAGCAAAGGCATCAAGGGAACAGCCGTGTGTTGTACATCCATCCCTGGCAGTGCTCTCCTGAGATTACAAAGCAAGCAGCAATCATTGCCTTCCATCACCTCTCCCTCTCATTCCAAATATATCCACTTTGCCTGAAATTAGCGGTTGGCATCTTCTAATGCCTTTTGCATTGCCATGAACAGATTGATAATATGCAGTCAGAACGGTCAGGAATAAAAAGAGGTGTGTCTGAAACTGTGTGAACATGTGTGGTAGTTTGTACATGATGCCACTGTGGTTTTGAAATGACATTTCTAAAGTGTAAGTACATACATATCTGTTGCATTTTATTAGAAGTAAACAATAACAACCATCCTTACCTCTTGCGTACAGGTCCCTCTTCTGAGGATTCGCTGGCTCCATCGTGACTTGGAGCTAGGCGACGAGAGCGGTCCGCCTTGGAAATGCCCGTGAACAGGCCCCCTTTGGAGGCTGTCGACCTGGGATTTGATCCATTCAGGTGGCCATTCGTTAAAGCACCTACAAGAGAAAGGAAGGGGGCAAAAACAATGACAAGATTAACCCCATGATTAGATACAGGAGATCTCTCTCTCATTCGACACCCTAAAAGGGCTCTCTGCCAGGGCTTTGGAGAATTCCTCGAGAACTCCTGGCAAGTTAGTCTCCTTGATGTGATGTGAGTCACAGTCCTATGGAGAATTAAAGAGAGAGGCAGAGCCAGGAGGGGGGACTTCAAAAGCGCTCAGGTTCTGGTGGGGCTACTTCGGCCAGCTTTTATGCACGATTATGCCTTTTTATTCCTGAGTGGTCCTCGTCATGATTATAAACAGACTGTTCTTTTAATCATCTTACATTTTAAATTTGCAAATTATTTTTTTGCTTTTTTTCTGAACGTCTCAAACAACAATTTTCACAAAATGATTTTCCAAACAAGCAGTCAAAAATGAGCAAACCTTGTAATTGTTGTGACAAAGAAATGCACCACCGAAGTAAAATTGCGACAAACTAGTTCTTCAAAATTCTTCTCTTTTTTGTCACCCACAGAGGAAACTGCCCATTAAAACCAAAATAGCTCCCTGTCCGACGCCCCCCCCCCCCAACCACGAACTAACCCCCAACCCCCAACCAGTCCACTCTAACAATAGAAAACATCAATACAGATGAACTCTGTCACAGAGTAAGTATCATTGCTAGCACTTTGCCCACTGGTGACTGACTGTGCTATCATCACCGCACTGATCCCACCACCTCCACCACCAAAGTTGCCCTTGTTGTCTGCAAATGCAAATGTAGAGAGAGCCATGCAGGCTGAACCAGGCAGGTCGCTAGTGCCCTCACGCCCTAGTCTAACTCTGAAATGTGGCTGCCTGGCTGGCTGGCAGGCAGAGTACTCCACTCTGGGCACCTCGGTTCCATTAGAGGAGAATGACTCAGACTGGCGGAGCACAATAAAACCAGACTCAGAAAGTCCAGCCGTACAGAGAGAGCATTATTTGGGCTAATTTGCCTTACTAAACACACAGCCTAGTGCGAGCAATCATGGCAGGAGCAGTAATATTAGGACTAACAAGCTGGAAAAAATAAAATGGCCAAAAAACTGAAAATCACGCAAGGAGAGCTGCGTCCTCAGAACTTCTTCCCCGCCTGCCTGTCTGAAGCTGAACAATTGCAGGCAATCTATGCACACTTGGCTAATATATAAAGCCCTTCATCCCTTTAACTGTTATATTCTGACCATACTAATCACAGTGGTCTCAAGGAATTATAGATTTTCTACACATGCAAAAGTGGTGAGGTTTCAAAAAAAGACAATTGGTGGCAAAACCCTCACTCGAAAGATTAAGAGAGGCTTTGAGTGCATGGGTTTCCTGGGCAACATGTTGCTGTCCTAATGAGATGATGAGAATAGAGTGCGTGCCGTCAAAGACGAGTGCTGATCTGAGAACAGTTCCCCTACTGTTCTGGAGAAGGTCAGGCCACCGCTGGGCCGTCCGCCGGAGACTCAGACAGCAGAGGCTGCCTTTAGATACAGTAGGCCCATGGCATCAACCACCAATGCAGCCCAATTAGAGGAAATGAAAGCAGACTGGCCTCTGACATATACAAGTCTACACATTTCCAAAGTGACTCAAACTACAGTTTTCTTTCTGTGAACTATTTTTTTTTGGGCAAAAATGTGTCAGTGACAGAATTTAGCAGAGCGCAGTACACTACAGAGTGTCACCTTCTTGTCTGTCACAATGCATTTTAATGTTTCACACAGTGGGTTGAGTGGATTTGTTAACATTAAACAGTGATTTCACACTCAGTGTGCAGATACAGACAACCTGAGCTGAAACAAAGTACCAGAGCTATAAAAGTACGCCTGTGTTAAATGTTTCACAGGCTTATTAATTATATTGCAATGGGGTGTTTATGGATGATAAAAAAATAAGCAAATAAAAATATAAGAAGTCTAATCATTATGTGCATGTTTGTTATATCTGTCTGTGTGTGTGTGTGTGTGTGTGACAGAGAGGCAGAGCCAGCCAGTTATTGAAAAAAACATCAACACTTGCCATATGTTACTTCAAAATCATCTTGTTGTATGTTACTTCAAACTCACCTTGCTGTATGTTACTTCAAACTCAACTCATCATATGCTACATCAGACTCATCAAAAATGGATTGAGTTCCTCATTCGCTCACCATTAATGACCCCTTTTCCGAGGCCTTCTTTCCCCAGCACTTTGCTCTTCTGTTCTCTCTTGAACTCCTTGAGGGAGAGGTAGAGCACCCGGCGCACCACACGCTCCTCTGACCAGGGGATGCCATCGTTATCATCCTGCAAAGAAGATCACAGCGCAGCATTAGTGGGATCCAGAGCAGCACCCAAGGGCACCACACAGAGGAACAACACGAAAACAGCCTATGCTTGCGGAACACAGGGCTCCACAGAGCCAAGGAGCAGAGACAGATGCATTCAGAAAGGCAACGCTACGGGGAGCTTCACAAAACTGTCTCTGCAGTCAGATCTTAGTGACAAGACATGGCAATTATTCTGATAAAGCGTGTGTGTATGTGAGTGGGAGTGTGTGTGCGTGTGTGTGTGTTGATCTTGATGACTTTAATGGAAACAGTAAAATTATAACAGTGAAAAAGATGCTAGAGTTAAATCCTTTCTGAACAATTAAAAAAAACAGGTGAAGAAACCATGAGCTCTTGAAACTCCTCTGACCTTGATGTCTTTTCACTCACAGTAATCCTGAAGGAATTTGTGCCTAATCGCACAGAGGTGAGGCACTGCCCCGCTGTCTCCACTCTACAGACAAACTCCATCATCCCTGACAAAACTGCTTGCATGAGAGAGAGAGAGAGAGACACTCCTACGGTTACGGTATGCACGCGCATTCCATAAAGGTATGATGGCAACGTCTGCTGTGACCTTAAAACTGCACAGACTACATAGCGAAAGTTTTCACTGAGTCGAAACACGTTTATTAGGGCAGGTATGATTACTCATTACATGAGATCTGATCTGTTGAAATACATATTTAATATCTATAGAATAACATGTTCCTGTGTAGGGAAAGATATCAATGTCAAAAAGGACATGGATCCCCCTCTAGTCCTCCTCCAGCAATATCGCCATGGCATTATCTGTGTATAGAAGCCATGTAGAGGAAATTAAAATCACAAAGTGATTCATACAGAACATGTGAGGATGAGAGGTGTCAGATTCACCTCAGACAAAAACTCACTCAGGCAGAATAAATGTGTTTTTTTTTTTAAAAAAAGAGAGAGAGAGAAAGAAACAAAGGAAACCGCCACTCTGTCTGCGTCGAACGGCCGCGGTTATAAATAGAACAGACTACAGCAGCGGGCTTTTCTCATCGGCTAGAGAGAGCAGAGGCAGCGGCAGCAGTGGCTGTAACAGCAGGCGCGTGTCAGAGAGATCCTTATGACTGTAGATACTGACTGCTATCATAACACGCATGCTTGCTGTTATGATAACACACATTCCCTGTGGGTGAGCAGCTTATTTGTACAATACACATTCTTTTCCCAGTAGTGAGATGGCTCCCACTTCCTGCTCCACAGCTTCCCCAACGGCTGCTTCCCACAATTCCTGATTCTCTGAAAGCCATTCACCCACTCGATTACTTTCTCACAAAAACGGGCGCGCACATCCATGTGTGTGTGTGTGTCTCTGTGAGAGAGCAAATGAGAGAGTATTGCGTGTGTATGTGAGCGTGAGTGTGTGGTCTACACTCTACCAAGGGTTTATAATTTTTAAACCACTTAGTTACAATACTTACAAAACAAATGAAACTGTCGCACTAGCTTTGAAACATGAGAAAAGATTAGCACGTGATGAATAATGGCTTCCCTTTTCCAGCCCAAGTCAGCTGGCTTCAACAAAACCAAAAGCCAAAACCCCTTCTGGAATCTGTTCAAACCCCAGAAGAATTAATACTGTAGGTCAGCTTTACTGTACCAACAATGCAACACCTCTGGCCAGGCTCCCAACATGGAGAGTGTGACAATGTGTGTGTGTGTGTGTGTGTGTCTTTGTCTGTGTGTGTGTGTGTGTGTGTGTGTGTGTGGAAGGTGTGTGTGTCTGCCTGTTGTTGTATAGGGGGGGGGCTGGTCTCCTGCTACATTCACACATCACTCAGCAGAGCCAGCAGGAGCCCGCCAGGCTGGTTAGGACAGGAGGAAAAGCCGGTTTTCTCCCCCCTTCAGCGTTGAAGGCAGCCGTGGAACTCTCCAGATGTAAATAACCAACTTCAATGGGGTGTACAGCATGTTCCTATCAGAGACTGTATGGCTCTGCACTCGCTGCACTCAGGGACAAGCACACACACACACACACACACACACACACACGCATACACACTCCTTCATACCAATGATTAATTACCCCCTGCTAAGAAGATGAAACTTCTTTGTCCATAAAGAAAACATTTTCTTGCCTTTAAAGCTGGTATGTCTTTCAAACACACACACACACACACACACACACAAGTGGCCACATATGAAATGAAACATGGCCAGGCCTACAATCAATGCACAAGCACTTCCAGACTGTTCTAAGCCACGCCAAGCCATGGTGTTGGCAAACATGTTTTTACGGTCGCATTCATCATGTAATACAGGCATATGCTTCAAATTCCTGTTCCTCCCACTGGGACAACGGAAGCTGGCGCATGTTTCTTTTATGAATAGGAATACTGAAATTATAAATAAGCCCCCCCCCCTCCCCCACATCCCATGAGTCACACCCTTAACAATAATGAGAACTGCTTAACGTGGTTGAACGTGAGCGTGCTTCACTTCCGACGCCATCTTTTCCTCTCGCTGAGACGGATGGTATGTGTGGCATGCATAACTGACCAACCGCCATTGCGACAGAGAGACGGGTTAGTTGTTCTGTGCTTAAGTAGGGTCCCCCCATGGGCTTCATCTGTAAAACTTAGGTCTTTGTTCTGCAAATGATCCCAGGTCAGCGCCCATCTCAAGGGCATGGGAATTAAACTCTTGATGAGATGATCCTGATGACACAATGCCAAAGTCAGATGTAGTGTATGCTGTGCCTGAAGGGACAGTGGGGGTTGGGAAACACAGACAATGTACTGTACTGTATGACACGAGACAACAACAAGAAACCTGTCTGTTTTGTTATACTAGTCACTGTAAGAGCCCACAGAGTTATCTTGGACCTAGTACAAGAGCCTCATCAGCAATAAACTGGATATGTTGTCCCAGTCTCGATCTACATCACTTCACCGCACACTAAAATGGAGCAAATTGAGGAGGCTTTTTGCTGTCTGAATGAGATGCAACACTACCTCCCTCTCTCTCTCACACACACACATGTACACACGCACACTCACACAAACACACACACACTCTCTCTCATTCCCACGTCCATAATGCTTCTGTGAGAATAACTGTCTATCTGGACTCTCTGATCAAATAAATGTAGATTCACTTCTCCTCAGCTGTAGAGAACCTAATGAGTGACATCCTAATAGGATACGTCAAAGTCCATCCTAAATCAATTATGAACTGCTCAGAGCCTCACAGAGCACACTCAGTCTGCATATGCATGTTCAATGCGTTCTCTGAGTACCACATGCACCAATCCATTTCAGATGAATTTCCTCTACTTTGGTTCCAAAACCTGAAGCAAAATGAAATCCCTAATCATCTCTGACACACTGGGCACCCACAGAGTATCTTAGCTTCCTGTGTGCCAGCTGCAATATCCTCATCTTTCTCCTTTTCATATCCTTACGCATGTCCATGGAGTCTCCTTTCCCGTGTGTCTCAGGCCTGTGCATTTGTAGAGCGGGCCATAAGGCGTGCCAGACAACATGGTATGATTAAAACATTCCCTGGTTCAGAGCAAACGAAGCCCTACACCAGCCTGAGCCATGCATGTTTTCACTCAAAGACAGACCTCAGAGAGTGCTCGGTAAATGATTGCTTACCTCATGGCAAAGAGTGGAAAAAAAAAGGCTGATTGCAACATCTCTCTCCCTCTCTTTCTCTCTCTCCCCTAAGAGAATATAATAGTTCCATATCCATGCCTTTTACCTCATCGTTAGAAGCTTGGATAGAGGACTTCTCCGTTATCACAGCAATAGTACAGTAAAAACTGTGGAGTGGCACACTGAATGGCTTCCATATTGTGTCCAGCACAGATTCTCCTTTTCATCAGTGGCTCAATTTCTTTATGAGTGGCAATAGATGAGCTGATCCCCTGTGACTAACACACATGAGGGGAGATCCTGAGGTTTGGACTGTCTTCAGTGTCTGAGTGGACACACTAAGAGGCATTTAGGCTTGTGTAATGAAAGTGATATCGATGTATGCAGCCAAGCCATAATGTCCGGCCACTGACAGGGATTACACTGTAATTGCTAGCAGACTAGAAACAATTTTGCACTCTTTTCAAGCAATGCTGTTCCAGATTTACATACAGATAACTTGTCAAAGCAGACCCAATTGAAAAGGACAGCTCCATTGGACAGACTTGCCTTGTAGGCACTGTCAACTGCACAAGGTGGCGCTGATCCAGGCACCACCACCGTCTCAATGCTGACATGTTGTTGAAGTAAGACAGTGTGCCAGAAAGCATGTGTGTGTATGTGTGTGTGTTTGTGTGTACATGAGAGCACATGCGTCTGTTTCTACCGGTCTGTCTGTCTAAGATGTGAGATGAGAGTTTGATCTACAAGTATCAACCGCATCACTTTGCCATCACCCGCAAACCTGAGAGACGATGATGTGGTCACGATATGGACACAAATGACTCATGTGTGAAACAGAAAGACGCAAATGAGCCAATGCTGTGATCCAATTTTCAAAGTCCCATTGTTAGAAATATTAGCTTATCCACTCCCACATGAGAATGGATCGCCATTAAGCATTAATGCCACTCTGTGAGTAATAAGAAATGAAGTCAGCATAATAAGTAGACAGAGTATCTTTATCACATTTGTTCTCACCCGCTGATAATTATTCTCCATTATTTATCTAAAATGTCAAGTTGTAAGGGCAATATATAATAAAGGGCAGATTTTTTACACTGAGGGGGAAAATATATCTTCCACAAGCTGAAACAAGTTACTTATTCAATTATCCCTTCAATTTTTCTTTTTTTTTCTGAGGTTAAAACATGTGGCCTAAAAAATGATTACTGTGTATGTCTCCTACATGCTCTGTCAAGGGTTGTGTAACTG
Source organism: Tenualosa thibaudeaui (assembly GCA_027481765.1). Taxonomy (NCBI): domain Eukaryota; kingdom Metazoa; phylum Chordata; class Actinopteri; order Clupeiformes; family Clupeidae; genus Tenualosa; species Tenualosa thibaudeaui. The sequence goes on along the minus strand of JAIFZK010000019.1, from coordinate 4,968,616 downwards.
ACTCTGTATATCAATATTACATCCCATTGTCTGAAACCTCTGCTACAGAAAACAAGTATTACTGAAAAGTCAAAATCCCTTGTTAGCCCTTCCACTTCAAAACCATAAGCCATCAAAATCAATACATTTCCCTCATTCATCTAGCAAACTTCAACTGTTCCGCTGTGTGTGTGTGTGTATGTTTGGTTCGCAGTGAGCCTAAGCTCCTACCATAGGCCTATGTGGGGTGGACCACACAAATAAACAACTCTCTGTCTCCCCGGCTCTGGGCCTGTTCTCAGCAGCCGGCAGCTGGCCCCACGATCAGTCAAGCAGCAGATTAAGCAGAACACATCAACATTATTACACCCTTTTGGCTGAGCTCCACCGCCACATAAAAACAGAAGCGCAGGCAGCCGCAGTGGCAGTGGCAAAAGCGGTGGCGGCGGCAGCAGCAGCAGGCCCTGGTGAGCCTTTGCCAACATGTCGAACGTGACCTTGTTCTGAGACACCAGAGCCAGTGGCACACAGACACAGAGAGAAAGAGAAAGAGAGAGAGAGAGAAAAGAGAGAGAGAATCACAGACACCACAATTTTTGTGTGCCGTTACAGTTCTCGAGAGCTCTCGCTTGCACAGCACAGCGAGGGAACAGGAATTCCTGTGAGCTTTTAAAGAAGCAGGAGTGTCACACCACTTCCCTGAATTTCACATGGACATCAAGGTTAGCGGGCATAGCTCTAGAGGAGGCAAATACCTTCCACTAAACCTGAGTCTCCAGGGCCATTATGACACCGGGGCTTAAAAGAGGGGGGCGGGGGGCACTGGTCAGTCAGCCAAAGGATTTATGCAGCAAGTGGGTAAGTCCTTGGACTGTATATTTTACTCCGAGTCAAAGTTATTGTGCCCCAGAGGAGTCCTTTGACTGACTATTTTCCTCTGAATCAAAGTTCGGGTGCCCCAAAAGAGAATGCCAAGCTCATGTGGTACAACATGCATTCATTCACTGAACAAAAGGAAGCTTACGAGCTCTGAAATTCTGCCTATATTTAGTGCTCGTATCTCAACTTGGATTTGTGTCTGATCTGTTTCCTGTAGCTGCTCGGGGAATAGCTTCACAACCACGAGCGGTGTGACTACTGTCAGGTTAATCATTTTTAGGTGATACAATCAGACAACTAGTAGGGAGATTGCTTGTCTTGAAAAAGCAACAATAACTGCAACAAGCCAGATTCAAAGAAAAACAAAAAAAAAACAAAACAAGTAATGAAAAAACGCTGGATTTTGTTCTACCAAGAGCCAGAGGTGTTTAGACTTGTCTCAATCTGTTTGGATCCACACTAAGCAGCTGTTGGCTTGGCCTCACCACAGCAGTGTGAATGTTATCTGGCGTTTGCAGTTGATGGTTTCTGAAATGGGGAACCGTCGACTGTGCTGGATTTCCCCCCCAACTGGAAGCTTAATTGCATCAGTTGTATTTTATCAGAATTAGCAGGCGAAGAAAGTGGAACCAATATGCTGTATAAATATGTGATAATATGCTTTATTTTGCAGGATAAAAAACATCTTGATTATGAATCTTACGTTTCCCACAAACAGGCCTAAAAAGTAGCATAACATAAGCGTTCATTCTATCACTTAATTTAACAAAAACAAACCAGTGACCAGACTGAAAATATGCAGTGTAACACAGATAGCACGACTGTCACACATTTCATCTGGGTACATGCCTTTCGGGTAAAAATAAAACATTTATATGCCGAAATGTCCGCACTACAAATCATAGGGGGAGCCATTTATGGCCCTTGCTACTCATTTTTACAGGCTGTAACGCACACAAAAGACAATGCCCAGGGGTCTCACTAAGAGCCTGATTACACCACGACAGGGTTTTAGCTCACTTATCAAGGGCACTTTGTTCTCTCTGACGGCACCGTCCAAAGAGTCACCTAGAAGCCAAGAAGACAGTCACGGGGAGAGCCAAGATATCACAGCCCCACCCCCTTCCCTCCCTCATCTCCACCCTCTCCATGACAACAGCCACATGGCCCATGGCCTCCCAGTTCTTTCCCTCTTTCTTTCTCTCTTTCTCCTACTCTCCTTTCCCCCTCTCACATGCACCTATATCCCTCAGCACACACCAAAACAACCCATTCACTCAAATGGGGCCTTGCTCTTTCTCTTGTTTTGTCACTGGATAAAACTTCCCTCACTCAGTGGAAATCCTAGTGCTCTAATGCTGCTTTCCACACTTCATTGCCTGCAGTCTTCAGGCTGAACGAGTAGAAGGAGCACATGGTTGTGGTAGCAGACCACCAGAAACAGAAAGAAAACGCTGCTCGGCCATAGCATTGAATGCAGCTGTGAATATGACAGAAAACTGATGAGTTCTGGCCCTCATGACGGAGATTTGACTAGGGAAGGAAGGAAGTGAGTCAAATCAGCAAAAGCAGCGAAAAAGAAAAGAAAAGAAACAAAAATTCTGTTGTGAAATATTATCCCCTGATCCTTTGTATAGAAAGGGAGGCTGTGTGAACAAAGAGGGGCCCTGTGAAGGGTAGAGTGGCAGCACAAAGCACTGGGGGACATGCCTCAGTCTATAGCACATCAGCAACGATACATAATGCATCAGCACCAGGTCTGCCATTCCATACAGGAAAATGGAATAGGAACAACCCAAACTCATTTCGTCTTTTGAAACATTTCATTAGCCGCAGACAATTATTAATTTCTGACACTGTATTATTATGTATATAAACATATGAAGCAAAGGAAACAAGCCCAGTTGTTTACATATACATAAATGCATACCATTATGCTAAGCTTGTTTTACTAGGTGCTGGGCAGGCTCTGTGTTGATCCTAGAAGTGATTTGCTTAATTAGAGCACAGCTGGACATGTCTGGGAGTGGGATGGGCTCGGTGAGATGACTGGCACCTCGGAATATTTCCCGTGGTGATTTATGTCTTTGTTTTTGGCATTAGGGGAGACAATGCAAAAACCGCATGAAGTTTCTCACAGCAAACAGGGCATTTTTGCTAACACTCGACTGGTATACCGATACTTTTGTTAGGCTCGCACATGACCACAATCTAAATTGCGCAATGACCTCTTTCTAAAACTCGTAGCTCTGACCTGAGATCATTGTAATGACAGGGATGTACATCTATAATTCGGGTTAACCAGTAATTGTGCTACTGGTGAATGAAACACTATTTCAAAAGCACAGTAAGCCTTTAATTTATGCTCTGACGAAGCATCTTTCTGTCAACCTGAAAGTCCTTTTCTGACAGCAGTCAAGATGTCATTGCCCTTGCCTCTTCTGCTCTGTAAGAAAGGCTTTCTTCTCTGTGGCAGTATATGAATACCTCAGAGGGAACCTCAAGGATGAACCATTTAAGTGAAACAGACACACACAAAATTACAGAATGACTTTCAGGTGCTTGGACAAAATGCAGAGAGTGAAGTGAACCAGCAATGAAAACAGCACAAAGATAAAGACCTCACTTAATGGTTAGGGGAAATATTTACATGTTGTCATTCCAAATAAGGGAACCTGCAACCCCCACAGTGGCAGGGCCAGGAGATTGGTTGGTTCAATATAAAGCGGAGCGAAAGCTCAAGAGGGCCATTTCAGCTTTGCGCTGATGACACAACTGCAGGCCGCCTCAGAAGGGGCCTGAGTGAACATTACGGATTACTTTGTTAGCGTACATCAGGTCCAAAGTCACGTGAACCCGGTCAGGAAAGATGTATGGCCCATTACTCCCATTTTCCTCCCTTTACTTAATAAAACTCTAAACTGTATTTGCACCAGAACAGATGCTCCTTACAGGCTCAGAGGCTCACTTTGCGCTGAATGGCACAAGATATTTCAGGATGCTTTCTGCCCGCACCTCCTCTTTCCACCATGATGGCAGTTAGTTAAATATTAATAGATACTTTGGGATGGATGCAAAATAATCAAATGTTACTTCCAATTCAGTGAACTGCAGAAAACACTCAGTGGCTATTGCTTTTTCTTCTTCTTTTTTTCTTTAAATCAGGTCAAACTTTCAACATTACATCTGATCAACCCAAATTGCGAGGACAGGGCCTGTGGCACAGTAGTTCCACTGTTCCTGTTCCATAGCCTCTAACAACAGCTGAGTGAGAGTCTCCCATTCAGAGTGCCGGAGGAAAGCCTCACACTCAAGGATCTTTGTAAACAGAACCTGGCTCAGTCCAAACTGAGAGAAATAGAGCGAGTGAGAGAGAGAGAGAGAGAGGGGAAGAGACTCGGGCCAAGGCCAGCCACTCCAGCACGGGAGGCAGAGAGCAAGACATGAGAGCAGTCTGCTCTCGGCAGTGGAGACATCCCCAGGCTGAGTTAGGACTGCTAACCCCAACTCCAGGACCAGCCTCTCCTGGAGCCCTGAGATGGAAAACACCTGGACCTGCTAAAGCATGTCACGAATCGTGCCCCACCAGATGAGAAGCACAGTCAGAGATGTTTCTGAGCCGGAAAAAAAAAGAATGAAAAAAAAAGCTTTTAAACTTTTAAATAGGTTTGAAGTAATCTACAGTGAGTGTCTACATCTGAGTGTTGGTTATATGTAAAACACAATGAAATATACAGTGCTGTCTCACTTCTCTCCCGTGTGAAGACAGATGGCATTCTCACAAACACTGTAACACATCTGGAAGCGTTACGAGTTGCCTGGCGGTGTGCAATTACACTTGTTGTAGGTCCTCTCAAGTTAGAATAAGGCAAGTGCACATAATGGCTATCGTGTGGCTGTTGAGGAAAGCTAATTATTCTGCGTAGGTAGTTATAATCCTTTTGTTAGCCTGTCCTTTAGCTACTGAGAACAAAAATTTAAGCTACCAAGAACAATTAAATTCTGGCATGTGTTACCGCAATGACAGCACAGCCACCAGAATGTCAGAATAAGGAAAAGCTTGTTAGAGCTTGAATATCAGATCCCATCCACTGAGCCTTTTTTTTTATTATTTCTTTACAGTTTTCAGGGAAGTCTGACCAATAATTGTGAACCACGCTGGTTTCCTAGTAATTACTGTTATGTGCCGTGCCCAAATGATTTAACCACTGTGGCCACTGGCAGTCTGGCCTGATTAGCGAGTCATATTTCCATAATGCATGGAAATTGAAAACGATAAATAGATGAGTGAAAATCTATGTTTTCCATAATTCAGAGCATGTGCCTCGCATTGTTAACGTGTCAGTTAATATAGTGTGACTAGAATCTGCTCGAAGGGCCAAGGACTCTTTGCTGCAAAAGAGGCTCTTGACAAACACTGTTTGAATAAATGCACCACAGTGGATAAATGCACCACAGGTTTGATAAGCGTCTCTCAGATTAAAAAAAAAATTCCATAAACTGAAGGACATAAAGACAGGCAAAGAATGTAAGCTGAAGCACAAGCAGTTTGTGTTGCATAGAAAAGCTAAAGGCCTTCTCCTTCACACCACAGGGAAAACCAAGACATACATTTATGGCCAGCAAGGGTCTCTCTGCCCAAACACCTGAGAGCAATCAAGTACCTGTTATGTGGACAATATAACAACCATTTGATTTGAGATGTAGTTCAAACCAAGCCATTTAGATCAACAGAACATGAGACAAACAATCGATACCAACTATTTAAATTAAACAAAATAGTGCTGCAAGGTGTTGATTATTTGACTGTGTACTATCAGTCTGTCTCCAACTTCAGGAAACTGCAAGCAATAGCTAGGTTCATACCTGGCTGGGTGATTATGTAAAAGCTAAAATGTCAATTATGACTGTCCCCTGAACAGTAAATAGCTTTGATAAACTTTACAGCCACTAAAATCTCTTTCACTGCCAAACCTGACAACAATCTGGCCGGAGTAAAGTCATTCAGTTCACTCCAGAATAAGGTTGCATAATTTCTCTCTTTTTCTTTCACGGCGCTTGCTCACGACCAAATTATATAACAACAGTAATGAAACAGTGCAGCCACTGTGTAAACAAAAACAAATAATAGAAGGGCAATAGTGTGTGAAGTGTGAACTGCTGACTGCAGCAAATCTTCCTGAGGGTCGGGCAGGTTTGATTCAGTCCATCTCAGATACACCGTTAATACCCCCACCCCACCCTTCCACCTTCACCAGCGATCCATACCCACTTTGTGAGTATAAAGGTCATTTTTACAGGTGTGCAAACTCACAATCTGTCCAGAGCGGCACCCTGCATGCTGAGCACATCTTTCTGGCTGCGGCAGTGCAATCCTTGCACTGTTGACTCGGTTCAGAGGCAGCCTGCCGGTGGTCTGACACAGATTATAGTGATACTGGCCGAGTCTAGCCAGAGCCTGGTATTAAGTTTTAATGCCACAAGGCAACATTGTGGCCTTTAGAGAGCCCTCCGTGTGTGTGTGTGTGTGTGTGTGTGTATGTATGTGTTTATACCAGTGTGAGCATGATACAGAGAAAGACCAACTGGGAGAGGGCAAAAGAGAGAAAATGTCTGTGCGTTTGTGTTTGTGTGTGTGTGTGTGTGAACATGACACAGAAAAGAGAGTGAATGTGTGTGCATGAGAGAGAGAGTGTGTGTGTGTGTGTGTGTGTGTGTGTGTGTGTGTGTGTGTGTGTGTGTAAAAAAAAAAGAGAGAAAAAAAGAGAAAAATAGAAAGAGGAAAAGGCAGGGCCAGAGTGCAGAGGAGAGTGTGCGTCTCCCATTCAGTGGGTCAGTCAGATTCCTTGACTGGGCCTTGTCAGTTGTGTGCCCACTCAAACAAACAGTGACAGCCTCTTTGCATTTGCAAAAGCCTTGCAGCAGCTGTGCTTACCCTTGCACATGGCACTGAATTAAGTTTTAGAGCACATGGCACTGAATTACATTTTAGACCACCACACTGCCCCGCAGACTCGCAAAGCTATCCTCTCACCCCCCTGCACTTGTCATTTGCAATTACAACCACTGTCATCTCCCTCTCTCTCTCTCTCTTCCGCTCTCTCTTTCTCTGCCGCTATGTTTCTCAACACTGAAGACATGATTCGGCGGGTGTCTTTATCTTGGGTCTTTCTTTACACTGTCACAAATGTAAACACACTTTGTGTGTGTGTGTGTGATCACAGCAATGTGTGCTGTGCTGTGGCCAAGTATCTTTCTTAACTGAGTTGTGCACAGGTAAAGGCCAACTTGTTCTTTCATCCACTTCTTCTTAAGCCAAGCATGTATAATAGTCTTACACTAATTGAGTTGAGGTTAAACCACAAGGGCAGGGGTAGGCTATTTCTCTGAGTATAGCTACACTCAAGTCCACACTAACTGGTTTTGTTCTACCAAACTTACGCTGTGTCAGGGACACCACATCTATACCCTGATTCACCAGGATTCTTCTTACACGTGCATCTGTGACATGCAGCTTTGACTTGGTTGTACATGTAAAATTTTCATAAATAATACAAATTAATCAACTAATTTCACTGATTTAGGGAAGCATAGTCCTTTTGAGTGTGGTGGTCATGAGATGTGACTCACTGCATTTACCACGCCTTAACTTGCACATAAGCAAACAAACCTAAACCACCAAATAAGTTCCCTGCATAGTTACAACAGGAAATAGACTCAGGCCTATCTCAGATAGAGATAGAAGATTTTGGTGGCTCATTCTCATTTGAAAAACTGCATGGTGGGCTTTTAGGTATTGGTCCATTACGAATTTCTCCTCATTTGTGAGAGGAAGAGTTTACACTTACTATGCAATTGTGTCCCTAAATTTGTCACCTCTGTCATTATAGGCAAGTTTTATGACTCATTTCCTTGAAGTACCAACTTTCATATCACTCACATTTGTCCAAGACATAATCCTCTCCATTGTGTTCTGTGTGTGGAAGCGTAAGCTGTCATGTTTCTGACACTGTGCTGAACTGGTGGGGAGACTGGTTTCTGAATATGCAACACTTCCTCCAACAGAGAAAGCTGGGGGATCCATGTAAAGTGAACAAAAATTGCAGCTGTGTTAAGTCATACCCCTATATTAAAGAGAAGGAAATTAGAACAATGCCTTCATGGCTATTATAAGGCCTCAAACGAGGCATACTGATCCTCGGGTCAATAACTAGTTTCAGTTCAAGCAAAGACAACATTTGTTCACATTCAATTAGATGGTTTCAACAGCTATGAGCTATGAAGTGGACATTGAGGTTCCTGAATAAAAACAGCATGCCTAAGCCAATCCTATAGGCTATAATGGAGTCTGCAACACTTTGAACCCCATGACCGTGTTGGGTTCACCAAGACATCTTCGATCACTACTAGATTGACTATATAAAGGCTACCAATATAAACCGGGTTTGTAGTCGCGGATGGCGAAAAAACCCGGAAAAGCCAGAGGCGAAATGTGGCTGCCTGCGTTCTCAGAATAGCAAACAAAGCGAATTCTGGGGTCAACTATCAGACTCAAGATATTCTTAGACATTCATTTTATAAACACACCGCAATAAACAAATATTGCCCCATTTCTGAAGTAATAACGTGCGCCATTGTAAACAAGCAACTCCCATATTGAAGCCTTTCAGAGACTTGATCGATACATTTAAGAACATTTAAACCCATGGCAAATGTGCTTCAATTAATATTTGTAATGCATGATTCTGAGGTGATGTAGGGATATTTAGCAGTGTAGGCTATTAAAGGTACAAGTTATCCCCAGTAAGCTATATGCTCCAAGCTTTTCCAGACAGACATTTAAAATCAAACGCACACTTACAAATTTCTTTTGAATGATATTCCTCTTGGGTCTTTCCCTGCTCATTCTGCAATCCAGATTGTATTCGCTAAAGATTGAGTCGCCACATTAATTTTGATGTAGGCTACTATTTATGGTTCCGTTGTTATAACACGTGATAATTTAAATCCCGGGTAGTGATATGGCGAGGTAGACAGAGAATGTTTTATCCCTGTGTTCGATTCCGCAGAATCACAAATCGCTTAAAGAGGATCTCCAAAATATACATCCATGAGGAGGAAAACCCGGTTCAACACGAAAAATCACAACGGCACAGGATATCCACGATAAAGCATTTCAGAATCTTCCATTAGGCATACAAAAAGCGTCGTCAATCCTCCAGAAAGCGCAGCCCTGTAATCGCACTAATGTCCCCCTTGGCGATAATATATCGTTAACTGTTACATTGTGTCGGGCTAGATGTCTATATATTTCGGTGAAGATGAAGTCCAGAGTTATTTAGCCGTTGTTATCAGATAATGTGCTAACTCCTCGGCACCAATGTTATTACGAACTGCTGGTGTCTTTCTTCGGCAGCACAGTCCTATCACAACGCATGACCACATTTCGCGGTAACTTTAAATGCCTGAAACTTTACAGTCGCCAATAAAATGCAAACACGATCATTAATTTGTAGCCTTTATGGTGGCCAACTGTATGTGACAGATAGCCTAATACTGTAAACGAAAGGCGAGGTTATGTGAAAGGAGAGAAATTATTTTAAAGCATATGTGGAAAAAATATCAGCAACCAAACCTTTGCAGCAGGCCTAGACATTGTCACGGTGGTGCTGTATTTAAATAGCATATTGTAATGGAGTAGTTTCAGTAACTTGGTAAAGTAGCTTATTGCACAAATCGCTTCTTTTAAAATGCACAGACCTGGTGCATATTGTCGATGTCATCCTACCCAGAAATACTGGGAAAACTTCATAAAACTTCATAACAGAGACCCATCCGTATGTCTCAGACTGATGTTTGGTAAGCCTAATGCAAACTTCAGTTTATGGCCAGAGGTGATCTTGCATTAGAGGTAAAAAAAAAAAAAATAGCAGGGCCTAGTCATGGAAAGGATTAGACTACAGGCCTAGGCCATGACATTGCTGATTAAACAAAAAAATAATTCTGAACAATTTTTAGACTACAGGAAGATAATGATTTATGTGTATGATGTGTATGATGTGAGTTATCCACTGTGTGTGTCTCTTTTAATACTTTGTAATCATCAGACGTGTTTTGTAAATCTTCATAAATGCATTGTACAAAGTAACTGATGACATGAAAGAACAGTCCAAAACTCTTCTTCAACAGCGGACCTATTGACAGTAATTTGAGTCAAATATCCCCATGCCCCAAATTTACATCACACGAGAAATGCTAACACTATGGCAACATGACCTCTGCTAAATCTGAATCCTACAAAGGCCAATTGTAATGAAAAAATCATCTCACATTTGGAATGAAGTACCCTTGCATGACTGTCATCACTCTCTGGGCTATTTGATTGACTTTGCATCAGTTAAGTCACAAACTGACAACTGTGGGATTGCAATCCACTGACACACTGTGTAATTGCTGGGGACCCCCTATTGTTGGGAGAGTACCAACAATGGTGCAATCTGAGTCCTCAAGGATTATATCAAGCCCCTCTCTGTGGTAATCTAAGGATTATTTCTAAAAATAAATGCTTAATTCAGCCATCCTGGCAAAGGGGGTTGGGGAGATCTGTGGAATTCCTCCAGTTGTCTCATCAGAGTGTACAGATGGATCCCAAACATATCAATCCTATCTCACAAATAGGACATTTTCATGGAGGGTTCCAAATGGTAGATAGTTTTGCTGTAGAAGGTGAAATGAAAAAGGTCATACTGTGGGCAAATGCACCATTAAAACGGTAATTTAGTGTTGATACAAAAAAGGAGAGGACTTCAGGATTGCAGAATGTTATGATCTTTTTGGTCAGTTTCCTAGGATGGCTTTTTACATGTAAGGCCTACCCAAAGTCGTGTGAAAATTTCTTTTGTTTCATTCTAATGCTGGAGTGTGTCTCATGTCACATGTCACACTCCAATGCTCTGCATGTTGTGTGCTCATTTTAATACAGGGAGGTCCCTAGGGAAGTGCACACGCACACACACACACACACACACACACACACACACATTTCCCTCCCTCTCTGTTGCTACATCTCCACCTCACACGTAAGAAAAGTTTTTTTTGTCATGCTAGGACAAAGAATGGTGGTTATAGTCAGAGAATTTCACACAGAGAATCTTGGAAACATTGTAGCCACTATACATTCGGCTTTAATGTGCATTACGCTTTCAGTAGGATCACAGTCTAATAGCTTTCTATAAATCCCAGAACACAAAAAGTAGCTAGCTAGGATTGTAGAAATCCGATCCAGATATTGTTTCCTCCTTTGGTAATTATTAATGGATGGTTATGGTTATATGACCTTCGATAGCTAAGGTTGTTATGAAAGACCATTATACTCTTCGATTAGTAAAATCATTTGAACCCACAGACAACAAAGCAGGCCTGACTCATGTCAGTCATAGCAGATAATTTAGTCATTGTTTGCTTTGGAAATAGAAGACGGGTCACAAGTCAGAATAAGGAACAAGGACTGATTATATACACACAAATAACACAATTTCAATTCAATGTTTTTTTAACCTTCTCTCCTATTCACAGTATCATCCCATACCAGGTCAACATTTTTTTTTACTATTTCCAAATGAACAGCTTTCATTAGTCTTATATGAGTCTACATGATCACCATCTACCACTGTCTATGTGTACATGGATATTCTTCGTATTGTGCCTACAACTGATACATGATAATAACAATGACAACACTGACACACAGATACTGATACTGTTATACTGAGGACTCAGCACATGTAACAGTATCTTATTCTTTGTGTTACAAGTCTGAAGTGGGGGTCCCTAGCAGACGCGCACTGCATGAAGAAGCTGTATCCTTCAATTAAAGACACAATAAAGAATTTCTACTCATTGCCACTCAAAACTGAAGTCTGGCCAGGAGGACAGAGGGATTCCCACCGGGTGAGCACAATAACACCAAATGTCATAGCAGCAGACCTCTAGAAGGTCTAGAGTGTCCAATATCTCCCGATCTATCAGACAGAATGTAATTTAAGGATTTCTCTGGTATCTAATGGAATGCATTTAAGGAGATCCCATGACTCTATTTGACACAGTAGTGCCTTTTGCTTTTAAAAGGAAGACACAATGTATCCTCTATTTGGCCCCATGTCACGTCTCAAATGCACCACAGAAAAGATGTCTTTATCCATGTGATAGACCATAACATAATTGAGAGCATGTCATTCTTGTGGCAGACCTTCAGCAACACAAGCGACAACACATTGCATTTGATGACTGGTGTTTTTTCAGCAATGAAATAAGTCATTTTAAGCAGCTTTTAACATTTGTCTTGTCTTAAAGGAGAAATCCGGTGTGAATCAATTCATAGTCCTGTTGTTTGAGGTCACCAAGTGCTGTTCAGCTTTAGTTAGTTAGTTAGTTATCCGTCCGCTATTCGATATATGTTGTATCAAAATTTCTGGTTCTTTTTCTTAAAGACAGCACTCAGTCCTCAAACAACATGGGTTTTGACTGATTCACCCGAGATTTTTTGTTAAGTGTGTGTGTGATTGGGGGGGCAGGGGTTGTCCTTTGACAAGTACAGGCTGACTGTCTTGCATTACCAGTGCAAGGCTTACAGTAATGCATTTTATTCAAAGGAGATAAAATGTCTGATGGGGCGCTGATAAAAACCAAAGTCTGCTCACCCTGACCCAGCCTCTGCTGTGTACGCTCCATGTACCAGAATTGCAAAATCTAATCTTTTATCTCACTTTTCATCCTCATTTTCCCTTCCTCTTCTGCTGGAGGCTTCAGAGAGAGAGAGAGAGAGAGAGAGAGTGAGAGAGAGAGAGACAAAGACAGAGCTTTGTGATGCTTCATGAGACTCCCAAATCCACTACCATCACCATGACCTCACATATCTGACTCTTCAGAGAAATACATCATAACTTAAAGTATGTTTAAATTAGGTTATCCCCCCCGCCCCCCTCCATGCACACTAAGGATGTTTATGTTCCAGAAAGAAAATCATAGACATTATATTTGCTAGTATTTTGTGGCATATGAACACTGCCTATGTTTACACAGCAAAGGTTATCCCCTGTGATTTAGTCTGTGCTTTGTTTCACTGATGGCAAAGTGCAGGGGTGGCATTATCTTTCAGCCTCGAGTCCACAGCCAGATGGGTTGGCTTTAATTGGCGGAAGGAATGTTATAAATAAACTGCGGAGGTATCAGGGACGAATCGCAGCACGAGAGGATCCAGTCATGAATACAACGGCCAAGGACAGGAGAAACTCGTCTACCTTCCAAGGATTGCCAACGGCAAGATGAAAAGTCTTGGGAGACACCCAGGCAATGCCAGACTATGGCAGTCTTCAAAGAGCAGACAGCTCTGTCTGTCATTGTTCGCTTGGTTGCTAGAATGTTTTTTTGAATTTATGCTCTAGGACTCAATTTAATGACTCAACCTGAATTGAGATTTACAGTGAATGTACTAATATAAGACATTAACAAAGGTTTACAAGACAGAAACAATTAAAGCTCCCCCATACATACACAAAACAAAATAAACAGATGTTTGTCACCAGTGACAGGCAGGCAGGAACAAAAAAGATCTAAATATCTATCTATATATCTATCTACCCATCTCCACCCCACCACAGCATTTACCAGAGCTGTGCACGTGGTCATATGGAGATCTAGTCATAATCAAATGTTGTTTTCACAGCAGCTTTAAGAGCATGCCATAAAAAATATCATTTGCGCACAGGTTCAGTGACCCTACCAAATATATGGCTGCTCTGGTGTGTGTGTGTGTGTGTGTGTGGATGTGAGCAGAACATAACCTAAACAAAAACGATTAAGTGCCTATTTAGCTCATATGCTCATAAAAAAGAAAGGCATTAGAAATTAAGGTATAAGAAAAAAGAAAGAAAACAAAGAATCAATAAAGAAAAGGTGTTAGACATGAGAATGTGTAGCTTGTTTGACGTGCCACCTAGAGCAAGAGGGCACACAGACACAAATGGAAAAGCGGGAGAGAAATCTGGCCCATATTTGTCACAGTTCGTCAGCTCAGGGTGCAATAATCAGATTTCCATTATGACCGTTTTTTAGCAGTAAGATTATCGGGCCACTCTACAGGTCAAGAGGTCAATTACAGCACGCGTGCAATGGAGATGGCTCTGAGCACTGGATTATCTATATGGTCTCAGAATTAGACACTGGACAATAGAGAAAGAAAATACCCTGTAGATACAGGATGAGACATAAACGCAAGGCCTAATATGTTTAATAGCTGAGTGCATATAATAAGTAGAGTAGAAAAAAAAGTAGAGAAGAAAAGTTGACATGTAAACATTGTCTGAGGAGGGACTGAAAGACTTTTTGATTTTTCAAGTGACTCAGCAATTGCTCAAAATGGTGGTATGATGGTGGTAATTATTTATACATATTAATTATGATGGATTTGATATTTCTTTTTTTCCCCCTATGACAAGCACTCAGTCGTGTAATTACCTGCAGAGAACAAATTATTTGTGAAACAAACAACAAAAAAATGTCAAACAGCTTTCTGTCAGTTTTTTTTTTCTCATTCGCTGTGACCACCTGACTTCGGCCTGGCAATGGCCACTGTAACAGCCACAGTATGTTTTTCCGGACCAGCAGTCGTTGTTTAGGTTGATTTGGATCTTCTGCTAACGTAATCAGCATGACCGTATGGACCAAAGGTGTTCAGTTAATGTTTCCTGCACTCAGAGCATCTGGGCCCAAAATCACTTGCAAAAACATCCTCATCTTCCTTTATTTCACACATTTATTTCAGAAATGAGAGGGTGATGTTCTAGTGCCCAAGCATTAATAATAGGGCACACTCACAGTGTATTATTATGGCATAGAGGACTACTGTAATTTAATTGGACACGGCCAGTGCTGGCAGTTGGATGGCGTGTGTGTGTGTGTGTGTGTGTCCCTGACACTGACTCACTGAGTCTGGGCAGAAACAGACAAGCAGATGGGAGCTATGGGAGAGCTAAGGCACTCCCTACAGACACTGCTAGACATCCAACCAACACCTCAGTTTCTGTGGTGGTGAAAAGCCTAGTATCTCTTTCAGATGTCATTGTGCTGTTTTAACAGCGAACAAGCATTATTGTCATATCACCTGTTATGCTGCTGTAACTATTCCTTTCACGGACTGCAAAAACCACAAAGCGATGCTCCATTCTTTTTATCTTTAAAACTCTTCCTAAGGACTCCATGAGTCTTTAGAAAGACTTTAGACAGGCCCACACATAGAGACTGACAGACATAATTCTGCAAATCCCTTCTATTCCACCAGCCAGTTCACAGTCAATGGCACTATAGTAAGCAGGGGTGTCTGAGCAGCCTACAGCTCTGATGACTAATGATTGCAGGTTAGACAAGCATGCACAGGCAGGGAAACCTAACTTATAAAAAGGCGCACCATGCACTACACACCTGCTATTACCAAACTCAGGTTGGGCTGAAAGGCCCAAATCTGGGAGGGCAGTCTGGGAGGGCAGTCACTGATCTGAGAGCCACTGGCACAGATACAGAATCATCTATCATTAAGTGATAAATCGAATCTATTGTGCTTTTAAACAATGGAAAATAGGCCTACATTGTATAGGTTGGTCTAATGTCAGTGACCACAGGCTAAATTAGACATTGAGGTTCACAAGATTAATAACATAAAATAGATACCTATGACTTGACAAGGGTAGACTGAAATGAATCTAAGAATATACATTTCATTTGGCAGCTGCATCTCGAGGTTCTTTTTAATGGTAGTTCCATGCCCTCTACTGGCTTTCTTTTGACATATCATGGTGAACGATTTGTCAGTGTCGATTTGGCACCTGGCCATAACGAGAATCGGGTGGACAGGAGCAAAATTTCGCTTGCTACACAAGATAGACACGAAAATAGACTTAAATAGACTAATTATATTTGTTTAAGTAGCCTATTGGTTAGTGCCACTAGTTCTGGTAAATGAAATGCAATTCATCCATGTTCATAGGACTCACGTTTCCCATATCTGCCTATGTGGTTACGAACTGTATGCTTGGTTATAATGTGGTAATAACTTACTCGCGGTACACTGACTGAGCGCGTAGACTCAGGTCAATGTTCGTACTTCGCAGTCAACCATCGGTGAATCGGTACAGGATTAACAGCGCCTGGAAAACATGAAAAAATTATTATCGTGTCATTCAGTTTACAGTTGGTTCCTTTCCTGGTTAGAGGCTGTCGTTTCACGTATTCACAGTTGGTGAGCACATTTAAACATTTTTATTACATGCTTGTCCACCTCAGAGAATTAGTCTTTTGCACTTAGAACGTGCTCTTATTGTGCACTTTTGTCTGCTGTAACGTAACTGTACTCTCAGTATCAGAATCAGTCAGAAGTATCGACCAAGCTAGTTAACAAGATGTTATAATCGCTCAGACTGAGCACACTCAGTGACAGAGGCAGACAAATGTAGGTTACTGACAGTCATCTTAACCTAACCTTTGCTGTTATACTGTATGCATCGTCACTGACTAACCCCGTTGCGATGCAGGCTATGGCGAAACCATGCATATTGGCCACCAGGTTGGGTGCACCAGGAGGAATATACCAGTGCTATGCACCTTGCATTGAGAAGCACTTCACCATAATTCCCGAAGAGAAATTTGTTCAAAACAGAAAAGAACTCGCTGGCAACATCCAAGCAGTATTTGTGTGGGGAAGTGCCCTGAAAGTTAACAGTGATCTCTTGAAATCACTGCCCAATCTGAAGGTGGTTGTGAATGGTGGGGTGGGTGTTGACCATTTGGACATACCACTGATCAACAGCTTTGGGGTAAAAGTTTGCAACACCCCTCATGTTGTTGACAATGCCACAGCAGATATCGGCATGGGATTGATGCTTGCATCTGCTCGAAAAATTCTGGAGGGTGAGATAGTCTGTAGTCTAACATTATACTATATTGTATGATGTAGTCTGCTTTTAGTCGAGCATGGCTGAACCTTGACTTCCCACTGTGCTTTCAGGCCATAATTTTTCAGTTTCCCATGACACAGAGGATTTACCAGAAAGTTCGATGGGCACAGATGTTAGTGGTGCCACACTGGGAATAATTGGAATGGGTCGAATTGGATATAAGGTGGCCAGAAGAGCGTCTGCTTTTGATATGAAAATCCTGTATTACAATAGAAATCAGAGGTATGCAACAAGTTTGAGTGTTGGCTGTCAGGTTAAATATTCCCAGAATGGTTACATACTGCTACTCTCTGTGTTAAACAATGATTTATTGCTTTTTAACCTGTATTAAGTCATGTGCACTGTCATTTCAATTAATTTCCTTGCATTTTGGTCTGTCAGACAGCTAGCAGATTGAGAAAATGAATATAGAGAATGCACTATGAAGTGTAGTGCTATTAAACATGCAGATGTTTCCGTTGTTAGATAAAAATGCTGCCCAACAGCCATATTAGCCTGTGTTATTCTTAAGGCAACATTTTTCATTGCAGGCCAAGTAAATTCATTAAACACCTACCACAACATCCAGCTAGCCTGTTCTGGAATATCAGATATGTAAAATTTACACCATTTCAGAGCTGCAGCATTACAGTAAATCTATATTAGGAACATTTTATGTCTCAAGAAAAGATGGTCAGCTTCACTTGATGGCCACAGTAGCCAGTCAATGTGAGTGTTGATCGACTGGGATGCATGATTCCTGTCATAAGCTTGCTGTCACCTGTGCAGGCCAGAGGAAGAGGAGCAGGCAGTAGGGGCCACATACTGTGCCAAGATGGAAGATCTTTTGAGAAGAGCAGACTTTGTTATGGTGGTGGTGAATTTGTCCCCTCAGACACACAAGCTGATCGGTGCAAAAGAGTTGGCCATGATGAAGCCTTCAGCCACCCTAATCAACATAAGCCGAGGTTATTATAAATGCATAACCACGATATACAATGTAGTTTTAGCGTAGAATATGTACACCAAAAGTTTTGTAATTGGGGAATAGACAGCATGCATGCTGACTTAACCTCCATGCTGTATTTCTAATATAGGATTGGTTGTAGACCAGGACGCCCTTGTGGATGCTCTTCAGAGAAAAGCCATAGGTGCTGCTGCTCTTGATGTCACATATCCAGAACCACTCCCCAGGTCAGCAATCTTCTTCAGTATCTAAGTTTTCTTCTTAAATAAAATATTGTCTTTAGGTTAACATTGGAAAATAAGGACAGGACCCTTGTCTGCTGTCTATAGTATATGCTGTTATGTAATTTTAGGAACAGTTCATTTAGATTTTTGCAATTTATGTTTTTTTACTTTCTAGGGCCCCACTCAATACAAAAACAACTTGTTTCCAACAAGTTCATGTTCAGTGGCAAAATGCAAGATGGCTGATAGTATTTAAAGAAAATAACCAATATGTGACATATTTGACCTTTTTTGGTTCTGTAGAACCATCTTTCTATCTTGTAACGGTAATATTAATGTTATGTATACTCCTAGTTAGTCAAACGTGAGAAATAGACTGTCAAAATAAATCATGGCATCCACCATATAATGGAAAAAAAGTCATCAAGTCTTAATGCAACCAGTTTTCACCCAAAATTCACACCCAAACTACACCAACAATTCCAGCTGTGAAACATCTGCAGTAAAACCAGAAAACAGCATCAGGCAGCATCAGTTACTGAACAACTCAATTGCAGTCAGTTACTGAATTTTCAGTGCCATTTTAGGAACGATTCATATAGCTTTTTGCAATGATGGATTTTTTTTCTTTCTAGGACCCACTGAATACAAAGTCCAACAGTTTCTATTTTTTTCCTAATGTTCAGTGGCAAATTCCAAGATGGCCGACAAGATACAACCCCGCCCCCCCCAAAAAATGGCATATTTTTCCCTCTATGTTGTGTAATTCTATAGCTTCATGCTTATGTTTGTGATAAGAATACTCCTAATTAGTTAGGTGGTTAGACTGTTTTCAAAACATTTATATCCATTTTCAGAATTAAACATAACATCCACCATAGATCTAATGAACAATACTACACCAATACTGCACTGGTGGAAATCAATCAACAATCAAGAGACAGTTACTACCACTCTACTGTTGTCACAGTCTTTGCACAGCTTTTCAATAATCGAAGTGAAAAGTGAATGTTAAATGTTAAATTTTGTCCTCAAAGTTGTTTGGGTACCTGTTGCCGGATTTATCATAATATACTCCTCAGTAACAATGAATCTTGAGATGACCAGAGGCCAATATCAAAGTTACACTAAAGGAAGTCATACTGAATTGTTGTCAGTTGTACAACGATACGAAAAGATTACCCAAGAAGTGTTACAAACTGTCAACACATGAGGGTTTGGAGAATCACGTTTTTTTGCTGCCTGCCTGAAGAGATACACCAAGGAAACAGAAGTAAAAAAACGGGATGCTCTCAACTATCTGAGCAGACAGGGACCCAAGAATGAATAGTAGCAGAAGACCATATGGGAGAGGGTACAAAGTGCATGTGGAACAACCAATGCAAGCGGTGCAGATGAGTACCATAAAACACTAGTGGAACTAAGAACTTATACCTTCCTGAACAGGATCAAGTGACCATCACAGTGGCAGAAATCCACACACATGCATGAAGAACAGCACAGCACCAGGGCTTGATATGTTGCATGGCTACAGGCTAAACTGGCAATGTGTGAGTGTCTGGCCATGTAAATGAACCAGTTGCTCAGGGATGGAATTGAGCCAAAATCAGACCTGTGTAAAATGCAGAGTCTTCTCTCAGGTGGATAGCGGATTATAGGAGAGGCTGCATAAGACAACACATAAGCAGGGCCTAGAAAGGAATTGGCAAGAATACCAGGAGAGCTATGCAACAACTGGTGAACAAGGCAGGCTCCAATGGCTGCAAAGCCAAACAGACCAACCTGCATACTGCCTTGACTGACCCCGCCAGAACGCAGAAATCAGGACCTTACAGCATCCACTCCAAGACAGAAGGAAACAAAAAGGAACATCCACATCAAACAGGCAATTAGAACCCTAACTAGGTCTTCATCAAGTCAGGAAAGAAACAGGAGAAAGTAACCAAAACACCAACCAGTGCCAAGCAAAACAGGAGGAGAAGTCACATGTTTATCCCTGATGTGGTTGGACTGAGGAGGATTTTCTGTAAACACAACAATACAGTAAACTTCAAGCCCAGCATCTCTCTCAGACAGAGACTTGTCTATCCCAAGGACAAGACTACAAGACACGTTTAGCTATTTGTTTATGCAGTGCAGTGAGGAGTGCTTAGATCAGTACATTGGGGAAATAAAACAACCACTTCACAAACACATGGCACAACACAGAAGATACAAATGTCCATATTTTGAACAGACAAGATAGGTGGTTTGAGAGAGGAGTGAAGGAGGCCATCTACGTTCATCTGGAACAACCATCATGGAACAGAGGTGGGGGGCTTTATCATCTTTTTGCTATCTACAATGCTGCCTTGAGATTCCATCCTCTTCACCGCTTGAGTAGTTTTCACACCTGAAGTTGTTGTGACCTGCTCACTCCAGTTCACGGCTAAGTTCACGTGATCACGTCTTCAAAAAAAGTCCAGTTCCCTCACAACTTAGCACTTATGAAGATCACAAGATGTTGTGGTCTACAATACAACGGGAGACTCAAGGTGCAGGGTGTGTAAGAATGCAAGCTTTACAGGCTCAAATAAGTAGATGCTAGTAGACATAAAACCCTAGGGTGCTAGTTTTTACTCATTAGCACACCTGTTAGGGTGTCGAAAGAGGTTTACCAACATACTTACTACGCAGCTATGGACCAGATGACTACTGTTACACCCAGCCTTCTAAACCTTGCTTCCATCCGGGTCATGGCACCAGTATAATCTGCGTCATCCTGCACGGTCCAGCCCTGCACACACCCTGGCTTGAGCATTTTGTATAGTCACTAAAAATTACTGGTATCCATAACTGCTGTGCAAATGGTGTTTAAAAGCAAATTGTTATCACATGACTGCCAACTTGGATTTACGGCATGTCCACCCTGAAAAAATTGTGAAGACTATGGGGTATGTAGAAGTGAAAAAACATAAATTGCAAAAATCTATATGAAATTTTGTATAGTCACTAAACATGACTGGTATCCGTAACTGCTGTGCAAATGGTGTTTAAAAGCAAATTATTATCACATAACTGCCATCTTGGATTTAGGGCATGTCCACCCTGAAAAAAATGTGAAGACTATGGGGTCTGTAGAAGTGAAAAAACCTAAATTCCTAAACCTGAATTTTGCTACATATCAGTATATACTATCATTTGTGTTTCCATTCATAATGGTATTTGTGATATCCCACAGAGGTCATCCGCTTCTCAACTTCCCAAATGTGATTGTGCTCCCTCACATGGGTACTCACAGCAGGGAGACAACGGGGGTGATGGTGGAGAGGATGGTTGCAAACACTCTAGCTGCTCTCAATGGTGACGCACCTCCAGATGAAGTGAAGGTGTAGGACTCCATAATAGCACATGCACATTGTAATCATCATCCATAAGATTGATTGATATAATATAATAATCAATAATCATGGGTCTTAATAGATTTATTTACTTGTCAGCTTAATTTATCTATTTTGGTCTATTATTTTGAGAAAGTCAAAGTAATATTGCCTGTGTTTATTTGGTACCTCCAAGCAGTTCTCCAATGAATCATTTTTCATATTGTATTGAAAAAAGCTCAATATGTACATATGTCTATGTCTTTTTTAAAACACACACCACAAATATATTTGTACTACACGTTACAGTTTCATAGCAATGTACTTATTTTACATTTTACAATAAATCTCAGAATTAAGATACAATGTCGCACGTTGTTTTGCATTTGTAGAGTGCAGCCCTCTGAACTCAAGTGGCCTGACAGAATTCTTAAATCACGCTTGACAATGAGTGCTGCTATCCGGCAGTGCGAGCCGTTTTTAGAACGGAAAAAGGCGGACTTAAGTGATGTCATTGTAATATTATTTGTGCCTCCGTTCTGGCCACACGTCCTGTCTTCTCCGAGCACTGATGAAACGTGGACCGTTCATTTAAGGATGTGATTTTAGCAACCCAGAAGAACACAACTTCACGCATCAAGAGGTTTAACGCTGGCAGTTGACTTCTGATGGCTTTCTGGCAACTGGGGAAATGAATCGGAGTAAATCACAGTCTTTGCGCAGTTTTTCAATACTCGAAGTGAAAAGCAAAGTGAGTATGTTTAATTTTGTCCTGAACGTTGTTTGGGTACCTGCTGCTAGATTTAAGTAGTCCTGTTAAAGGGCAACCTAAACAAATGGAAAAAATCTTCCTCCGTGGTGGCAAAGGTAGGAATATCCTGTGTAGGCTACAACTAACGGGAAGGAGCACGCCTGCAAAATCAGAGTAATCTGTGGAAATTCTGAAAATTCTAAACGACACAGTTAAGTTCTCCTAGCCTACATCTTGCAAACCAGTCAGTCAAATTTTCAGCATTTAATCTGGAAATGTTACGTAGGGTTCCAGTGCTGAAAATCCTGAGGGAATTGTCCGGAAGGAATTTCAGATAGCATGAACCAGACGGTTGCTAGAGAAGGGTCCTGTTGTTTCAGCTGATTGGAAAACACTGATTAAGTATCATTTATGCATATACTTTATAAAGTGAAATATCCCAACATTTACTGTACATGCCATTCTATGTATAGATTTAGAAGACGTGAGGACGTTTTTCCACCTTAAAGAAGAAAATCTGCACAGCCTTTAAAAATTCGAATCTCATGCACTTTCTTTTCACAGTATGGGGCAGAATTCCGGAGGTTTTCCCTTGAAAGGTCCAAACCAGGGAAGTTTGAGCAGTTTCAGAAGTTTATTCTACAGCTGCACCACCTGGCCAGTACTCCAGTGCTGATTGCGTATGCTGATGTCCAAGGGGACTTCCTCCCGATAAACAATGATGATAATTTCTGCAAGGCTGTGTCTACTGCGCAGACACTTCTTCGAATCTTTGTACAAAGACCAGGTAAAGGGAACTTTTGTGCTGTGACATTTTTAAAATAACTGAAGTGCCCTCAGTGAAAATGATAGCTCTTGTGTTGAGATGTAGTCCCTTTCATTTAGGCATCAGCCAAGGTTGGATACTGTATAAACTGAAAATTAAACAGATTTTTTTTTCTCATGGAATCAATCTTTCCAGTGCATAACAGCTTCATTAAAATAAACTTTGAGTCAGACTGCATCAAAAAGACATGATTTTGAAGAATGACATCCAATGACAAACTGAACACACACAAAAGATGTGTTTTTTAAATCCATTTAAAAGGGAACTACCATAAAGAAGCAACTACAATATTCTTTTGTTTTACAGACATAAGAACAGAAGTAAAATGTTTCCTGTTGTTCCTGTGCAAATTTGTTTACATATTGTGTTTCTCCGCCCAGAATGGGAAGTAATTTTAGCCATTCAAGATTGTTGTTTACTTGTGAGTAATTGCTTTGAGTTCCCTTGTGGTGAGTTTGTTTTGCATGACACTCTATTAACATTTGTTTTCTTGCCACAATTTGTTCAGCATCCCAGTGGTGATGTCCACTGAAACAAAGGTTGCCCCAAGCAAAAACTACTATCATGTGAGCAACGCAGGGCAGGATTCTGAAGGAACAATGCCTTGTGTTAATATAAATTGTGTGCAAAGAAATAAAATACATTTTACAAATACACGCACGCACATGCACACACACTGAATATCTATATTTAAATTTGACCCTCAGTTCTCTGACTCACATAAGAAGAGGTTGAGTGCATAAGAACAGCAATAATCAGTATGAGGCAGAATGGGGAAATTTGTGTCTGACTATATTGTTAGCAGAATGATTTGGAAATGGAGTGGTGGATTCTGGGTTTTATGTGGTTTAATTTTCAATGACCATTCTTTTGACTGAAGTTCATTACGGGTAACAAGGGAGAAATCCCAGAGAATTATTTTCAACATTAGTGTCTGAAACTAATGTTCTTAGCTGTGTTCTCGGGTGTCTAGCATGCAGTCACATTACATAAACAAACCCTAGAAAGATTATATACATAAGCCTGCAATATACAGGCTGAGAAGGCCTTGGCATTTCTGAGATTACACCTGCCCCATTTAAATGGAACAATTTGACTGGCTGATGAGTCTGACATTCAAACAATGTTATGCCTTTAACAGCCAGTAAAAGCTTGTGTTGTGAATGGCATAATGCCATATTGTTATATTAATGGCCTGCATCATGTAAAAAAGCAGGGGTATAAAGGATGCATTTAAAGGTCTACACACTTTATTTTATTGGCAGACTCGGGTTCCCATTAAAATAGTACAGTGGTCATTAAATGTGCAGTCCTTGAGTTAGTTCAGTGTAGTGAGAATGAATGTGTTAAATGAATGTGTTGATATTTGGGGCTTTCAGGTTGATTAGCCACTTACTGTTATTTCTTCTTACTCAGAAACGGTGCTTAAAAAAACACTGCTACGGCAAAAATAACTGAAGATGTATACATTTTTTAATGTTTTCCTTTGTTTTCCCCTGTTTATTACTGTGTCAATTTTTTATGGTGAAAATTAACACAATTTTAATGTACATAGTGTAATGTAGTAGTGTGTAATGTGTTTATGTTGTTACAGTGTAAATGCTTTTCATCTGTTGTAATGTTATAACGTAATACCATCTGTTTTTGTACAGAGGAGGTCGACCAGGGGACCTTCCACAGCAACACTCTGTCACGGCGAAAGAAGGCAGCAGTGCCTCTGCACTCTGACACAAATCGCCGGAGAACGGCAATGCACATAGGCATGCCACAGGATTTCCGTCCTGTGTCGTCCATTATTGATGTCGACATCTTACCGGACACTCACCGACGGGTGCGTCTCTACCGGCAGGGTTCCCAGAAGCCCCTAGGCTTCTACATCAGGGACGGCACCACGGTGAAGGTGACCCCCAGGGGCGTTCAGAAGGTTCCTGGCGTCTTTATCTCTCGCATGGTTCCCGGTGGGCTGGCAGAAAGCACAGGCCTGCTGGCCATCAATGACCAGGTCTTGGAAGTGAATGGGATTGAGGTGGCTGGTAAGACCTTGGATCAGGTGACCGATATGATGATTGCCAATAGCCACAATCTCATCATCACAGTGAAGCCAGTGAACCAGCGCAATAATGTCACCCGCAACAGCTTCAGTATGTCGAGCAGCACTGAGCTGTCTGTTGATGGACCGGGAGGAACTCTGTATCCCGGCCTGCCAATCCTACTGGGCAGCCAAAACTGGACTGGAGATGGACTAGAGAGCGACGATGATGCAGACCTGGTGATCGAGAAACACATGATGAAACAGCCCACGTCTCGCCACTCTAGGACGCCTGCCTGCCCCCGCCCCCCGACGCCACCTCGCATGCGGGCTCATGGCCGCCCTAGGTCTCCTGGCACCCACCACCGCCCCCATTCCATGTTTGCCACGCCATCGTCGCACCGCTCACAGCCCTGCCTGAACGTCCCCACTAGCCCCAGTGATGTACTGAGCGCCAGCCTGTGCCACAATCTCACGCTCCAGCAGCAGTACCGCAGTAGCCCCACTGTTCGGGCGAGCAGTGCCAGCCTACACAGCAGCATGCTACGTACATTACGAACTGAGCCTCTCCCCAGCCTAGCTGCGGCACAGGGAGGCATAGAGGAGGATGGTTTTGTGATCATTCTCTAAATTGCACTCTTGCTTGATGAAATGAACTAACTTTTTTTTTTATCAAGTCATGTTATGACTTGGTATCAAAATATGTTGAAATTTCCCTTTTCTATCATGATATGGGCAATACACTGGAATATGAGTTTTGTATTATGTATGTTTGCTAAATAAATACATATATACTTCTAATGGACATGCAATTATTCAAAATGGTCTAGTCATTTCTGGAGTTGTATGGGCAATAATTATCTCATAGTAATGAGAGTAATTTAGTTTTGTCCAAGACATCCAGTCAGGCAAATGAATAAATGTTTTAATACATTGTAGAGAAAGGATTGTTTAGGGCAAAACCTCTCTCTCGAAATGAAAGAAAGAAAGAAAGGCACTGGCATTGTGTAGACTGGCAACTTATTTGCGAATGTGTAGAAATGCCTTAACAATAATGGATATTTAAGTGTTGGCTGAACTAGGCCGCCTCCCCTCTTGACTGGAGCTTCAGGGACATAGACAGATGGTGCCTTGCCAGAAGTCCTGAAATAGTTGAACAGTTGAAACCACAGACATGGGTCATCTTCCCATCGTCTCTCCATTTCATGTTATAAAAGAGCTCCATGCTTATGTTAAGCTAGAAAGCACACATATGACATGTTCATTTTAAGACAGGGTAATTCATCAGTCACTGACAACCAAGAGGTGATGTTAAGATGATCAGTCCTAGCAACATCTGATTTATAGACAAATGATGGTTGTCAGAGAACCACTTCAGCCAAGAAGCCAACTTCTTCTGGAGAGATCTGTCATGTTGCACCAGGTGATGCAAACAGGTGTAATAAGGGGTTTCCAGGTAACCCATACCATTGGCATGTGAACTGGCCTGAAGTTCACACTGTCATCAGGATTAATCAAATGGTTCAATTATGCATTAGTATGTCAAATTAAACGTTCAGCCCATCTTTCTCCTATTGGTCAGTTTTCACCAGCAAATATGCAAATTAGGAAACGTCATTTCCTGTCTTCCTGTACGCCATGTTTCATAGCAAAGAGGGAGAAGGATGGTGGCTTACGCTTGCACACACAAAAGAATTTTACACCGATTTGAGACACAGTCCATTCAGTGACTAGTTGTATGTAGGACAATCGTTTTGCTAAGTTCAATATTTCGCATTTGTTATTCAATACAATGTGGTGGTCCATTCTGCGCGCGCTTTGGTGACGCCGGAAGAGTTCTCCCCTGGTAAAAACAAGCATCCATCCACACAGTGGGAGCTGGGAGCACCCTGTCAGAACGTGCAAGGTAGATAACTAGGGAAGACCATTAGGGTTGTTGAGAATAGTTACAGTCCACTGTACACGATGTAAGTGTCTGCTCGTATTTGTCACACTGAGATAATTTTATTAGTATCTGACGTGTCAGGCTAATAGATACGGTTGTTTCCCGATTCCCACGTCAAGACAGATTCGCAGTTTGTTCATCGTTTCTCTGACATGTCACCTGCATAGTAGTGATGGTGTATGATATCAGTGATAGTGTATGATATGTATAACATCATTAAAATCAAAGAGATGGTGCACAAGCGCACGAGATAAGTTAGTTATCGTGTTTGCATCCGATAGTGCATCACGTGCCGTTTGACAACTTATGTGTTTGTCTTCTGTTCGGCTACATATTTATATGCTGCATTTTTATGTCTAAGTCAACAGAGCAAAATGTATCAAAATCCCGTTGGTGACGTGGAAAAAATCAGAAAGTCCAGAAAGAGAGTTAAGAGTATCTTGTATGACATAGGACTGGACAGCTGTAACGATTTATTCAAGGTATGTCATGGAAGAGGATACATCAACGAAGTATGTTATTCACTTTTTACTGCGGAATAGTGAAATAATTCAGTCATATTGTAATTCATACTGAAATGCCAGTTTCTGTAATGTTGGCTACAGCACTGTTTTATGTAATCTATACTGACAAGTCATTAACGTTACAAAAACGAAAAAAAAAAAAATTGTACCCTACCTACCTGAAATTTTCATTAGGAATTGGAGAGTTTAGATGCTGTTGATGAGTGCTTCAATGACACAGACTGGGATGATCTCACTGAGGGCTACAGTAGCAAACGGCGGAAGAAGGTGGGCTCATCCTATTGCTAACCCAAGCTGGTAGTCAGACACTATTAAGATGGCATTTTGGCATGATCATTTGTGAGTGCTGGTCTTAACACTGGGTATTCTTCTTTTTGTAGTGGTGCTATCGGTCCCAAAAGTTCTGTTGCAACCTGTGCTGGTTCTCAACACGGTCCTGGTACACCTTCAGAGGTCATGTGCAGCGCTGTCATGAAGAGGAATTGGATCTGGCTTCTCTGTCCACCTGTAAAAACTGCTCCTTCGTAGGTCACCCCAGTGCCACTGACCGTCACATCAAACTGTTCCACTCCAAGTTGCGCTCACAGAAAGTTAAACCTGCTGTCAAAACTGTACAAAGAGATAGGTACATTTGTCTCAGTTGTGGCTACCATGATTCGCTGCTTTATGTCATGAAGAAACACATTTTGGTGAACCACTATGCGTCACTGATGAACCGCTATTTTGGCCATCGTAATCAGAATGAGAAGAGCAGTGATGCCTCTAGGTACTACTGCAAAATGTGCAATCTGCCCGCACAGACTTGCGAACACCTGCTTTATCATATTTTAAGTTCAGAGAAACACAAAGAACTGGAAGTGCACATAAAACCATTTGTGTTTGAAAATGATCCTGCACAGAAAAAACTCCAGAATTTAGCACCAAAGGCAGGGGAGCTGACCATCAGCAAGGATGCTGTGGCAAAGTCCACCATTGTGAGTCCGACTTCAATACAGAGCCCAATTTCCACTGTGTCCTCCTCTGGTACTGTACTGTTAGCAGCACAAACTAACACCACGGCATTGCTATGCACCTCAGGACCAAGGCAGGTGTACATTCCATCACAGGCCTCAGCCAAAAACCTATTGCTTTCCAATGCAGCCGTGACCACACTACAGAATCCTTCACAGACCTCTGCACGATTACCTGCTTCAACAGTTGTGAAGACAGGCTTCAGTATGTTTGTGCCAAACATGACTTCCAATACATCCAAGCAGGTTCCCATCACTGTCAGGGTCCCTGGTCTACCACCAACACAGCCTAGCCAGGTCCTCTTGCCTCCTGGAGTCCAAATCAACGTCCCTGGAAAAGTCGGGCTACGGCCTTCACAGCCTCTGTTGGTGACGCATAATGTTACAGTGAATCAGGCTGCTTCCCCACCACCAATTTTGTCTTCTCAGTCCATCCGGCTGATCCCAACAGGAAACAATGTCAATGGAGTACCAACCTACACGCTTGCACCTGTCCAGGTCACGGTGCCAGTCCAGCCTGGTGGTGCCCAAGTTGTTGGCAAAGGACCGGTGGTCTTGACCCAGAATAATATCACCACAGCTAAGCAGTTCAATACAGTGAGGTTGCCTGGTGCTACAGGACTGACAGCAGAACAGAAGCTGGCTTTATCCAAATCCAAATCAAATGAGCTGGCAGTCTTGTCACCATTTATAAAGTCAGAAAATAAAACAGTCAGATGTTTAAAATGTAAGATTTTACTCACAGAGAAGGGAATTTTTCATCATCTTTTGCATGGCTTGAAGTGTCTCTTCTGTCCATCACTGTTCTATTCTGTCAAACAAATCATGGAACACGCAAACAAAGAGCATAGTCTATGGCTCAAAGGAAATCGTGATTTTCTAAAGAAAGAATATCAACTTGACTCCAATGAACAAGGAAATCTTGCGTTCACCTCCTTTGACTTAAACACAAATATTCCCAAAGAGCAACTTGGGGACAAGGAACTCAACCTGGTGTTGGTTACCTCAAATCTTGAAAAGATATTCATGAAAATGTACCCAGAGTCTCCAAAGGTTGTTGGCACAGTTTTTGCTAAGCATCTCAGCACTGGCTGTCCACTTTGTCAAGTCAAGACTGTGAGCAAAGACGACTATGATTTGCATCTGAAGACCAAGCATCACATAATGCCCACCATCCACGCCATTTTAAGAACCCCAGCATTTAAATGTATATATTGCCTTGGTGTTTACACTGAGAAGTTCACGTCCAAAACAATATCCATACATGTTCAACGGTGCCGGTGTGCGCCCAAGTCTGTCAAAGATGCAGAAAGATTAATAAACCCAGACCCAAACAACCAGGTCGCCAATGGTGAAGTGAGTCAGCCCATAGTTGGTGGCTCATCCGCAGGGAACAAAGTCAATGGGGCCCCCAGTGGTGCCTTTGCTCCAGCTCAGCTCAAGACACCAGGTCTGGTTGATGGTGCTCAGCTTTCTGCCAAAGGACCAGTGGTGGTGATGTCCAAGATGAACCCTTCCACAATTCTGGGTGGTAAAGTGGTGTGCAAAGATCCAAGGTTGGGTCAGTCAAAAGGCAGCGGTAGAGAAAGTCCCGTGTCAAAAGGCCGGGTCAAACCCAGAGGAGGAGAGGTGAAATCACAGCAGGCTCGGAAGGAATTGCTTAATAAGTATTTCAATCAAAAGCCCTACCTGACAGAGACGGAGATAGAAACCCTAGCTGCACGTCTCTGGTTGAAAAGACCAGAGGTGGTTGCTGCCTTCGTTAAAAAACAAAATGTGTGTATGAAAGCGATTAACTCCAAAAGGACTGCAGTGCTTCTGGGGTTTAACATGACTGAGTTGAAGAAGGTGAAACACAATGTTCTCATTCCAGAGGCTGTGCCAGCCAATGTCAGTGTTGATGTAGCTGTACAAACAGTCATTGTAAAGTCAGAAAACAGTTGCTAGCTGAATTCAGTTATGCTTGTTTGAGCTCTTGTACAGTCCACTAAAAGCCCTTGACATCATATTATGTGTAAACAGAATAAAGAAAAGAACAGAAAAAGGCCAGTTGCAGATGCTGAACTGTTTGTGAAAGTTTAGTTTGAAAATGCATTTATACTCTCATGTCAGTCAGTGTAGCATCTTGCATTTTTTTATATACCACATATGTAGATGGTTGGGAGACTGGTGTGTGTAATTTAGCAAACCTGTAAGAAGTATTCATATTTATTTTTAGTTGGTCAATTAAGAACCATTTAGACATTGTATATAACCTCATACAGTGTGTCAGCATATAATGCCCATCCTAACAGATTGTCAAGTTGATGGGGGAAAAAACTCCATATCACATGGTGTAGTACGGTTCACAAAATGTGAGGAAACTTACTGTATAAGTGCCTGTTGTTCCATAAATGCTCCAATATAGTGCTGACCTGCAGATGTTTTTATTAAATTGTTGAAACATGAAATGTAGAGTGTCGTTTTTCTTGGATGGATGTGGCTTAGAAATTGGTGGTCATAAAAAATACGTATAATAATAGCAATGTTCATTATTATTGTTTTTAGTATTATTATTATTATTATTTATAATAATAGCAATGTTCATTATTATTGTTTTTATTATTATTATTACGTTTTTTTTATCCTAAGAGTGGATAATGCATCAGCTCATGGATCCAGTGGTAGGCGGTGCAATCGACAATTTGGTCATCACTTGCTTTAGACTTCCTCAACACGCTGTTGACATTTCGTGCGCACTCGGGTCACAAAGTAGGAGCTAGAGATGCTTGCAGTTTGCGTCGCATAAACAAAGATTAGAGGTACAAATAGTAACCTTACCCGAAATTCCAGAAATCTCGTATAGCCTTTTAAAAGCATGTTAGCGCAAAGTATCAAGAGGTGTGTTTCTTTGCGTGATATTTCGCGCTGTGTGGTTTGGATTAGCATTCAACATCCTACCAGAATCACCCCTAGTGGCAAGGCAAGCATGTTTCACACATGTATTTCCCAGTTTGGAAGTAACAAGTTAATGAAAATGTTAAAAGGAGAAAGGTGAGATTACGTATTTTAAGGAACACTGCGATAGACTTTGTTCAGAGATACACCTAGCGGAATAGCCTTGTGCTATTTGCCAGCTAAGGTTAACTGACCAGCTCATGTTTTCATGATCTGATAGTCGTCCAGTTATCTAATAATAAAATTGCCCCTGTGTCTAGGTCGAAGAAGCCGTGGTATGATACTCCACCTCAGGTAAATTTGCGAGACGAGGACCATTTGTGGTGATTAGTTACAGCGCCTGGTCGTTCATTCATCCTTTAACGTCACCTTTGTCTTTTACATTCTAGAGGCCACCGAGCAGTCACAGTATCTTCAAACCATCCAAGAAGCGCAACCCAGAAGACAACACACGGCTTCGTATGCTGAATAGGATTCTTTTCAAGTCGATTTCTGATTTGCTTGCTTCGCACGAAGTCAGTCCAGACCTACCTCATCTAAATGTGGAGATTTCTAAGGTGATTCATCGCACTCTCACCTCTATTGTCATCTGGTCAAAAATTGTAGCTGGATTTAGCTAGTCTTAGTATACAAAGAAAGTTTATTGTCACATGCATAAATACTCACTGGGTGTAAAAAATGCAGTGAAGAGTCTTGCTGGACATGCTGGTGTGATCAGTTTGTCAGGCTGGACATGCATTGTCGGTGTTGGCTGATATGACCAGCATTAACAAGACAGTATCATAATCTCCAGTTTCAGCAGGAGCATTAACTGTATTGTAGGGGATAACGGGGTAAAATGAGCACTCTTTCTTCTTGGAAACCATAAACAAATGTAATCATATGGTAGGATTTGTAGGTAGAAGGAACAATTCTTCCCAGGGTTCCCTTCATATCCAGAGTTAAGGTTATTTAGAGAAAACGTTAATAGAATAATATTCAGGTATATCATATCTTAATTAGTGCTCTTATAAGCTTATATAAGTTATATGATGGCTGAACAAAATTATGAACGTAAGCCTAACTTGTGTGAGGCGAAAATGGTGATTGTGGGGTAAAATGAGCATCAGGTCAGGGGTGAGTTGAGCCTATTCAGTTGCCTTGTGTCCATAAAACATATAATAGTAATCTGTTAAATGGACAAAGGGCTGTTGTGTTTTTACAGACATTGTCAGATAAGACATTCTAAAGCTGCAATAGCAGAAATGCCTTGGGTTGATCATGGAGAAATGCCTTGGGTCAGGTAGTGCAAATTGAACAGGCTGAAAAAAAGGCCATAGACCTATCGGCTTGTTAAAGCATAAATTGCATTTTCTGTTTTGCTATATCTCTTTAGGTCTGTTTGTAACAATTCTGTTTCATTGTTTGAAAATGAATATGATTTTCAATAAAATATTTGTTCTGGCCCAACTTACCCTTACATAGGTTAATTTTACCCCACACAAGGGGTATGTTGTGCCATGAGACCACTTTTTTTTTGCAGTGGTCATATCTCTTTACCTGTGTAAGTTATGAAAGAATTACCTATTTCAGAAGTAACAGGACACTTCAAATTTTTGTTTTCAAATTTTGAAAATCAAAACCTCTCTAAACTAGCAGAATGATGATGGAAAAATGGCTCATTTTATGCTGCCCTCCTGTAATGGTGGCTTCTTTTTTTGCTCTGCTGCCTCATAAAATGGCCAAAAACCAGCTAAACAATCAGTTAGTAAATGTCAATCAACGAGTTTTACATGGCCTACTTTCTCCAATAAGGTTTCACTGTCTCCTGATTATTCTGCGTGTCGGGTCTATTGGAAAACTTGTGGCACTTCGGAAAGAGATGCCCAGATTCAACAACTTCTGAATAAAAGTGGACCTCGTATAAGGTATCCAATTTACCAACACACAGATGCCACTGAAAAACATACTCCTTAAATCTAGTTAAACAGTCAAAAGGTAGAGTAAGAAGATGGGTGTTAAATGTTTTATTTTTCCCCCCTAGGTATCTTCTTACATCCCAGCAAATCCTTGGAAGTGTCCCCGCTATGGTTTTTATCAGGGATAAACAATATGCTGCTTTAAATGAGGTACAGCTCATTACAATAAAGTGTAATATTAAACATGATTACAGTAACTGCCTGTGTCTTAACTCCTTCTATCTGACTCAGAGTTCCATTCTGAATCTCCTCAGATTGATAACTTATTGAAAATAGCTGACTTTGGCCCAGATGAAGAGTTGGTAGGAACAGACAGCAGGTAAGCTTGCATCTGTTGTTGTTACATTGTGTCAGCTTTGGTCTGTGTAACACTTGGGTATGAAGAGCAACCCACTGCAACTAAAGGACTTTGTGGGATACAAAAGCTGATGCTGTCTATCCCCGTAGGGACAAGTCGCACTCATCCGACAATGCTGACCAGCAGCAGCCGCAGCTGTCCGAGAGGAAGCGGCCTGTGCTTTTTGGGGTCGACCACGATGCCCTCCTTAAGCAGATACAGGAATACAAACAACAGACCAGAGAGTCCCCAGCTCTGGACCCCTCTGCTTCCCTCACTCAACAGCAGCTGGATGCCCTTGCAGAATTCAGGAAGCAGAAGCAGATCGAGAAGAAAAAGAAAAAGTCCAAAAAGATGGTTGACGATGACATTACACCCAAAGCTTATTTGATGGCTAAACACAGTGAGCAGAGAGCACTGGAGGACTTGGATGATGATTGTCACGAAGATAGTCAGATCAGTGAACTCATGGATGAGGACAATAGGAGGCCTTGAGGTGTTATTTGTGTCACTATTTTGTGCTGCTGCTGATTTATAAAGCTAAACCTAACTGGGTCATAAAGTATCCAGTAACATCAGTTTGTGTGTGAAATTTTGAAGTATGTTCTTTGTATGCATTTATATGCCACTTTATACATGAAGTATAAAGCACAATATATGTGTAATTTTCTTAGTGATGATTTTCCAAAATATAAATGAATTAATCAGCAAAGGTGAATTTGCAAGATGCATTTACTGTTTGACTGAAAATATTTCAGTTTTTTTTTTGTTTTTGTTTCATGTAAGGTCCGGCCCTTTGTAGCTATTTCTTTTGGTGCAGTAAAGGTTATTCTAAACAACATAGTATGTCTCAATTGGACAGAAAGGCAAGATAGGGAAGCTATCCAAACATTTTATATATACACTTTACACATTTTACTCTAATATACAATAAACCTTGTAAAGGTGATGTTGAGGTTCATAAAAAAATTCACTGCTATATCAAGAACAAGGTAAGAATTGTAAGTCTGACATTAGGATGGGAAACTTTTTGGATGTAGAAATAGCAATCTGATGACAAAAGGCTAATATACTTCATTTTTCATAAAGCCTCTGTCATCTGTTCATCAGTCTGTACATAAACAATGAACTGTGATGTGTCCTCGCCCTGAGTGTACACGGTCACAGTCTTAATGCCTTCCATGTCGTCGGAGGACACCACAAGGTGGTGCTCTTCACCCATTTCCACAGAGCCCTGCTGCAGGGCATCCTGGATTATCATAGTGTGGTCCGACTGCTGCTCTTCCTCAGCCACCTGGATAGGCCACAAGAGAAGTCACAGAATTAGCACACTAGGAAACTCCAAAGAGTTGGGAGCAAGTTACAAACCACCCATACGTGTACACTCTCCTCAAAGACACAACTTGAGCGTTACCAGCTTGTTACCAGGAGGTCTATGTCAGGGAAGACATGCTGTTGAGTGTTACTTGGTGAGCACAAAGGGTTGATGGCCTGTTGTGGCAATGCGTTTACCTGTTCCACTACGGTGACTGTTCCTGGTGCCATTGCAACAACAGAGGCCAGGGTGCCATCTGTGTTCTCAGATCCAAGTTCAATGATCTGCTGCAGAATGTTCACTGCTGCGGGATCCAGTCCATCACCTGTGGTAGCAGATACAACACCTAGGGTGAGCTAGGAAAATCTGTGATGGAAGACTATGGACTTGGTCAGTATAACAACAATGTTGCTCACCATTCTGTGTGGTAAAATGCAGATCTTGCAGGCTTGTCACAGCTTCCTCAGTTCCATGTGAGTCTTCAGTCTCTGTGATTTGAAGGAACTGAGTGGACTGCTCCTCTAATGACTCTACAACCTATAATACACACACAGAGACACAAATTGATATTCAAGTTTTACTCCAACTCGCAGGCTACCTGTCCTGATGAAAATATTCATGCTAAGACTGTATTTAGATGATAGATACAACCCAAAAGTTAACAGCTGGAATACAATGTGTGCAAAGTGCACCAAAGTCAACTCTATGGCCATTTAACTTTTGTTTGTCTGTCCACTGATGCAGATCTTCCTTCAAAAAATAATTGTTCAATTGTTAGACACACACACACTCCACATTCACACCACATTTAGTCTAATTTTTATCTTTTTTTTTAAAGCTTAACACAACCTCTCACCTCCCACTGGCCAAGCCCAGGGCCATCGTTTTCCACCACCTTGAGGCCATGTTTATTCTTCAGGTGCCTGTTCATCTCCCATTTAGTGCCGTAGACATAGTTGCACACTGGACACTTGAAGCCACCTGAGAGATGAAGCAGATATTTTTCAGTGAGTCTGCAGCTTCCAGAACAAACAGATGCTGAATCCTAGTACCACACACAGTTAACAACATATAGGGTTGTAAACGTTGAGTTACATACCTTGTTCTATTACTGACTCCGATGTAGCAGTTCCAGACCCTGCATTACAGTACTCCTCATTGGGATGTTTCCTGCGGTAGTGTCTCTTCAATGAGCCGGATATATTACAGGAGTAGTGGCAGCATGCACATTGGAATGGCTAAATAACAAACAAACAAACAACAAAATTGTCATTCACAATCATGCAACATGGTGTGACACTTACAGGCTGCTATGAATTCTTACCTTCAGGATTTAATCAATATGATAAACATTGGCAGTTTTAACATGTTAACTCGCACATACTATAATCACAGACACTGATATAGGAAATTTTTGCTATAATAAATGTTAGGCCGATTGATGTAGACTTAGATTCCAATTGTCTAAGCCTCTCAGTGTGCTAAAATCCCACTGCAAGACAGAAAGGCAGATGTCATTACCTTGAAAGATGCATGCTGCTCCATATGCCGTAGCAGTTGAGGTTTCTGTGCTGCAGTATAGTCACATTCTGTACATTTGAACTGTTTTCCTGCACAAAAAACAACACAAATGACCACTTAAAATAAGGTTTTTGCTTTTGAGTATATTTGTGCAATTACATTCAGAGGAAGATATTGCTGTTGCAAATTTCCTTCAGGAAGAATACAGTACAGTATTTCTTGTCTTATTTGAAAAGTCCTTCACATTTATAGGCCCTAATTCCAAGCCAGGCAAAGTGCAGTGCAGAAGTCTTAAGTTTAATTTAATATCTTGGCATTTTAACAGCAATTTAACAGTGTAAGCAAGACCTCAAATACAGCACAAAGGAGTGAGCACAGCACTGCCAATGATGCAACAAAATAGCTATTGTTAACGCATGTGAATGGTGCCTGTTGACAGGGTCCAATGATGTAAATTTCCACTTAAGGAAGGAACCTGAAGGACCATGTAAAAGCGTATTCCCAACAATTGTTCCAGCTGTCTGACAGTAGTTTCTAACAGGGTTCTCACCGTCAGTTGCATGCATGAGCTTATGACTCTTCAGACTACACTTGGACTTGAACTTCTTCCCACACAGATCACACAAGTGGGTCTTCTCAGAGTTGTGCCGGTTCATGTGTGCCTTGAGATTGCTCTTGCTCCGTGAGGCGTACTCACAGATTGAGCATTTGAAGGGTCTTATACCTGCATGAGGCAAAGATGCCATTTTTAGGAAAGTCAGAAGGCAGGATTAGGTCACCTCAATAGCCTGGGAAAACCCATCCTGATCTGTGAATTATGTGATTTGGTTCTGCGGCTCAGTTTGGCCACCAGGTCTATTTGCACTTTCAATTGCATGAGATAGGGAACCAATAAAATAAAACAACCAACAGAGACGTTTTGATCTACACTGGCTGATCCCATCTCAGAGAAGTGGGAGCTGATAGCTAGCTATCCAGACCAAGCTCAACCTCAGATTGAGGTAAGTGGTCATGAAAGCTAGGCTACCACCTCAAGAGCCCTCAAAAATCCACTCTAGCTCACACACACAGAACATTTAGAATGTAGAACATTTAGAAGTAACCATCATGGTTGCTGGTCATGTCTTCAACTTCAACATTCTCTCCCCTGACTTTCATACCACATAGTCTCTCCCCTCACCTTCATGGGCCCATATGTGCTGTTGCAGGTCAGCTCCATTCCTCTTGAAGTATCGGTCACAATAAGGGCACCTGGAGGCCTTTTTTCCAATCCGTCCTTTAGCGTCCCAGCTAATACCAAGAGACTCAAATATTGAGTCCAGAGGTGCATCTACAACCACAGCACACCAATTAAGTCACATTCAAGAAACCGCTTGTTTTCATAGGGAATTTTGGGATGCAACCTGAAAAATAAATGGTGCCGACATCCATTTCCAAACACCGTCATTAATAACCAGTTAGCTATGTAGTTGTTTGGTAATGGGCAATTACAATGCAACCAACAAAGTTGATAACTTGTTTAGCGACAATGATTTTGGGAAAATAGACCCCTAGTAGATAAGTGCCAGAAACTTGCTGAGTTTATTGTAACTTTTTCTGACCTGCATGGCGGGTTTTAAGATGAGTCTTCATTCTGTCAACTGCAACTTTCCTGTCACAAACTGGGCATGTCAAAACTCTTTTGTCCTGAGGAAAACAAACAGAATAAGTACACCAAATACACACACAACTGAGCCAAAGGGCCACCATTGAAGGAGAAATATGGTGTGCATGAATTTAAAGGCCTGTTTAACGTTGCTGAGAGCTGTCGGTAGGTATGAGAACGAGAGAATCTGGTGCAACGTAGACCAAATTTGCAAACAGAAACTAACAGTCACTGATGGGGGCACAGGAAACTTTGTTTCAGTTTTGTTTTCCTGTGCCCCATCAGTTATCGTTAGCTGCTGTTTCCCTATTTAGCCTACATTGTACCAAATTCTCTGTTATCATACCCATCAACAGCATTTCTGGGTTAGATCAACACATCATATGATTGCTATCTGAATATGTCTTATGTCCACTAATGATCAACATTAGTGACACAACCATTCATTGTTCTTCAGTCTTCAACAAATTCAATTAACTTAAAAACAGGAATTTACCACACACACATTTCACTGTACTACTTTTCAAGTGTCTGTGACTAAGAGAATCAAAAAGGATGATAACATATTCACTGTGACATATAAAACAATGTAGCATTTGCAAATCTTGAAATACAACAAGGAAGCCATCTAAGCTCAGATCCATAGCTCACCTTGTCCGAGTGAGTTTTCTGATGGGTTTGCAACTTGTACTTGTCAGGAGTGGAATATGGACAACCCTCCTCTGGGCATTTCAGCTGGATATTGCTGTGTTTCTGAATGATATGACGCTTCAAGCAATTCTTAGTGATGGAGGAATAACTGCACTGGGTACAGTAATGTAGATGTTCCCTCGTATGTGTTCGTACATGTATGTCAAAGTTTACCTGATACCAGTACAGTTTACCTGTTAAAAAAGAACACAGGTTTTACATACTACATATCTCAAAAGCTAACAGCCCTTGCAGAGCAAAACATTTCAGGCATTTGTTAAATGTGTTTACACAGACTGACTAAAAATAAGAGTTCAAGACCTTGTGCTATGGTCCCCAGTCATGTCAATACTGACTATAAAAATGTAATGGTTTACTACACCTATGGTCAATTTTCAAAAAATCCCATAAATGGTAGGAGGTTTGTATATAACAGTTATGTGATGACAGTCACTGATAGTCTGAAACTGGCCTGAAACAGTAATAAAGTGTTCAAACTAAATACATATACATACCACAGTATTCACATTCCATACTGCCATACAGTCTCCTGATTCTCTCAAATAATTCCATGTTCAGTTGTTTCTTTTGCATTTGATCTATGATTTGCCTGAAAGGTGTCATCTCATCACAAGGTCCCCATTTGATATTCTCCTCTTGTTGTGGAACAGTGTCCACTTGGACAGTTGATGTCCCAGCCTGAGACTGTGAGGCCTCTGAGGAAACATTACCGTCCTCTGGCATCAGTGAAGGACTGCTGAGAGACTCATCGTTATTAGCATCCCCGCTGATTTCAGAGTGAACTGGGATCTTCGTTTCACTGCTTTTAACTGGAGGCTGGTTTTTATCCAGCTGGGGCTGATCTTCCATTCCCTCAGTGATTTCTTCCTGGATCGTGACCCCATTGGTTTCCAGGACGGCACAGGAGTTTATGTCAGCTCTGTCTGAGTTTATTACACTTCTATCTACGGAGATAGCATCGTCTGTCTGCTGCACCAGAGGTTCTTCTTCTACAGTTAACCCCTCAGACAGAGTCTGTTCTGTCTGTTCCTCTACGTTACCCAGCTCTGGAATGAGAGACTCTTCATGGGCATTGAGTAGGGACAGCTCCTCTGTAATCTGAAGCTCATCCTGCTTAAGCATCTCTCGTTGAATGTCATCGCCTGGTTTCAGAAGACAGAAGCTGTTCTTAATGGAGTCTGTGAATCCCACAGACTCGTCCACGTCAGCGTGGGCCTCTCTGAGGTGAGCTTTCAGGCGTAACGAGCTGACGAACTTCTGGAGGCAGATGGAGCAGACGTAGATGAAGGGGTGCTTGCGGATGTGGGCCTGCAGACCCTGGAGCTTGGTGGAGCCGTGATCGCAGAGTTGGCAGCCAAAGGGCCTCTCAGTGCCGTGGATCATTGTATGGCGGTCCCGGTCCATCTCGTTCTTAAATTTGCGATCGCAGACCTGGCAGTCATAGAGAAGCTGTCTCTTGCCCTCTCTTGTCTGAAGGCAAACCTCATCGTAGGTTTCCTTCACTTTCCTATTGGTCATATCATGAATCTCACGTATGTGCTTCAGGAGATTTTTGACGTCAGAGTACTTTTTTTTGCAGAAGCGGCAGTGCCGTTTGATTTTCTGGTGCACCCTCTCGACGTGCACCTTCAGGTGACCCTTACTCAGGCAGCTGAAGGAGCAATGCTCGCAGCTAAACCTCTCGCCCGTGTGCTTGCGCATATGGACGCTCAGATTGGCCTTGATGGCACTGGCGTAGTCACACTGTGAGCACTTGAATGGCTTTTCCTTGGTGTGAATTCGTAGATGGGCCTGAAGAGAGTGTTTGAATTTAAACACCTTGTTGCAGTACTCACACGTGAAGATCTTGAGCTGAGTCTGTGCAACTCTGTAGAGGTGACATCACAAAATAAGAAACACACCAAAATAACTGTATATCAAATACAGTTTACTGTACATCACCTTCCATAAGAGTACAATTGCAGGTTATCTTATCACGGAAATGGCCTACCTATTTGATTTCAGTGGTGCTTCGTAGGCAGCTTGGTGTATGGCATACTCTTGATAGCCTCTCTTCTGGCCTGTGTCTAGGGAACCGGGGTCAATATTTGCAGACTGAACAACGTCTGCAGAGGAAGCCTCAATAGGCACTATCTTTGTGGCACCTATTGAAAGGAGAGAACATTTAACTAAACCAAAGATCACTGAATACTGACCAAGCTAGAGCAACATGATATGTTACAATGGGAGCAAACATGAATAGTTGCGGTCTGCATAAGTGAGAGTGTCACATAACGTCACAATGTAAACAGTATAGCACCTGATGCAAGTATGCCATAAGATAATGCAATAATGCAAAAACACATACTATACAAGGACTTAATTATACATTTAACATATACTCCCACAGAACAATAACCATGCTTATTCAGAGGAGGCTTCTGATATCCTCCTTACCAGGGATAGCCTCATGAGCCGCCAAAACCACACTGACAATGGGGTTTACGGGTGCTGCAGACTCAGACTCTTTTGCAGAGACTGGGTTCTGAGTTTGTGCCCGCTTTGGGGTTGGCAACCTGTCCTCTGTCTCACTTCCATCATCCATCTTGTCCTCAGCCGAAGCCTCTGACTCAGCAACCACGTCTGAACCAGTAGCATCTGTGGACAGACATGCAAGTACTTGTGAGATACAAAGACAATGAAATGAAATACGGGATATGTTTACGTGTGTGCAAACGAAAACTCAGGGAGACAAATACCGTTGTCATTTTCCACTTTAAGTGCAACAAAGCAGATGTGCTTAGTGATTTGTCGCTTATTGCTGAACCTGCGATTGCACTTCTTGCATTCCAGTGATGTGTTCAGGTTACGTTCATTTTCCTTAATCTCCACAATAACCTCGGCCACTGTTTGCTGCTTCTCCCTTGACTTGCTTTTGGCACTGCTGGCTGAATCCGTACCACTTCTTCTGATGGAGCCTTTCGGCCTTCCTCTTTTCCTCTTGATAGGGCCATCTAAGAAATGTCCATTTTTGATTATAATATAAATAAATTATTTGATATAATAAACTGCTATGTATAAAGTATGATTTAAGTATATCTACACCATATAAATAAAGGCTACATTTATTTAACAACAAAAAAAGGGTTGGTACAATATACACCTAATGTCAACTCTGAGGTCCTATTTTCACATTCACTCACCTGTCGGTATCTCTACAGACTGTGTACTTAAAGGTTTGAGAGGGATAATAATATCATTTGGTGTACTTCCTTTAGAGTTATGAACTTCAGACACATGGGAGAGGAGGTCTGCCTTTCTTGGTGAAAACAAGTTGCAGATTTTGCACATGAATATTGATGTGCCACCTGGGGGGAATAGTAGACAATTTCATTTAGGCTAATCAAGTAAAGTTAAGGACACAAAGGTTAAATGCCTGTGACCATCAAATAAAGAACACAGCACATTGGGACAAGTGGCTATAGCCACACTAATCCTCATAAGGATGTTTACAGGACTAGCGTTTTCGCTACTTGGCTATTGCTAAACACCCCATCAAACACACTATTTCCCAGAATAACTACTTGCTCTGGAAAACTGAAGACCAGTTTCGTGAAACACGTTCGTGAAACACTTATGAAAGCTTTTACAACCCAAGCATTAATTGATGACTACTTGGGGCATGAAATTGCATGTACATGATAATTTTTCAAACAACTGTCCATATGTCGACGTTTATATTTAATAATTGTCCAAATCTAATTTACACTACCAGTTGCGACTACTTTTACCTTTCGACATTGCCAGTTACATTAGTTCGCTTGTTTGCTATAGTGTAATCATTTTTAAATTCGTCTTACCTGGATTAGTCATATCCATTATTTCGAACACCGTCATACATCCTAAAGGTAAGCATTAATGAAACATAATATTAATCAGCTTGAAGTCTTAATGTATTTGTTTTATTTGAAATATTTTAGCTATGGTTTCTGACGAATCTGCGATGTTATACATGGCGGATAAAGTCTACGTTGAGGCGGATACGGATGTTGTCGTAGAATTACAAAGGTGCGCCACCTTCTGTTTGGAGGTGTAATTACTAGATATTCACAAGGTGAAACTGTCCGTGGCGTAGGACTGACTTGTAGCTTCGTGGCTTATTATTACGAGGAATATGACCCAGTTTTCAAAAACTTTAAAATAAATGGCATTAAAAAGAAATTGAAGATAACATCCTAGACCAACTGACCGAATGTCTACGTCTCGGACGTTCTCGGACACGCTTACCTGGAGTCTTGTGAACACAAATTGGAAATTACCAACCTAAAGGGCTGGAACAGTTTTACACAGAAAACCCACTTAGACCAGTTGTACATGTCATATTGTACGTTTGAATTTTCATTAATGAATATTTCTGAAAGATAACAGGAACCAACTAGTTTCAAATACAACTCTTTATTATTATTAACCAACAAGGCATTTAGCCTACAATGGACAGGAAATTCACAAAAGATGCACACAACTTTGGGTGATGCTCTTTGACATCTCGTTAACAATGTAACTGACAAAGTCCTTTGGCTGGGACTTTCCAATCAGTCAAAGTAAACACCCTCCTCCCAGCCCTGTAAGATGACAGCTGAGTGTAGGATGTTTACAGTAACTACACTTGGAAGGTTGCAGAAAAGCACACGCATAACGATCAGCACAAACACAATAAAAATGAGACAGGAGTTACAAAAACACATGAAGGAAATCATGCTGTCAAATAATACAACGAGCATCTCCATATTCTCTTAAAGAATAGAGAAAACATGCACAAACACAGAAAACAGGCACATTTACATTCTTGGGACAAAGACGTACAAGGAGGCCTGTGGCAGCAAACATCCAACTGAAAGCTCAGATGTTTTGGCACAGCTTCCAGTCGGGGATGTTTACAGCAACAGACGACCAGCTTTC
This sequence comes from Tenualosa thibaudeaui, assembly GCA_027481765.1. Classification (NCBI taxonomy): domain Eukaryota; kingdom Metazoa; phylum Chordata; class Actinopteri; order Clupeiformes; family Clupeidae; genus Tenualosa; species Tenualosa thibaudeaui. Next base: position 4,924,775 of record JAIFZK010000019.1, on the reverse strand, counting down.
AGAAGGACACTAAGCACAAGGTTATCTGGGTGCATTACATCTCGTCTTGGTTGCTGTCATCATTGAGTCAATAATGCTGAATAGCGTTCAGTAATGACTACCTCTCACAGTTCACCATCACATTAAATGCCCTAAATATGCAATAACATGCATCTTAACTTATCTGCCAGTCAAACCATGCATCTTTGCCGCTTCCAAATAAGGAACACGGTTTGTATCTTTTCTCCTATTTCCCCATCATCAGCCATATGCAATAACCTAATACCTTGCGTCTGTATCATGCTTCACCTTTGAGCTGTTAGAAGAAGACTCCCGGTATAGTATACTTATTAGCACTTCTGTATTTGTCCTACCGGACAACCAACAAGGTCTAACACAGCTGCTACATCAGCCCTGTTTTAGTTGAAGAACTAGCTGCTTTACATTTAATCATACACTACCCTTTTGTCACAATCTGTTCTAACCTGACTTAGGCTACGATAGGTAGATTAATCAGCCTACATCCCTGTCCTTGATTAGAGTTTTTAACCATTCACTAACGTCCTCCAATGATTTTAGTTGAGGAACTGCAGAAGGTAAACTCGCACTATTCGCAACAACTGGTTCTCAAAATTCTCATTTCAACCCTCGTTAACGTGGCTAACATTTAGGTAAAGGCTGTCAACACACAGAACTCATCGACTAATATTGGTAACCGCTGAACTCCACATAAATTTAACGGTAACAGTATCTCAATGCCACGGGTCAAAGAAACTTGCCTCTTCTCGGTCCAGCAAGGCAATGCAATGTTGGCATTAACATTAGCTACGTTACTCTAACTTGGCTGCGAGCAAGCAAGGTCGCAAGACCATCGACCTCATTTTCAAAAGCAATTTGAAATGTCAGTGTGCACACACCAATTATTACCAACTCAGCTTGCACTGCTGCAAAACAGTGCTGCTAGGATATCTGATCTTCCAAAGACAATACTAACTGAAAGTCCAGCGGGCTAGTTTATTTTAGCCTATTAGCTAGCATAACAGCTCATAACCTACGATGTTCGGCTAAACTATAACCACAGTGTCCTTTCCAACACCAGTACCTCAATGCATTGCTTCATCCTAGACAATTCAATCAAAGCACTTAAAGTCAAGAAAAAGAGCAATAAAGTCAAGACTAACTACTGTTATTTCCTACGGGTTTTACTGCCAAATGTCTGGTTCCTCCGCCATTCTGTGTCAGTTTCCTTCCGTCTCTCTTGTCTTTAGTTTGACCTTTAGTTACCCGACACTAATATTGACGTAATTGTCATGGTAACAGAGCCCCGCCTGCGACGTGCAGTCGCTTGCGTCCGTGTGGACACATAGACAGTAAAAGTGTGGACCCAACAACGAAAGACTTAGCCTACTTGTCACATCAATGTATGCTTAATTGTATGGGGCATTTTTGTGTGCATCACTTGCAAGGATTGTGGTCAGAAGTGGAATAAAAACAAAATACGCTAGCAGAGAAATTAAATAACAAGTAGGCTAACACAATGGTAGGCCTATGTTTTGTGAAGATGGAATAATCTACCTAACAATTAACTACATGGTGAATTATTTTTAATCAGTGCCTTGACCTAATGGTGAACAAAGTAACTCGAAAGAGGCTTGGTATTTTATTTGGTAAACAACATAAATACAATACTTTTGAAACAACAGGCATTTCAGCATGAACAAGCCCACATTTTTTTGGTCAGAATTTGTTTCCTGCCTGTTGCATTCTACACATAAAAGATATTTCTGAGCCACATATTCTGATTTTGGCAAACAAACAAACATGACTCACTCCAATCTTATTATCACTGCAAGCCTTTAACCTGAATATTTGACCAGCATACTTCTCTAAGAATTATACAGAGCTGCTAGAAAGAGGAATTATTGCCATTGACACTTATGTTATAAATAGATCCACTGAATGAGCTGAAAAAATGAGGCGTGATCACAGCCAAGCTTCGGTGTTCATCTGAGTCAGCCGATAAATCTGGAATCTGCAATGTCTGATTTGAAATCTGTATTTGTGGATGAAATGTTCTTAAGCTGCCATCTCCAGGGTACCCTCCTCCTCACCATCTCCTTGGTTGGCACGGATCTCCACTAGTGTGCGAGCAAAGCGACTCCAATCCTCCGAATGAGGAACCGCCAGTTGCTGAGAACACATGGACAGAGTATGAAACTCAAATCAGACACTCCTCATTCAATGACACTTAAGGTGCAGGTGGTGGAGGCTAAATTATACATCTAGTAGTCAAAGCTACCTTGAATGTGAATGCTAAGAGAATCTTGTAAATTACGTTAATGTCTTAATTAATTGTTGTTATTACCTCTCCCACATCATATATCCAGACGCGACCCTCTGAGTCTCCTACTGCCACCTCCCTGCCCCCAAATGCCCATCTTACTCTGTTCAGAGCACAGGCACCTTCCACCGCCACACAGGCTGTGGGTACCTGCAAGGGAAAGAGATGGATGTTGTGTTGTTGGAAATGCTCCCTCTCTCTTGCATGCTCCATTTTCTGTGCCCCAACTCTCCTCACACTTAACTAAGACACACACACACACACACACGTACACACACACACAGCCTTCTGAGTGATAGCTAGACTATGCAAAACATTCAAATTATTCAATTTATTTTTTAATTTGTTCAGAAGAACCAATGTGCTACATCACTCTTTTTGAGTACAAATACAGTATAGCCTATTGCCGATTGTCCTAAAAATGGGGGAAAGGCCAGATTACTGTGCATAATAGCATTTTGTTTTTGTTTTTTTGGTTTTTAACCACAGTCCTTGTAGTGAGATGTCTGACTTTGGACTGATGAGAATAGCAATCTGCTGGGTCATTTTGGAGTTCTTCACAGCAGTATTTATACAAGGCATGACTGCCATTTAAGGTGGGTGTTGACAGAGGCATATGCAAATTCCTTCTGTGTTGTTAGATTTTGTGCAGCATGCCCCCGGGAGTCACTGGCTCTTTGTGGGTAGATGGGCTCTCTGCAAAGTCTGGCTGGACATCCTGCATGGACTCCTGTTTGTATCCTAACTTTAACAGGATAATGCATAACACAGCAAATAAATGCATTCCAAGAACATAAGCAAACGTCCCTTGGTTGTGTTCAAAATTCTCCTTTTCTGCGTTACTGTTTCTGACATCCCTGTCCCTGTTTCTGACATCCCTGTCCCCTGTCACTTGAAATGAAAGATGACATCACATTCTCTGATTTCTATACAACAATGCAACTTTGTGCATACAGCAGTATCTCTAGGAGAGATCTTACCTCTGTGTCATTATTCAGGTTCCAAAGGTCTAAACGGCCCAGTCCATCAACAGACGCAAACAATGCTGGATGGACTGGTGACCACATCACATCGTAGACATAGTCTGCATTGTCCTCAAAGGAGTAAAGTGGCTTGTTATGCTGCAAGGGCAAATTGTGTTGTCAAATAATCTCTGGATGCATGCATAGTGGCTTCTTCAAGTCTTAATGTTAATCTTAATGTTTGCTCAATGGACAGCATTGTTCTGGGTGAAGTGTGTAAGGGATCATACCTTAGTGGTCCACAGTTTTACAGTCCAGTCAAATGAGGAGGTGGTGAAAAGATGGGAGAAGTCAATGGCACCAACAGCATTATGGCAACTTATGCCAGTTACTGGGCCTTGGTGTCCCTCAAACATTTCCCCAATGCCAGCCTTACTGAAATGGACATAGCAAGCAAGATATTTTCTCAAAAACAAATAAAAATTAAAAAATAAAACAATATTTACTGAAACACAATCTATGCATTTCTATTCTAGCGCAAGATACATTTGTACCGTACAACTATGCCATGACTTTGTTTAGATTTAGGATACCGTTTATTCCTACTTAGCAAACAATTTTATCTAAAGCAACGTACAATAAAAAATACAATATTAAAACAAACAGCACTTGGCTCAAATTTACAATGTAAACATTTTGTGATTTAAGACAAGTTTTTTGGGGTTTGGGGGGTTTATATATCAACTCCATACTCTCTTATTTACAGGAAAATTTAGAATTGTGTCTCAGGTCAGTATTAAAGGTTTTAATCTAATGATGTATCACTGAGTTGCATCATAGCCCTCTGCATACATGCCACACACAGATTTTAGGTATATATTGTGCCTGCGTCAAAACCCTGTAATACCACCCTGGAACAAAGCCCAGAGTTGACCGGAACATCTTCACAATACAATTTCACTCACCTTCCATGGCGGGATGCTGTGTACACGGTCCCTTCCTCACTGCCCACAACAAAATTGTTCACGTCCCCAGCAGGGAATGCCATCCCTGTGACAGCCACAGGTTTAGACTTGTTATACACCAGCTCCATACTCTCCTGTTCACAGGAAAATAGTTAAATGGCAGTCAATATTTAACCACATAAATAAAATGTACTAAGTCAGCTTTAACCACTCAATATCATTTGTCACCATAGGCTGTGAAAGCATATCCAAACTCCAGGAGCACATCTTTCCATCTGTGGATACGGTTATCAAGTTGTTGGCATTCTGAGTGCCAACCACATTCACACAGTACACAGGGTGCTGTTGAGAGGAACACATGTGTATTAGAAGTCTTCTGATTGAAAGGGTGCACATTGTTTGTGTTACTAAACCTAAATTATGGATTTCAAACCGTATCCTAACAGGTAAAGAGGTAGCACACATGTGTCTTAATAGAACTGGGCTTTTCTCTATTTTACCAGTTTATTCTAACAAAGTCAAAAACAACGTTTCAGCCTGTTTATATGTGTACTGTCAGCATGTGTCTGCACTAGGCACTTTTGATGATACCCTTTACTCACTAATGTGAAAAGAATTAATTCCCCAAACTCCCAGACTTGTGTTGTTTGGAAAGATTTCTAAGCTTTCTGAAGTCACATGAAAGTCCAATAAGAGAGCATAATCTGTTTCATTTTTCCAATAAGTATAATCACATTTTCATCATTATCCAGTATCATCTCTAAGCACAGGTCCTGAAGGATAAAAGGAACAGACAAGTCCAAACTGACAGTGTGTGCAGCGGATGACAGAGGGGTTCTCTGCACAGGGGTCCGCCGGTGGCTGCGGTTATCCCACAAGACAATCTGCCCCGAATACGTTCCTCCTACCACCAGGTTGGGATGAAACTGAGCAAATCCCACAGACATCACTGATGACTGTGGGGAAGATGGTAAATAGGACAAATTTGAGGAGAAGTGGGGAAAGGGGGGTATTGGTGGAGATGGATGGATCACAGATATCAAGAGAAAGACAAAGAAAAGGGAGTAAGGCGAGTTTAATTGTATAACAGGGTTACATGCATAAATTAGATGCCTGGCATAGCTTGCTTTAGAGCCCAGCATTGTTCCAACATTGTTTAGAAGCTTGGTAATTCAATCGAGTACATGTTTGCACAAAAACACATTCAGGTCAGTCTCTGTGGTCTGTTTATTTTTGGTTCAGGTCCTGTTGAGTATGTCATGAGAGTAAATAAACAGATAATACCATTCCTACAGGCTATTTTTAATACCAGGATTTTTAACACCATTTTTAATACTACTGTCTGGATTAAACAGTATCAACTAATATTAAAGCACTAATTATATTTATATATCTCTATCTTATGTCCAACCAAAATGGGCACCACTTATTAGTGCTTAAATTAACAACTCAAAATGTAGCTCTTACTTGACAATGAAATATATATTCAGGTGTTGTCTTCTTAAACTTCATGTTCCACACTAATACAACCCCATCCGGTTCATGTGGGGCATCTTCATTGCTATTGTAAGATGCCACCATCAGCTCAGAGTACTAAAGGGAAAACAATAGTGTGATTTCATGGCATTATTGTATTACACATTATTGGAGGTATTGCATGACTTATAGCAATACATTAGCAATGATACGTAAGTCTCTTCCTATACCTGAGGGGACCAATCCAAGCATGTCACAACTCGACGTTTTGACCAGTGCTCATCATAGAACATTCGATTGAGAGACAGATTGGATCCGGCCTGCATATCCCTTGGGAAAGCAATGGTAAAATGTGTCAAATCTTAGCTAATTACAATGCAATGTGAATTACTGACTGCATCAGTATGATTAGCAGAATGGCAGAAAGGTTCTGACCCATCTCTATCTTCCATGTCACGGCCACTGTAGTCAAAGAAAATGTCTGAGTCCTCGGCCAAGGCACGCTCCATCACCCTGATGGTTTTGTCGAAAAACACGAGGAAGTCCTCGGAGTGAGTGATTTGCTGCTTCTCTTCCTCTGTCAGCTCTCTTGGGTGAACTAAACAGCATATGTACAACACATAGGGCACATCCACAGACCAACAACATTTATATGAATGTACATACACACACTCAAGCAAACAAACAAGTAAACATGACACAGACAAACACAAACATAAATAAAAGGCAATAAGGCAGTCAGTTATCATTTGGTAGTTGCTCTAACATTTTATCACCTCAAAGTAAGCCATGTCTATCTGACTTTTTAAAAAAATATGTTTGGAATTCCAAAATTAAATAACCATCACCTACATGAAAACATATTCCATTCTTTAATATTATATTTAAAATATATATATAATATTGATTTACTCTGAGACATTATTTAATGTCATCTGGTGGGAAAATAGACATCAAGATCAAGACAAGATCGTCAGATAAGACATTTTCTAGAGTGAGGATTTTGCTGCAAGGTCTGCATACACTAAAACAGTAACATATCCTTTGATAGCCTACATCCTCTGGAAGTGCCATGTGATTTCTCACTGTCCAGGAGCAGCTCTTACCCTCTGTGGACTCCTGATTGTCCTCATTATCCTGCAGGTCTGTCTCAGTCTCTGGCTTAGGCACTGGAATTTCTTCATCCTCCTCTTCTTCTGTGGTGAGAAATCAGATATTTTGGAGAAACCAGTTATGGTTTTACACAAGTGCATCACCAATCAGGCACCTTAAAATTAATGAGCTGATCTTAAATCAATGTCTTAAGAGCCTAGGTTAATAATTTTATTTAATTAAGTTCAAAACTATTTAATTAGCTGTTAAACTAACATTCAACACATGCCCCAATGTGTTGCCTACAGGTTTTCTATTACCCAGTACCAGAGTACCTTCAGATTGATGAGGTGCTAGAGGGGTTTGAGTCTCCTTACAATAAGTCACAAGCTCCTTGGGCAGTATGTCCACCTGTGTTATTTTAGAGGCACCGAGTCTATGTATCTTGCGGCTGCAGGAAAAAGAGGTGACACTGAACAAAGGAACCCCATGTACTGTATGTAATTGAATACACCCCCCCCAATAAATAAATAAATAAATAAATACATACATACATACATACATACATACATACATACATAGATCACAGTACACAATGGATATCACTAAATTGATACATGTCAGTCCATTGCTTAGACATACCCAACGTCAGAGTCGCCCAATAACTGAAGAACAGAGGGATCTGTGTCCCATTGTAGGGTCCTGGTGCAGATGGTGTCATATTTGGAAAGGAAAGTATAAAATTAGGTACACAACCTGATAATAAGGTAACAACTCCATTTCAAGCATAGTGTGAGCACAGACAGTTTTTTTGCACTAGTCCACAGCTGGTAGGGGAGGTGGCTTAGGTGGAAAAAAAAGCCAATGACGCAACTGCACGGTGATGCACTGATACATGGAACCAGAATTCACATCTAGAGCTCAACAACACACACATTCACTGACAATGACTTGTCCTTACCTATATCTGAATCCACATTAAGAGATGTGAAAGAAAAGCAAAACATCAGCTATTTGCAAGGCAGTGCTTCAAGAAGAGTTACACTTTAAGGTGTGTCAGGAATATAATTCCTGTTGTTTGTTTGTTTGTTTGTTTTGCTTATTTTAAGAAATAAATCACTGGTGCTGTTTTGAAAATTGTATTTACATGAAGTATAAGTAAATAAAAAATATTCAAAAACAATTGAGCACTGCATTGCTATTAGTGTGCTCCACAATTCCAGGAGAATCTTTCACTTCAGTGAAATAATGCACCCCCCACCCCCACCCCTCATCCCATCCCATCTCCCCTTAATGATGAAATGATCAAATAAAAAAGGAGTGAGTTACATTCTTTCATGCCCATGACCAGTGCTCATTTCAGAACATTTCCTAATTTCCTACCTTCCCATTGTCCCTCCATTCACTGATTCTTGGCTGCCGGTCTCACTGGGCGTGCTCACTGATTGCGAAGAGGGAGACATAGGGGTTGGGACTAAATAATGAAAATAACAGGTATCCCATGTTAAAAGCTGCAGTGGCTGCACTGGGGGACAGCAGTGACAGACACAGCCAAACCAAAGAGAGAGAGACAGAGAGAAAGAGAGAGAGAGAGAGAGAGAAGAAGGGGAAGTCCAAATCATCAGGATGGATTGAAATGGTGGTTTGAAAGCAAAATAAGACAAAGAGAGAGAAAGGATCCAAAAAGAACAAGAACAGAAGAAATCGTCAAGCAAATTTTCAGAGTTGTTTTGAAAAAAAAAACACACTTATCAACCAAAATATTTGTTTGAATTTCCAATTCCAAGTATTGTGTGCTGTTTACTGTAATAGATTTGATGGGGGGGTTCAATTCATCCACAATTTGGCTTTGCCAGAGTTCAAGGAATAGTGCATTTTCATTGCAGATAAATGTCAAAAGCACCCACCCAACTGCTCTTCCCCTCTTAGCAAAATAACACTAACAATGACTTCTGAGGCAGCTTTGCTACTGAACAGTAAGACACTGACTAAGAATAGTGAGTGATTGATTAGTTTAAAAGCCCATAGCCAACCATCAAACATTCATGATGATCATTCAGGGAATGGTAATAGATGATGATTATGCCTTATTAGAGGTATGGATTTCTTAATTAAATTTTCTATAGATTCTGGAAACATGAAGGATTTTCAGAAAAGCATAAATATGAACAATACTAATGCAAGACTCCATCTTGGCATAGAAGAATGTGATAAATGGTATAAATATTGTTTTAACCTAGTTTTATACTGGATACTGCAGTTTTAACTTAGTATGATCATCTAATATTATAGCTACACAGAACAGAAATTCAAAGAAATAAAAATTATGTAATGTCATTTGTGTCATCTCAAAAGAGGTATATAAAAATACTTCTCATTCCACTGCCATTTATGCAAAACTTGTTTATAGACGCAATAAAATTAAATTTATATAATTTTAATAAAAAGAGATGGTTTCATTCTGGACAACTCTGGGACAACTGATTCATTGTTTTGTGCATAAGTGTTTCACTCTATTAAACTTACTGTGACCCTATCTATAATTATTTGTGTGATGTGGAATAAAAAAGTGATAATAAAACTTCAGGCTTCATTTGAGTATTCTTTAGATGGTGAGTCCAATGTTTCAAACTTATTACAATATCTCTGAGCCTAAGATGGTAAAATAGAACAACAATATCTCTGAGCCTACTACATACAGTAGAGGCTGCATGGATGTAGCCCAACACTTCAACAACTGGTTTCTACAGCATTGGCAAACACTCATAATACTGCCATAGGTTGGTATGGGCTGTCTCATCTCTGCTCCTTATAGTCAAAGCCTTGCAGGACCCTGTAGTATAGGCTGTATTTCCCCAAATGTGTGGTGCCACACATTTAACTTACTAAATTATTATTTTTTCCTGGCATCCATCCACAAAAATCTGCCAAATTGTAATTTCTCACTGTTACTGCTGGTCATGTCAAATTGCACACCTCATTGATGATTTTGTGCTTCATTGTGTGTGTGTGTGTGTGTGTGTGTGTGTGTGTGTTTGTTTTGCCAACAATGTCTGTTTTCAGAATGAAAGCCCACAGTGATGACATTCTTGGCCATCATGGCCATCCCTAAATCACAAGCACACTTGTACTGGATAGGTCCAGTGGCTGTAAAGACGGCTGTTTGAGGATATAAGCATCTAACATCTAAAGGATGAAAAAAGCTTGGCTCTTGGAGTGTACAAATGGGACTGTTAGGGAGTAAGAAACAATGCTTTTATTAAGCCAAGAATTTTGTGTTGAGAGAGGACTGGTACTTTTGTATGATACCTAAGGGGGGCTCTGGGGAGATCCCAATACTCTGTAGCAGGGCTTCTGTCTCTCTCCGCTTGCGATCCAAATCTGAATCCTCGGACACGTTCTCTGACTTCTGTTGAGACTCCGACTAGAGACAGCACCATGGACATATATTTGAAAACAGAGTATGTATTACATTAATTCTGACTCCTGCTTGTGTTCCAAAGGCAAAGTATTTAGAGCATGAGCACAGAGTAAAGAGATGTTTTGAACATACCTCCTTCTTTTTCCTCTCCTCCTCCTTTCTTTTCTTCTCCTCGCGGATCTGAGCAAGACGCTGTTTTTTGCGCTCGAGCTCTGCTTTCAGGTCACTTTTCTCTGACATCTTCGACCGCTGCAAGAGAGAGATCTGTGTTTAAAGATGTATGACTGTGATTTAGGTCTAGGATTTCTCATGAACAAACTAAGTGATGTTCAGACATATGGACTATGAATCACCCAATCAGAGTAAAGCAGCTAATGATGCACAGCAAAATTTTAAGTAGTGCAAAATGGGGATTATTTGTGACGTTAGAAGACAACGAAAATGTATTGCGAATCTGCTTTACTAAAATACAATACAATGCGTTTGACTGATTAACAAAGGGACTGGAAGGGACTGGAATGAACAATGAGTATGACAAGTGTAACTGAGACAATTAGCCTACGTGTGACGGCTGTAGAAAATAGCAAAAATTACAGGCTATTCAACGGCTATAACAAAACAGTCCAAAACGAGTCAAAAGAGGACAAATCCAAAACCTGTTATGTTATGCTCAGTCATATACATGCACAATTTTAATACATGCAAAAATTACATTACAGGATGAAAACGATTCGGGATAGCCTACTAGGCTTCTTATGCAATTATATGGGGATTTTGTTGGCCTTTTCATCAGCGCCCCAACACCCCTTTACCTGCTGCATTTCCGCCAAATATAGAAAGATTTGACATTTGACAAAGATCTGACTACAATATAGGAACACCATCAAATAAATGCATTTTCATAGCCTCACGCGAAACATTGTTCGTACCGTGCGTATTTTCTACTGTTCCTCTCGCAGTGACTGGCTTCTGATGTTCGCAACTGTCTGCGATTAAGACTGGCGTTATACTGTTAGGATAAATATTTCAAGAAAATCAAAACATAAAAAGCTATTCCCCCGCCTGGTTGTCTTTATCTGTCTGGCATCCTCTGGGCGGAAGTGTACAGCATCAGACGTCACAGCGTCCAAGTCCCTCCGCTTGGAGAAGGCGCGTCGGTCGCAACCTGGTGCTGATGAGACGCCTAGGCAATTTTATAAAGAATGCAACGTTAATGGTCTTACCATAGACATGCTGATATCAGAGAATGTAGGCTAACACATTCGAAGACAAATCCTTGTCTTAAGCATTTCTGTCAGTTTTTCCAACAATAATGAAAACTGAATAATAAACAGCAGCATTAGGTCTCAGACCAAACAAAATACAAGTTTTTCAGCCATGTGCTTCATCTGTTAGCAGGGTTATTACTGAGCCCAGTTTGTCAAAACAGTTTAATCTGGATCAAAGTGATCCGGATTTCCAAATCACATGTTACGTTATCTGTGATCAAGTCCCAGTTGTTCAAAAGTGATCCTAAATGACACATAGCAAAGCTCTGAATTTCCAAATCTGGATCACTTTGATCTAGATTAAACTATTTCGAACAATTGGGGTCCGGCCCGGTCGTTTTTTTTAGGGCTGTGATTTTATCATATCTATTATTGAGTTTCAACAAGAACCACCAGATGGCGCGTCTTCGCTACGAGAGTCCAACCCATATCGGTACTCTACTCCCTCCTGAACCAAATAACGCTGCGCCATTGGACTACACCAAAAGGCATGTGCTCAGAATAGATAGGGAATCAATACTTATCTGACCCGAATAGGCCTACAGAAAGTGTTAAGAAAAATAATCACTAGGTTGTATATAAATACTGTATATAAAACTGTAATTTAAACTATACATACACTTCATCAAGTTTCATACAAATTTATAAGTAGCCTATGGATACATACTCTTCAGATCACGTCAAGGAAATTCTGTCTCTGCATTTATCCCATCCGTGAATTATTGACCCATTAACCTGCAGCAGTGGACAGCCTGAGGTTGCGGCGCCCGGGGAGCAGCGAAGAGGTATGGTACCTCAGCCGTGGATGTGGGCATGGGAGAGCGATGTTCAATCACTTAACCCACATTCTTCCATCTGGTGGTGGATTAAACCAGCCACCCTTTGTTCCGAAGCCCGAAGCCTAACCAGTAGGCCACTGCTGCCCTCTATATTGCTGATGCAGAATTCCTCACTTGGATGCACACAATTTAAAGTTTGAAAAATAATAATTTTTTTATTTATTGATGACTTACTAATGACTGCCATTTTGCAAATGAATGAGTAGTCAAGCTTGGCCAGCCGCATGACTAAACAGGCTGAACATGCACTTAAACACTCGACAAAGCGATAAACACATACTGAAAAATAACCCTCTACCCTCTTAGCCTACATAGATTGACAACTGTAGGTCTACCACTTACTCTTGGAAGAATTTAAAGAACTTTAAGGTCATTTTTATAGGATGCCAATATTTGTGGCTCGTGTTTTTTGTGAAAAAAATATGTGGGATCTGAGGTGGGATTATTGTTTATTATTTTCATTGCGAGACATAAATTCCGAAACAGAATATTTTTTATTGCACGTTAAATTCGTCTTTACCGGCTGGGTGAATAACTGTGAAGAGCAATGCGTATCAAGTAATGCAAGCCTGGATGATGCCATCAATTCGACAATAGTTGCGATATCTAGACTACACCTCAGATGCCTGATAATCAGATGGGCACAACTTTCACAATCTCCTTCACTTCTTCGAATATTGCAGTAGCCTGTTCTCTCTAAAATAGGTTGGTAGGTTTCTTGAGATGCAACAACTCACAGGTTTCAACATTTCGGCAAGCCTATATCATTCCTGGCGTAAACTTTTAGAATGCACTTAACAATTTAGTTTCTCTGCACTATTGCACTTTCAACTTAAAATGGTGCAGTTTCTATGTTAGCAATATGCACCCCTTGTTTGTTTCTCTCATTGTGTCGTAGCTTGAATGTTATGCTCTTTTGTAAGTCGCTTTGGATAAAAGCGTCTGCTAAATGCCTAAATGTTAATGTAAGTGTAAATAGTCCGTTGAGCATAAGTAGGCTGAACAAGACAGTTTTGAGAAACAAAAACGCTCCCATTATTAGTGTTTCCCAGAGTCTAGAGTATTTGCGCGCAGAGTTGTTAAATTGATCGCGTAATTCAATATATATTTAATTATATATAATTATATATAATAAATATTGGCACCCTATATATAATTATTTTTGGCACCCTATATATATAATTATTTTTAATTATAAAATTAATTTACAGGACCATTTATTTGGGTTCTGTTGGCAGTCCATTAATCACGTGATAGCCTGTCAGCTAATTTGACTTCCGCGTTAACTCGGTTCTTGCTGCAGGGTGCATAGGAATGTTGCTCGTTGTCTATTTCTCTACAAAATGGGAAAAAAACTAATAATCTTATCAATCATTGTTGCAGCATTTGCAGCATTTATTGGTGAACGTGTAATAAACCTAAGGTAGGGGAAATATGTCAAACTGAAATGAATCACACTAATTGTTGTTTTAGTTGATGGTTAACTACTTTAAACTTGTAATAATTGTCTTTTTTCCTCTAAATTACGTTAATGTTGATGCTAACGTTATCTTGGACTTGCATCGCAAGAGTACAATCTCTTAGTGATCTCTTCACTTTTATATTAGGTCAATATTCAGAAACTGAACAACTACGTGCGTGTGCGTCTCATGTTGTTTTTGTGGTTGTTGTTGTGCACTATATGTGCACTTAAATATGGTTAACATTATGGAAATGGTATGGCTAGTTTTCAGCCAAGATAAAGAAGTTGAAAACTGAATATTTTGTCGTTCTCTTGGCATATCGAAAATTATTTCCTTAATATAAAATCCATTTACTGTAACCCGAGAACCGCTTAAATATAGCTAAGCAAGAGACTGCCTAACAATAAAGTGGGCATGACTTAATTGTCTCAGTACTTTGTTTTCACTTCAAACTTTGTTATCCCAGTAGCTTTCTTCGCCAATCTGTCGAGCACCTATGTTGTAGGCCTACCAACAAGCAAATGCGGAGGTGTTTCAGCACCACCTGAAGTAAATTAGAAAGGTTAGAAATGCAGTAACAGTATTTTCAGCATTCTGGAACTCTGAGTAGTTTTCTTATTCTTACAGAAAGAAATGTCATGCTACCAGGGAGCTCTTCCAAAACCATCTTCCTAACTGCAAATATATCAAAGGCCTTGGTATGTATCATATAGTTTTATTGTTACTAAATTGTGTTATCAAAACTTGGAAAAAAAAGTAAAACCTTGGTATCATGGTTGATTCCCAGTTATTGTTTGCATTTTTAACCCTCAAGTAATGAGTAGCTGTAGGTGCAATAACTTAACTGTACTGTTGCCGGTGGCTTGTGCCACTCACCCACTGTGTTTTGCCACTTGCCTACTGTCTTGTGCACTGTCCCTATGCCACTGGTCTACTTTGCTGTTCCTCTCATATTGTCTTGTGACACTTGACTACTGTTCCAGTGGTGTTATGTAATGTCTACTATCATGTGACTTGCCACTGTCCTGAGGGCTAGTTTTAGGGGTAGGTTTGTAACTATTGGCAAGTGTCATTTACATTTATGCATTTTAGCAGATGCTTTTATCCAAAGCGACTTACATTTGTCAGCTATCAATTAGTTCAGGGCCAGTCTCCCTAGAGCAACTCGGGGAGGGTTAAGTGATACTGGTTAGGCCTACTGGTTAGGGCCTTGGTCTGGTATTCGATCCCCGACCAGTAAAAATGGGTGGAAAAATTGGGGAAGTGGTTAAACACTGCTCTTACTCTAAGGAGGTACCCAGTACTTTGAAAAGTGACGATAAACAGTAAATATCAATTCTTGCATTATGTTACCCTAACAGGGTATGGATCAGAGGATATCACAATGCTTCCCGATGGCCAAGCACTCATCAGCACTGTAAGTGGCAAAACCACAGTGGAAGCAAACATAAAAAGAAATATGAAAGAATATCTGCACACTATTTGTAATTTCCACAGTGTGTGTGTTTTTTTTTTTTTTAATTTGGCACAATGTTTTGACCTGATGTGACAAAAAACACACTGGTCGAAATGTTATGCTAAATAAAAAGTATACTGTGGGAGCCGTACATGGTGTGCAGATATTCTCTGTTTTCATGCTTCGATTTCTTCATATCGAGCACTCGATTTTTCTTAAATGTGTGTACGTCACTGATATTTTGATCAGTGGAACCACATATCCCATTTTGACTGTATTTTGTCATGATCTATGGAAAAGGAAGTTAAAGGTGAAGCATTTTGCCTCTGATGTTTGGCAGTGGTGCTAATATCCCAAATCCTGAACATCCTCATAAAAATAAAAGAAAAAAAAGGGTGGCATGTTTGAACATAATTTTTGTGTAGGACATTAAATCCATCTGTATTATCCTTTTCTGATAATTTACTAAACACCCTTTGTTATCAATATAGAGAGTGAGGCATAGTTTTACAGGTTTCATTTGTATATATGTATTTCATTTGTATATATATAATCAATTCTTTTTATCTTCAGGGTCTGAAATATCCAGGCATGCCATCATTCTCTGATGACCCTGGGAAAATATTCATCCTGGATATGGGAAAGGACAGCATGAAGCCAGTGGAGCTACGCATGGGAAGAGGTTTTGACCTTGAATCATTCAATCCCCATGGAATAAGTGTATATACTGATGATGGTGAGCTTATTTGCTGACTGTTTTTGCTTCTTTTTTGCCTTTCATTGCATGATCCTTCCCAAAATACTTTTTTGTACCATTCAGCAAATATTCCCTCATTAATTCACTAGCCATTAGTCTGAGGGCACTTTAAAATCTGGTCTTCTTAGGTCATAGTCCTGGCTCCATAAATACAGCAGTAAACAGTAACAAAAACAGTAACAAAATTTTCAAAACAAAAATTTCAGAGAAACCTGAAGGTAGGGGTGTTGCACTTTTTTAGTGTGTTTTGCACCAACACAGTCATTAAGCACCACTTACCCCACCCTTAGCTTCTGACAGAGCGAGCCATGACATGTAATCAATGCAGCAGGCTCACTAATGCCCAGGGAAGACTTCCGTACACATGGTGTGTGATGAAAACTGTGTCATTATTGAGACGTGCAAGTATGTACCTCCTCAAAATGCGTGCATACAGCCATGTGCGCAGAAATGTGCTGTCACTTTAACTCAAAAACCCACTTCATTTTAATTTCTGCCATCACAGATGGAGCCACATACCTCTTTGTTGTCAATCATCCTAATCATCAAAGTCAAGTGGAAATATTTAGATTCCTGGAGGAGGAAAATTCCCTTGTGCATTTGAAAACAATAAAGCATGAACTATTGCACAGGTAAAGACATTCAAGTAGTATTTTATGGTGTCTGATAGTAGTCTTGTATGATCTGTGTAACTCACTCACTCACCTTTTTCTATTTCTTGCAGTGTGAATGACATTGTGGCGGTAGGAGCTGAGACTTTTTATGCCACAAATGATAACTACTTTTCCAATGGGATTCTGAAATTATTTGGAATGCTCGTCTCCCTCCCCTGGTGTACTGTAGTCTATTATAGCCCTGAGGAGGTTAAAGTCGTGGCAGAAGGCTTTTATATAGCAAATGGTATTAATATTTCTCCAGACAAAAGGTACATTCTCAAACATTTGTTGTCACTATTGCCTTTGTGTTGTAACATACTTCCTGATCTTTTTTGTATTATTTTGGTTTCTTTGCACAGACACATATATGTGGCAGATATTCTTGACAGCAAAGTACATGTCATGGAGAGAAAGGAGAGCAGTGACTTGACTCCTGTAAAGGTGAAGTTATGGGCAGGACATCTGCCATATTGCATGTACAGTGGGTATCATCAGAAACATACATCCCCCATTGTATCTTTCCCAGAAGTCCTCTGGTTGTGCCATTAAAACCACAGTCAGTTACCTGTGATTTGCAAATATGTAACAACATTCATTCATATATTAACATTCAGTTGAAATGATAGTTTGGCGCCATTGCAATCATAGCCCTGTCGTATGAGCATACAAAGCTGTCTCTATAGTAAGAAGAACGAAAAAATTTGGAACAACACAGACCAAATAGCAAACCGGCAGCTAACACTAACTGCATGGTACAGTAAGTAACGAAAGCAAAGGTAAGCTTATGGTACCTGTGAGTTAACGGTAGCTGCGTGTTTGCTATTCAGTCTATATTTTTCCAAATTCTTTCATTTTCCTTCCTATCAACGACACTCAGTGAGCTTGTGATGCCTAACTGTCACTTGAATATGTAAAAAAAAATTATGTTGCCGTGACTGTGAACGGGGAACTTAAAAAACACAGTGTGTAGTATCTCAGGAAGCACAGGTAGTGTAAAGCAAAGGTAATGTTCACAAGCTATGACGACAAAGAACACGGCAAAGATCAAAAACACATGCCACATAATCTCTAGGAATTGATTTATTACTTTGAGGTACAGTTAATAATAATAATCTATTGTATACTCTTGGTCTCTGCTTTTAACCTAGTTGTGAATTAGTGAAACACACTAACCCAGAACAGTTGGCTGCCTGCTATAGCGGCGC
This sequence comes from Tenualosa thibaudeaui, assembly GCA_027481765.1. NCBI lineage: Eukaryota > Metazoa > Chordata > Actinopteri > Clupeiformes > Clupeidae > Tenualosa > Tenualosa thibaudeaui. The sequence goes on along the minus strand of JAIFZK010000019.1, from coordinate 4,906,895 downwards.
CTGGAGAGCAATGAGGGGTTAGGTGCTTTGCTCAAGGGCACTTCAGCCATGGTCCACTGTGCAAGCTCATTTGTGTCACAGTTCACAAATAATTCATATAACATATAAGAACGTTATTTCAGCTGTACATTCATCTGTCGAACAGTGTACTGACAGTCAGTTGGAGAAGTTTAGAGTACCTGTGAGAAATAACATTTTTAACAGTGTTCTACTGATATTCTGTCACAGTTTGTTGAGGTGGGATCCCTTGTTGATAATATTGAAGTGGATTCTGAGACTGGTGACTTGTGGTTGGGGTGTCATCCCAATGGCTGGAAAGCTTTTCTCAATAACATGGAAGACCCACCAGGTTCAGAGGTAACAGCACTGTCTTAGTCATCCTGATATTGTATTTTTTCTAAAATCCAGTTTGATAATTAAAGCACCTTGTTTTCGGGTAAAATCTTTGCCCTTTGCGCTTTTGAACACCAGGTTATTAAGATCGAGAACATCCTCTCAGAACAGCCAGTTGTGAAGCAGGTCTATATGGATGATGGGAAAGTGATCATTGGTTCTTCTGTGGCAGCCGCCTATGGAGGAAAACTTCTCATTGGCTCAGTCTATCACAAAGCCCTCTGCTGTGATCTGAATTAGTCATTCAAAAAGTCTTGGACTTTTCAGTGGACACCTGAATAAGCTTACCAATGTGATTTGCAAATCATTTAAAATGTGAACACACAATGTCCAGTGCTGCACTTCAGCATTAAAACCTGTGGGAAACCTGTGTCATTCTGTCACCTCTTGACATCAAGTAGTTTGTTTCCACTGTATTTCAGCTACTTGCATTTGTGTTGTTACAAGAAATATGTCATTGATCATGTTATATTGGACTGCCCCTGAAATTCATTAAAATTTGGGTGATGATGTATGTCTATCTGCTTCAATCAATCAATCAATACAGTGGGGGAATTAATAATCAGCACGTCATTCAACATTTTTTTCAGTTAAGGTATTTCCAGGCACACTTATTGATATTTGGAATTTTGACCAGATATTGGTATAAGGTAACCCATGAAATGAAAAAGAAATAAAAGCTATACAATATTAGTCCTTTATTATGAAGTGGAATATCAACTGAAAACATTGAAAGTATAAGCAGTAGCCTATAGAGATGAGGAACTAGCTGTAATCTGTAAAGCTGTAAAGTAGTTTGCAGGTTCTATGTGCATCTCAAGATCAGCCAGGTGAATATAGCCCTACATTTTGGTACGTTTAGTAGGCCTCCATGTTTCGCTTCTTGAGCTACAATGAGGGATAGACAATGTCCGGTTGATAGTGGACAGATGTCCCTTCCATTTGCAGATAATAGCCTAGTGCTTTCTGGAAGAGTCAAAGTTTTGAAACATGTCTGTTGACAGCTGCATTGCATTGCTTGCAACAAGGTTGTAAATGTCATGCAAGAACTCTTTGCCTTTGCCCCTCAAGAGTTGTTCTTGTGCAAGTGCAAGTGCAACACTTGTAACAAGACATCTGTAGGCAACCAAAATGTAGGCCTTGGCTTGGCCTTTGGGATTTCTTTTGATGTTTAGATCCTGCCATCGGGTCAAAATTTCATGTTAATAGCCTGATTGGAAATAAATTCAGGCCCAGCCTACTGAAAAAAATGGTCATCTGCTCTCCATGAAGCCAGAGGCTTTTTCTCTACTGCAAAGGTAGGTAGGTCTACAGCACATATATGTAACAGTCTTATATATCTAACTTATGACCCAGTAAGTAGCCTAGTCTGCAACCATGGCGAAATGCCTTGTGTGGAGTTTAATTACTCTGTCATGTGCTGTGTTGGTTGGATGGCCCCATTTCACAACAGCCATTTGTCCAAGTGGCAGGGGAATCACAGGTGTTATTAATGACAGCCAATAACAGTGATTCAGAGTAGCAGAATCAGATGAGTCATGACATTAATAACACCTGTGCTTACCCTGTGACTTCTTGGAAAAATGGCTGCTGTGAATTAGGCCCATTGCTACAGCACACTCACGTATGTCCTTGAGCAGCTGGCATTTGGGCAAGTGGTCACTGCGAGGACAAACAAACAAATTAGATGTGCTTTAAAAAAAGCTGACCTAACTTCCTTGATATGGTCAATTAAACAGAGACTAACCCTAGACTACGGAGAACACTACCAAAGCTTTACTCTTCTTATCATAGCCTACCTTAAAAAAATAAAATAAAACTGAATACCGACAGGCAGAAGTGAAACGAAGTATAAAAGTACCAACTTTAGAGCACGAAGTTGCAACAGTATGTCAATACTCAGCTCAGTATGTCAATATGTAATTAACAAGTATAACGTATTTCGAATGATAAAGTAAAGTATTAAATAGCCTAATAATTTTGTACCGTATGAAAGTATTATACAATTAAATTAAGTAGACTTGTACTTGTACAGCAAAGCTCAGTGATGACTAGGAAGAGATTTTCATGTTTTATTAAAGTTGAAAAACAGTGGTAAACAATCATGTCCTCTTTCAGGGGAAAAAAACATTCCCACAGTAAGCACATGCTAGACATTTTTTTATGCACAGCGCAGAGTTGGTTTCTATACCTTAGGGACTGAAGATTGAATTCCTACCATATTAATCTGATGGCCCCGGGAAGATTTACACTTTGGATGTCTTGGATCCTAATCTGTGGCCCTTCAAACTGAAGGAGAATTTGAAGAGAAATCTTTCAACCCACATGCCATCAGTGTCAATGACAATAACTGTATGAAAGCTGATGTCCATACTGGTACTTGCAAAGGTAGACTGGTCTTAGCTTTACGTAGACTTTACGTAGACAAAAATACTTTTTCACGTTGTCATTATGGGGTGTTGTGTGTAGATTTGTGAGGAAATAAATATTATACAGCTGGTAGCCTACTCCGCTTTGGCTTAGCGTGGACTGATGTTGAGTGTTAAACCGCAGCAGAGGTGAGGGTAGTGGCTACAGGCAGCTATTCAGCCAATGACATCAACATTTCTCCAGATCACAGGTTAGTTGTTAGAGTTGTCAGTAGGTAACTGTCATTGTTGCCACTGTGCAAAGGTCTCTGTCTTTATGTTACATGTTTATTTCACTTCATATCACTTCATGAATGCTATCATATGAGACATCAACAGGGCATATTTAACTCTGAATAAAAAACGTTACACATAACTTCTATATTGACTATAAACAATACACACTGTAGTAAAACATCTCAACTCAGTTTTTAAAGGCATACAAGGCAAGGTAAGCTCCCCACACAGTTGCAGATTTCTTTTGAAAATTGCAACAAAATTATACATTCTTACCAATTCATGTGAGTTTGCTTGCCAACTAAAGAATAGGAACCAGCAATTGTAATTTTCATGGTGTTAGGTTGACTGACAAGCCAGTAATTAAACACAATTTCAGTTTCATTCATTTTCAGTTTCGTTTTCACCACCTCGCCGATAAAGATCCTGCAAGTGTAATAAGAGAGCCTTCATTCACCCCGTAATGAGCCATTTAATCATCAAAGTGATTATGAAACTGATAAATTAACCTAAAAACATTGCCTTGTGTGCCTTTAAAATACCCACTGAAAACACTGTTTGGCTATTATGGTCAACTGGTTTTCATTGCATCTGTTGTACTTGTAGATGTCTGATATTCTTGGCCATGAAATTGGTGCCCTGGAAATTAAGAAAAAAGATGAATTGGTCCCTGGTTAAGGTAAGTGAGCTCCAAGAGGCTCCAACTGCCTCCTACTGTTGTACAGTGTTGATCACAAATCTTATTATTAATCATATCATATTGAAAAGTAAAAAATGAATTAGTTTTGCCTCCATCCCCCTCAAAAAACACCAGTCTCAGAATCATCTACATGGATTCCCTTTGTGACAACATTGACATGCACCAAGCCACAGGTGATCTATGGATGGGATGCCACTCAAACTCTGCCAAAATGTCAGTGAATGACCCCGATGACCCAGCTGGATCTGAGGTAAGTACATGTTGGTAGTATGCATAATAGTAATAGTTGAAATAACACATGTTAATACACATAGTATTAAAGTGTGGGTGTAAGTGAGAACCTGACATTACCAGATCAAACAAGGCTGTTGAGGAAGCTCATATAAGCAAACCTGTTGTCAAAATTTGTTTCAGTGTCAAGATGCGTACATGTTGGCAGGTCTGAGTAAGGTGATGATACATGACTGCATTTTGCCCATATCACAGATTCAGAAAATTCACTCTGACCGACCTGTCGTGAGACAGGATTATGAAGATAACGGGCAGGTGCTAATTGGGTCGCTATAGCAGCCAGATATGGAGGCAAACAATCCCTTTTCAACAATCCCTCTGCTGTTACCTCAAATCTGAATCTGACAGAACATTTTAAATACTTGAGTATGCACAGTTGGTAACTGGAGACGTGTTTCCCGTTGTTGCAGTTTGTTGCTTTTTCACGCATTTTCTCATATGGCCACTAGAGGGTAGTCACTCCATTCACCTTTCATCTCCACGCTGTAAACTAAAGTAGCCTAAGGTTTGCCTAGCAAATAATGTTTCAGTTATTATAGTATGTTGGTAGACTTACCAAAGATCCTTTTCTTTGTCTGTTTTTTGGTGATAATGTTTGGTTGCAGTGTAACATCCTCTGTTTTGTCACTATTTTCCTATTTTCCAAAAACATTCCCTCAAACATTCTCTCAAAGCATGTACCTCTCATGGGTAAATCTGTATTCTACTGTAATTTCAGACAAGCCTGATGCTCTGAGTTAGTGGGTAGTTCCAGATTAATGCAAAACAATGCTCTGTGAGTAAGATCTCAACTAATGTACACGGAATATGAAATGTGTGCTCTTAATGTCTGTGACAGCTACAGTCTCAACGAGGGCAAATTGATTTCAGAATCAGGACATATTCAGGACAGGGAGACAAGACAAGTACTTGGAATGTAAACAGACATGCCCAGGCAGCGCACACACACCACATACACACCATACCACACCACGCACATAACATGCACACACGCACCCATACCACACCACGCACATCAGACACACACACACGCCCAGCACAGTTAATTAAAAAAACTCAGTGGGTGGTAGGAGTCTGGCGACAGTATTCAAGCAGTAAGAAGATAAAATGATATGATCTAAACTGTGCAGAAAAACCACAAAATAAATCTATTGGATAACACTGAAAACACAAAGATATTACATAACAGTAAATGTCTGATGTTTAATTAAATTAGGTGTCAGAATAGTACAGAACTGTGTTGATTTATATATGGTGTCATGTAAAATGGTGCTAAATTACTGAACATCTTGGCAATTCCAAAACATTGGCATTGGTCTGTTCCTTGCGGTCAACCCAGAACGGTGTCTTCATGCGGCACTTTAGCTTTGTGGATTTTGCTGGGTGGGGGGGTTGGTGGTAGCTGAAGAGAGTACACTAGGCTACCACAGCACACTTTGTCCAATTACTAAAAGAAGCTGAGAAATAAGCTGAGAATAAATCCCAGCCAGGAAAAATTGTGTTGAAATGGTCCAGGGGTTTCAATAGAACGGCAGAATGCCTCGGGGCAGGTCTCTACCACGTCATCACAAGAGCAGATAAAAGAGTTTCCGACTGGTCTCCATAAATGACAGAGCAAGTACAAGAACTGCGTGGAGGAGGGAAGCGGTGAGGGGGCGTGGGGGTCTTCCCACTCTCAGAGTCGCTCCTTTTTTAAGTCTGTTGGCTGTAATCGTAGACAAAATCATAGGTGCTCGGCTCCTTCGGTACTGGGGGAGGGGCATCTGGAATCTGGATGCTCTCGAGGTCCAGCAGACGGAGCTTCATCTCCATGGAGATGAGCGTTTCCATGTCAGATTTGGTGAGCTCGCTGGTCATCTCTTTACCCAGCAGGGCATTTATTCCATCAGTCCAGGTGCAGTACTGAAAGTATGGAACAAGATAGCATTCAGAAACCATGCATACAGTATATGTCTAATACAAAGCAAGATGCAAGCATTCAAGAAAGACATAAATGCCTGCCTTCAAAATATATAAAAAAAACAACAAGCACAGAATTTTAGTAACTCCTTGTAGTATCGGTGAATCCCACCTGGAGCCTGTCAGGGGCCCAAAAGTAGAGGGATAAGGGGATCCTAAATATTAACCCTCCATATGAAGAAGTTACTATACTATTTTCTGCTCTGCCAAATCATGTGTCACGCTTATAATTAAGAAGGCATTCTCTGCTGGATGAGAAGAAATCCTGTAGTATATGTTTGGAACAAAATGGCCTACAGGTATGTATTCTCTGGCCAAGGGATTCATGAATTCCTCAGAATAAGGCTCTCATTGGTGATTTTTTCAGCATTGTGTAACATCTATATAACACCTCCCCATTCCATCTTTCTCTCTTAAAGCACACACACACACCTCTCACCTCATGCTTGTCTGGCGCCACAAAGTTCAGGCTCGCTTCTGACTCATAGAGAAGGGAGAACGCCAGGTCCTGTACCTCCTGAAACCAAGCGAAAGCCTTGCGTCAGCCCATGCCTTGCACTGCAGCCAACACCCAACAACTGCTCTGACAATGCGTCCGTCACCCCCCCCCCCCCCCCCCCCCCCATACACACACACACACACGCTTTCCATTTACACGTCTCTTGTTGAGCTTGTGCTGCTGCAGATGGCCTATCTGTCACAATCTCACCTGTCCACTGCCAGCTCTCACCAAGAGAGTGGGGCAGGATGTTTGGAAAAAAACAACAACAAAAAAACCCCAAGGGCATATTGTGGTGTGACTGCCACTGCGGCACAGTAACCAATCATATCAGCTCCTGACACAGTAAAGAAAATTGGACTGTGCAGTCTTGAGAGATGCTGTGGTTGCTGATAATGCACAAAAAAAAAAAAAAAAAAAAAAAGAACGGTGCCTCTCAAAACAAAAATAAGAAATGGAATTTCAGATTAAAAAAAACATCAAGGCGTAGCCATGATGCACTGGTGGCATCCATGTCCCCTACTGTAAATCAGTAATCAGTGTCCATAGAGACAGGGGTTTCAGTCTAAGCTAAAGTCATTTTCTGATCTATTCCATGTTCCCATCACCTCTTCTCTGTCCTGTCAAAAAGAATATATATTGTATAAACAGGGGAATATACTGTGTGTGTGTGTGCATGTGTGTTTGTGTGTGTATATAAGTATAACCCCCCCACCCCCACCCCCGGATTCCAGAGCATCACTCATTACTGGGCTGCTAACATACCATCCCAGCTGGGTGAGCTAACTGGCTAATGAATTAAGCACCACTTGCTTGTAAGCTGGATCCCCAGCTGCTGTGGATCCCCACCTCTCTAGTTCTGTATTTGTGGTGTGAGCTCTGAATCACACTCTCAGCTTGGGCCCACTGCTCTTCTGACCGGGCTGTCTGCCTCAAGGAGAAATTGCAACCTAACCGACTCCGCCCGACATCAAAGGTCAGACTAAAGGACAACTCAGCAGTATGCCTGTATGTTTATCTACACAAACACATTTCATACTGTTTGTTACACAATTCCATATTCTTCCAAAGAAAAAAACAAAAAAAAAAACAAAAGCAAAGAACAGGAATTGAATAATAAATGAAGGCAGAAACAAACATGTTGTAAAAGTTTTTTTAAGATTAGAGAGAGAGAGAGAGAGAGTTAGAGTTCAGATGCAAAACCCTATCAGAAATATCAAACTGCAAAACTGCAATTTGAGTGTTATTTTCTTGTAAAAACAAATCAAGCCAAAACAATCCAGTTGGAGGTAGACTGATAATAAAGTTTATCAAAATTATACACATGAGCAGTTCCACAGAAAATTGTCACATCCATCACGCCAATACAATGCCATTGTATGATATGATGTGAATGATGATTACATGAAATGTGAGCATTCACTCTTCTTGGTTGTAGAACTTTTTTGGTTGTAGAACATTTTTTGAAAATTTTCACATAAGCATTCACATCATACAAATACCATGGCATTTTGTTGGCATTATGGACGTGACAGTTGGTTATGGAATTGCCCAGATATATTTCTGTAAATTCATCGCAAATGGGAGTTTTGCATCTGAACTCATATTGCATATAAATGTATACAATATATATATATATATGTGCGTGTGTCCTGCACATACTGCATGTTCCTGCAGTGAGAGAATGAGAGCTTGATGTGAAAGGATAAAAAAAGGTACAGCTCACCTTGTTTTGCTTGAGTGCTCCTTTCTCCTTCATGTGCGGACAGTCCTTCCCCGTGAGCACAGCCTTGATATCAGAAATGTTCACTGCGGATGGGGCCGCGTGGGATCAAAGAATACAAACGGCCGTGTTATATTTAATATAATGATGGGGACAGTGATAAATTGTCTGATTATTAATGTGACAGCTTGAAAGTCGTTATTAGAGTCGTTATTTGTAGTGCGGCCAGGTGCATAGTGTTCAGATATCATACAAACTATGCTCATTGCTTGCAAGACTTACGTTATTGGCAGAATTGTCAGCCCCTTGATTAATGAAGGAGGTTTTGGTGCCAAATCCGATGGGCACACAAAACGCTTTTAGTAACCAAATTGCCTGATTAAATTCAAAATAAATCATTGTTTCCAGTTCCCTGTTCTAAGGTTGGTGTGTGGAATTGGCACAAGAACTTACATTTCTCCTGCAGGGAATCATGTGGTACTTGTCCCTGGGTGTTCTCATCCACATCGCCGTAGTGGAGGACTTTGTGGTTGGGAGACAGCCGACAATACCAGAACTTGTCTACAGAACGGAAGAGAGTTCAGTGAGCTCCTGCTTCTTCAATATTGTGTGTGTGTGTGTGTGCGCGCGCACGTGTGTGATCAAATCTGACTCCTCATAGCAAAATCTCCAAAAGGGGTCAAGGTTTCCAGCTGCCATAGCATTTCTGCATCCTCTGATATGACCCGCTGACCTTCATCATACACACGTCTGCATCATCATCATCAGACTAAATGAATAAAGTCAGCAACTACATGTACATGGACAGCAGTGATCTAAGTACTGACCTCATTCTGAATGAGATGTGATCCTGTAAACCCATCTATTACTGTCTATGATGCTATTATAAAATATGCCATTCCATTGCAAATAGCGTTGTTTGTCCTGAAGTCCTGAAAATGTCTGATGCTCCTTCCTTGTTTGTTTTTTGCAGGAATTAAAATGTGTGTTACAATACAATTAAGGTGTGTTTATGTTTATATGTTACTATGATAAAATTTTTCCACATCTAATAATTGCTTACTCGGACTAAGACTGGGTTCAAGTAATCAGCTCTTTGCATGTCTTTGCAACCAAATCAAGTTAATATCGGAACATAAGTGTCCATGTAAACATAAGCCTGCTTTAGGAGGACATAAATGTGGTGAATGGACCCAGCGTATTTTGGAAAATGCTCATCTTGTGAACAGAATTTTCCACCCTCTTACAGAACTCTGTGATGTCCGCTGCAGACCATGAATGATAGAAATTCATTTGTAGTGGTAGGGTGGTGCCAGGTCTAAGTACCTAATCCCGCATTGTCCTACATACAGGAAGTTGAAAGAAACAGCATTACACAAGCAAATGTTTCCCTTGGTGGCCCATGAAAGGGGTTAAGTACAACAGATTATCTCCTCCAGGTTACTACCAATAATCCACCATCTTCAAAATCTTTTTGTAAACAAGTTGATTTTGCATTTGATTACAAATCATATTTCACCATCTGCAACCTTATCAGCATTTGTGACTATTCTCATGCGTACCCATCTTGCCTCCAAAAAATTTTTACAGCTGATTCACAAAAATAAAATTATGACATCTCATCCACAATCTCATTCCATATATCATATAATGTATACGATTCTTTTCTGTAATCTGGGAATTCCAGTGGCTATTAAAGAGATTTGAGTATATCCTCAGAGTGAGTACCCTGAAGGAGCTGGCCTACCTTGTCTTCTGCGAGCGCTGATCTTGCGGAAACAGGTGCCTTCACACAGGCGGTGCAGCCGCTGTTGTTTGATCAGCTCCATCACCTCCGGCTGAATTCTCTCCCGCAGCTCCCTGTGATACACACACACACACACACACATACGCACACATGCACACACACACACGCCCACACAGACACATAAACACATATAAGCAGGAAAACACACATTCAGACACACATATACACACGTACACACACACACACGCACACACACACACACACACACACACACAGAAACACACGAAAATGTACACACAAACAAGCACAGATCACCTCTACTGACGCAAGCCAGTGCCTCAACAAGCTACTGCATAATCTGGGCCTACTCTGTCCTCACATAAACCATCTAGTGGTCTGATAATATAACATATGGTATCATGCTGATGATGAACAAAATTGAGAGGGCGAGGTAACGATGGCAATCATACTTAAAGAAAAAAGTTGGCAGCGCTTGTTATTCTTAATGATGTTTCCACTTGAGCAAATTAAAAGGTGAAATAAAGCTGGGAAGGACAGGGACAGCTGATCTTCTGCATTATGATGACCAGTTTGTGTGGTGCTCTTTCACCTTCAACTAGAAGTGAACCCTATCAACTAAATGAATGGAGGTGCATAATGACTAAAAACATACTGTTAAATAAAATGAACCATACATCAGTATACCTCTGCACAGAATAAAATTATGGAGGAGTACTTAAAAAAATAGAATAGAATAGAATGGAATTTTATATTATCATTTAAAAGGTCAAATTGGATCCAGACAAAATGTGGTCAGAAAATTAGATACTTAAAAAATATATTCTGCCAACTTTCATATGTGGCTCTGTTTCAGCCATCAATCTGACTGATGGTAATGTGCTGCCCATTAGATCTACCAGACTGCAAATGTATCTACTGTAAATCGCACTTCCCTTCAGGACAGCAAAAGAAGCATTGTGAACTATAGGCATGGACACTCAACAAGACAGCCGGTTCAACCAACACATTAATGCAGATGTTGCTACTCAAGTATTAGGTGAGGATGGACAGCTCTGAGATGAATACATCACGCCAAGGACATCATTAACCACATATGGGCACAAGGGGGTCCTCAGGCCATGTGTACAAATCAAAACAAAATGCAACACAAAATCAATCTGGGTAAAAATATGATGATTTTCAGAGAGCTGATAAAGCCAGTGATGTGACTGTAACTTTAGCACTGCTCAGGGAAATTAAAATGTAATGATGTATTCTTTGCATATACTGTTGTGATTTTCCTGAGAGGCACGCATAGTTTGCTTACGTGAGTGGCCGGGACTGATGGTCATCTGAGTTGGTCCTCTCAGACTTCAGGGAGGGGCGATGGCTGCCCCCGAGACGCTCCTCTACACTGGGTTGCTGGGCACTGGGGGCTTGCATGGTCTCTTCACTCTTCACCATCAGTACCTGTGAAAGGACATCCACATGCCTTACATTTGTAATAACACATATACTTCTGCCTATGCAAAGTAACACTGAGTGGCTCATTTAGCAATATTTGAAGTATCCTTCACAAATCAAATCAGTCCTGGAGGTGTGTGGTCCTATAAACGTCAGTTAGATACATGGGTTATTCCCATAAGCCATCCATCTAACACGATGTCGTTCTGTTAATATAAAATAATGGCATCAAGAATAGGTGAGGAGAATAAGGTGTCTGGTATTTCCAATGCCCATCCTGAACACTTGATATGAAACTATTTACAGTATGCATAGATGACTAGGTAGAAGCATGACCCTTTTTGTCACATTTTTGACTATCTTGTGTTTAATATTAATATGAATATTGATTCATCCTTGGTGTCTCAGATACTCCTACATGGATAACAGATTTATCTTCTTTCTGGATTTAGTTACTGTTAATACCTCTGTTCTATCGTATAGTCCCACATCTTCTGTGGCTCTTGATTCAGATATACCAATCAATGCCTATCCACACTGTCAGCATGACTAAAGCGGTGACTGCATTCAAAAGAACCCCATTCATTGGGGAAATGTCAGAGATTAAGGTAGACAATGTCATTTTTTCTGTCAATTGTATTTCACAGAACAAAGATGACAGGAACTCCCAGCAGACTCAACTCTAAGGATGCCAGCACAGACAGATAGACAGGCAGAGAGGGTGAGAGAAAACGAGAGACACCCAGCAGGAGAAGCTGGAGAGGTGCCTGCCTGGCCTGGGCTACATTTCATGACCTTTGTCAGGCAAATGGATTGAAAGGGATATTTGGGATTAAGCCGTCGCCATGCCCTGTCAGTCGCTGTGATAATGCGCCACGACCGGTGGATAAACATGCTTGGGGGGGGGGGAAGTTGGAGAGTCTGCTGACACTGTTGATACGGGGATGTGGTGGGATGGGGGGCACGGGGGTGGGGATTGGGGTAGCTGCCTGGAAGTCCCAGAGCAATCACTCTAATGGTCAATAAACAGGGCCCAGTAAAATACACTGCACTGCTCTGACACAAAATATTACTTCTAACTCGTGTCCTAGAAATGATGCAACAAAAAAGAACTGACAGGACGAGAGCTTTTTTTTACTCTCTCAAAGTGCTTTTGTGAGGTCAACTACTTTTGTGAAGTCAGCTGGGGTATGATCTTTCCATTTATGTGTTCAAGACACGAATCTCATTTTATGGCTTTAATTAACGAAGACCAGCACATGCTTTTAGTTTAATCACTTGTGAAGGGTACATTTGCATTGTGCCAAAGTTGTTAATGAATGTAAAAGAAAAGAGATGGGTGAAAAAAAAAGTAATGGGTGAAATCACATTTTAACTCTCATGTACTCTCAAAGGACAAATAACCAGCATATTCCCATAACCGTACTGTCAGTCAAACATAATCTATTTCCTTTATATATATATATATATATACAACAGATTACTCAATCTAACCCATTCAAGTAGCACAGATTCCATCTCATTTTTCTGACTTCTCATCTCATGAACATATGATGTTTTGTTTTCCCACAATCTGTCCAGCACAGATTGCAGATTGTCAAAAAAAAGGCCTTCTGGTGCCAAGCATAGTCATAAATTGCAGAGAAAAACAACAATCCCTCTGCTAGACACAGACTGATGCCACATAGTGTAAGGCCAGGAAGGAATGTGCCATGTTCTTTGTGTTCTTCTTCCTTCTTTGTGTATTCACAGAGTTGGTGATTAGGGTTGGGCAACCAACCAAATGGTATTGCCCAAATTGCAGAGGTAAGGCAAAATATAACATTTTGTAGGACTTAGCTTGGTAGCTCCGTCCATATCTTCAGCACTACTGTGACGAGTTCAGAGTAATGAAATAAGGCCCCATTAAGTGACTGATGGCAGCTTCAATATCAGTTCAGACTTGAGAAGTACCTAACCTTGGTGACAATGCTGACTGAGGTGTGTGTGTGGTTTGACTGGGCAGCCAGGGGTTTCACAGGGGACTGAGGTGACTCTCCACGCTCAGCTGCCTCTGCCCCCCCCCCACACACACACACACACCGCTTTATGGGTCCTGGCAAACCCAGCTTGAGTCAAGGCAAGGCATCTTTTATGGATGAATCGGGCAAAATGAGAGAGAAACCATTCCTGGCATAACTATGAGTTGTCAGGCAATATCCCCAAAAATCACATCATTATCTTTTAAAAAGGCTCTTTATAACGTTCTGAGATAATTTTTCATTCACAAACTGGGAGAATGCTGTCAAATCTTGTCAAAACCCTTGACTGCATTACTGTTCCAACAAAACCCTGTTATATTTCTGGGAACATTCTTCCAGGTAAATCCATTATTGACATTGGGATTAAGTACCTCAGGACAGTGTCCATCCCCACCCTCTAAGAAAATGGCAATGCAATGTAACCTCCCAGAGAATCTGTTGCAGATTCCCTCCGTTCAAGTGTATGCTTCAGCCCGTCGAAACTAATTACACTGATGGGGCCTTCAAAGCTCCAGTGCTCTTCACCCGCACTGTTATGATGCTGTCTCTGTTGTAATTGCTGTTCACACAGTCAACACTTGTCCTGCCATTGATTCGATTTTTTGCTAGCCTTTCTATGGTTGTCTGGTGAGATATGAATCACGGTGAAGAGAAAATCTAAAAGCTTTCAAGTCAATCAACTAATACAAGGCCAGCATTCCAGATAGAATCCTCTCAGAGTTTCCCAATAGGTCTCCCGGCACAGTGGGAGTTGAGTATTTTTAACTTCAGTCAGTATAACTTGTTCTCTCTTTTAATGTATAGCTGGGGCATTTATTTGTATTATACAAAGTCCCTACCAATATTTTAAATCCTGAAAACAGTGAGAGAATAAATAAAATGAATAAGATGCTAAATGTGTGCAACTGGCTCACCTTATCTCAGTTAGGGCAGGAAAAGAGGCATCCTCATACAGACCCAAACATCATCTCACAATCTAAATATAAAGCCAGAATTGGCAAATATTAAAAACACTACCATACCTGTATTTATTCCTTTCCACTGGATAGTCTACAAAAGCTAGGTGTGCATTATTATCTGATGCTGAAGCTATTTCAGTGTGAGATGCTACAGAAAATTATGCCAAAATATTTCTGCCATTTGTTTTGGCAAATACAAAATACACTACATCTGTCCACAACAAGAATGCAATTATGCCAAATATATACTCCAAGTCTAAACCATTGTGCTAAGGCAGTGATTTCATAGCACATTTTCCCATACGTTTGTTCATTCATTCATTCATTCATTCATTCATTCATTAGAGCATTTCCATTGTTTACACTAAAATACACCCCCCACCTCAGTCTAGCCTTTTGTACTCACATCAGAGTGTCAAAGCCATGGATTTCCTCTCCTGTGTATCTGGTGAGCAGGAGTGAGCGACTGTGTTGTCTTCTGAGGCAGTGAGAAAGACAGCAGATGGCCCCAGAAAAAGAAAAGGAATAGGGATAGAGAGAGAGAGATAGAGAGTGAGGGGGGGGGGGAACAAGTGGAGGGGGATCTCGGTCAGCTCACTCATGTGCGTAGGGGAGCATCTCTCCCATCTCAGTGGCGCTTCTGCACACACCACTCCGCTCCCCCGTCATAAGCATGCAGACTTATGCTTCTGTTTATGCCAGACCGCCACTCCCATTGGATGGAGGCCTGTGTGGCTGCAACCAATGAGCAGCCTAGAGCAGACACATGGGGGCGGGCCACTGAGGAAGGAAGGGAGAGGGGGGAGTGGGGGGAGGCTGAGTGGTAGTGCGTGGGGGGAGGGTGACGGTGATGAGGAGAGTGAGGGATGATAGCTTAGGGGGTCTGGCTGTCTGCCTAAACACAGGAGCTGTGGACTGTCTGTCTGTTTACTAAGGGTGTGGAGAGAGGCCATTTTTTCCCTCTCCCTAGTTCCTGACGGGGCCAAGGTACCGCTTACCACTGTGTCCTTTTCATGAGGGAAGAGAAAGGGATGGATGTTGACAAGTGCACAAAAGTGCACACATGCATACCCTCACAGAGGCACGAATAGACACACACACACATAAACACACACATTCTGACTAGGGAAGAGAAATAGGATAAACAAAATTTTTATACAGACTCACACACACACATTCAACAGGGGTAAAAGCGTGGATGCAGCGAGCCGAGGGCCAGGGGTGCAGTCATTAGAATTCCGTCGCCATGGAAACCAGTTCAATGTGGCCAGGCTCCGATGGGTGGTGGCGGAACTCAAAAATCTGCCCCGACGTATCACAATGAGATCTCCCCACTTATCGGATCCCCGGCTGCCAAATCGCCCATCCCTCCTCTCTGGATTCTCCGGAGAGTGGCGTGGCAGTGACGGTGCATCACAGACGCAACATGATGTGCCTCTTAACAAGATCTGAAAAGAGCACAGTTGAGTCATTTGGAGACCACCTGAGAACTCCTTCAGTGCAAAGGATTGCATTAGCATCAGCCACAGACATGCAGAAGACTGAGATGGTCAAAGTAATCATCCTCAACTGAAAATGTGTCATTAACAGTCTCACTACTTGATTACCACTACACATCTATGTGCAATGGTGTTACAGAAACCCTCTAAAGGTGTCAGAACTACAGGCTGCTGCACACCTAACATTTTTGTCCAGCAATTTGTTGACTGATAAAAAATGCAACGTGTCCAAAAATAAACTACACAGCATTTTAGAGAATGATCAGTTAATCAGAAAATCCAACAATCCAAGTCATGAAAGAACAAAAGATTCAGCCTCTAGACAGATTTGTCTGTTGTTTCATTGCACCCTACAATAATGACATCACAATGAGAAGTTGACTAAAAATATATGTGTAGGTCCATGTGTAAGAAGAGAACATCAGTCTACATTTTGGGCCAGCCAGTGCAGGCGAGCCTCTCCCACAAGAGGGAGGGCCCAGGTGCAGAGCAGCATCTTCCCATCCCTCACAAAAATGGGCTGATTCCAAAAGACAAACAGCTAAATAAAAAAACAAAAAACATATGCAACGGAAGATATATTCCCAATGAGAAGAAAACAACAATATGGCCGACATATTATTGCAGAGTTGATCTGCATCTTCATCTGTATCTGGAATCTTCTGCTGCCAGACTAATGGCACTCTTAACCTGCTCAGACCTCCTCCTGAACTTTTCTTCAGGACCAGGGTTTAACCCTATCACCCTGGAGTAGATCCAAAATAGGCCGCTTCCATCCTCAAAAGCTCTGTTGAAATCACATCCTGGACCTGCACTTTTGCAAGTACCTACTTACAGTCCATTGAGTGTTTGCAAGGCATGCAAGCTCAACGACCAGACTTACTTTAGGCTGTAATTTTGAATTTCCACTTAACTTTTCTGTGGGTCTGCACAGCCTTGCTTACATCCTAACCTTTGGATTAAACAAAATTTGTGTCCATGTTTATCTCACGCAGCTCTAAACTTATATTAGCATCTGTCTCACTCACAATACATGGCTTATTAATGGATGAGTGAACATCAGTGGTTGTCCTGATTCGACTTCCTATTTTGAGAATGTAGGCTGAAATTACATGCTGCCTCTATGCTGCCTATGCAAAATATTATTTAACTTACATAACACAACCCAGTGCAAGCCTAAGGGGATAGGGGATAGACTACCACTTACAGGATCCTCCCTGATCCATAGCCTAGTTTAGACATAGACACAGAAAAAAATACATGGTAAGGGTTTGTGTCCACATTCATCTCTCTCTGTCAATTTTGTGACTGTATCATAAATCACTCACACACACACTGTTGTGTCAGGATTTTTCATTGGACTCAGTGCCTTTCTCCCATAATAGATCTTAGAACAATCCATCAATCATATTGCAGTTAATTTAATGTACACTTACAAAAACCTTTGCGGTGTGATCTATGCTGACTTGTCAAAGGCATGACTCAAGTCTTGGAGGGTGGGACGTCCAAATGTCAGATGTTTCAGCACTCAAATAAAAATATTATTTGTGAAGTTATTCACCACTGTCACAGATGCTTTAGTGAACATAAGGCTCTAACTGGACAAAACCAATCTATGTGTATTCCAAAACACCCACATAAAATACAACCCTAACCATTCACATGTAGACATTCTGCTAGGTCTGCTAGGCCAGTGTTTCCCACTGAGCCTTTTTGTCATACCATGAGTACCCCCTCACTCATATGTGTTGATGATTTTCCAAAAGTAGAACGTAACACAACTAATTATTTTTTGCGCGGAGTGCCACAGGGTATTGTCTCCCCGGGGAAACCAGTTGTCGCGCACATGTACCATTTTATTGACGGGCTTAATATGAAATGACTGAGAACATTTATTTATCATCTTGGAAATAAATTATTATTAAATATTTCCGTGGACCCCCTGTAGTGTGCTTGCGTACCCCTAGTTGGGAATCACTGTGCTAGGCTGTGGAGGACCAAAACATACAAAATCAAATCTGTCAATTTTGTATTCCAGTTTCACATTCCACAGTGGTTGCATGTATGAAGCAGTCTCTCCAGGATATCGATTTTTTGCAATCAAAATGGCTGATTTTGTGGTGACATTTTCTACACATTTGCGAGGAATTTTGTGATGTTTTTCACTTTAAACTCCATCTAATCTCTACATATCAGGCCCTCTAGGGTTTGCGATTTTGGATTTATTTGTTTATTTTTTAAACTTTATTTATTTTTTTAAAATGCTTGATTTTCTAAAAATTTTGCGAGGAATTTTGCATTTTTTAAATTTTAAACTCCATCATTCTACATATGCCACCCTGGGAATAATATAACAGACATGCTGGATGAAAAGCCTTTGCTTTTAGCATACTAGTGGGTTCCCATGCATCAGGAAGTCACATCTGGTTTTGGTGGTTGTAAGTAGCATGCATTAGCCATGTGATAGCAGTGTTATGTTGTAGTACACCAATGTACTAGACGGGAGTCAGTTGTGGTTAAGGATGCATAGGCTAATGTAGTATGGTTGTAAGTGGAAGTTAAGCTGTGGTTTGTACCAAATTCATAGACAGACCAAAGTAGAGTAATATAAATTGAAGTAACATCTTGATTGACCTCAGAGTAACTGCTTGTCAGAAATTCAATGGAGAAGTGATTGGAGTAGGAGTGATAGAGCTTATGTCCAGTACCCCCCCCCCCCCAAAAAAAAAAAAAATAAAGTTTTGCAGTGGCACATACAGCATTTCTGTTTGTGTTTTTATGTGTTTTTTTTACACATTTATGTCTTTACCTTACTTGCATCCTGGGTAGCAAGACACTGTAGTGATGGTGTTCTCTCTCTCTTGCCTTCAGTGTCACTTCCTATGCTCTTTGTGCCTGGTTAATAAATCATAGACCAAGAGCAGTTTTAAATATTAATCCTATACTCTATCCTCTTCAGTCCTGAGGGGCTTTAAATGTCTCATCTCTCATGAAGATTTCCATGTTTTTTCCCTCAATAATTCATCCAACCTAAAGCTTGTTGGTGATTGGGATTCTAAACAGAAGCCTAGAAAAGGCCCCTATTTGGTCAACACATGTAAAAATCTCACCTTAGATTGCTTGGATTGGTGAGATCCGCTAATTGCTTTTCAAGACACAGGAAAATGGTGCAATGCACATTTATAAGCCATTTTTGTATTTATTGTTAAAAACTTTACAATGACTCAGCCTTAACATAATGTATCTGTTAGTGTAACAGTAACAGCATTGTTATCCTTTTTACTGACTACAATGAAGCATTAAATATTAAGCAAATGCTTCATTGCAACTTTCTTGTATTTGCTTCTCCATATTTTATGCCATCAGCATGTTTTATACAAAGGCTCTCCACCCATCAACTCCTACCAGAATGAGCATGTTGATGCTAGTGCCTAGAACACAGTATCACACAATGGCACCGAACTTAAACTCATGAAATACTTCAGGACACATGCACTGCTAAACTAAATACTTGTCTACATTTACATGCAAAGTATACTGCAATCTCCAATGTATCATGTGAGAGCATTTGTTTAGTCTTGCATTCAGCGTATCACTCTTTGCTCACTAGCTTGGAATGAGACTTTTTTTTTTTGCAGCAGCAGCAGCAGCAGCAAATTGCCTCAACATCACAGCTCAAAGTTATGTAATGCCCATTACTTCTGGCTACTGCATTCATGTATCAGAATATAACTTGCTGTCCTCCTTAACCTCAACAAAAGCGGTTGGATTTGGACACAAATTTTTATTTCTGGGAAGAAAAATCATTTGTCACTGTCATTTTTTTCTCCTCCACACACAACACTGCCTCATTTACATTTTGGTTTGAGCATCAGCTTAATAAAGAGCTTTATATAAATGACCGCCAAACTCATTAAAAACAGACAGTTAGCAGACCCATGCACCATCGGCACCGTCCTCCCACTCTGTCCTTGCACCTTGTCCTTGAGTCCTGCTGATGTTGGGGGAGAACGACGCTCCAGTGACCCCTTGGCTGACAAGGGCACACCTGCCAGTCCCACACCCCTGACGTCAGAGCCTATTTCTGGAGGCGTGCGTGGCCACCGCTGACCTCCATGATGGCACTCAAACAAAGCTGAAATCTGGAGTGTGAATCTCCAGTGGGCCCAAATGACTTTTTTTTTTGTTGTAAATATTGTTCGCCATGGGAACTGATGAGGTGACTGTGAAATGCAGGCATGATTGTGCAGCCCAGATAGCAGTCCAAGCTTAAACTAAAAAAAAAAAAACAAAAACGGATGATTATTTGATAGTATGATAATATAGTCTATAGTATGTTTGTTGTAAGTTATAAATGATATTGCCAAATCTGATTGTATTTTTGTCTTCAGAGAATATGGTGAATATAATAGAAAGTGAACACAATTGCAGTATTGTATTGGGTTTGCTCTTTTCTCAGTCTCCACTGACATACACTACCCTCTGATCTGTGCTTTTGCTCTGATGACTGAATCAGTGAGGAATCTTTGGGGAAGTGAGGTGATTCACTCTTGAGTTTTATGCAGCAGCGTGATCACAGACACAGAAGCACAAACTAAAGCACACCAGATGAGGGGGGAGAAAATGTGTGTGTAATAATTGGTGATGGGTGCGTGTATTTTCTATTTATAATAAACTGTAGGCCTATCAGCGCTTTGGTTGAACAGGATCTTTTGTATTTCATTGTTTTCAAAATGCAAAGGATTCATTGAAAGACTTGGAAAGGTATTGTGAATGATTATTGATGCTATTTGAGGATAAAAATTTAAAAAGAACACACAACAGAACATGTTTCTATATATTTCTTTAATTCATTCACTGAACTGAATGATGATGGTTAGATCATTGGTTCAAAGGGAAGATGCTAAGGGCAGTAGTGCCACCTAGGGGCCATTGTGGGGAATGCCTACTGATGGGGTCAAGACAAGGGCACTTATATATATAAGCCATAAAACCTATACAGTAAAAACAATGTGTAGTAAAAGACTAGAGCAGAAGCTAGAGAATTGCTTACATTCGAGATTTACATGGGCCCTTCCTATTCCTATTCGACTTTTGGTCTGATGGTCTGAAAACAATTTTTGCTACACTGTGAGTATGCATACCGCATAAGCAAAAACCTTTTAAAACCTTTTACAAACTCTAAAATTGCAACTTACAGGAACATTTACCTGCCTTTAATGTCATGTATGCAATTACTATAGTACAAAATGGTTATTGTGTCTCGGTTAGAGTATACTGGCTCCATCTAGGGATGAATCATTAACACTTGCTCTTAGCCAAGGCCTTTGGGAAGAATGAAAAATATACATATTATATTCATATTTATATTTCATATTGTTATTGGTGTTTTCAACCCAGAGTACAATGCTGGATGTAGTCATCTGCAGCTGGCTTGATAACGTCAGGTGATGTTGGATGTGCCTATTTGCACAGATCAACAAAGATCACATATATTACAGACTAATTTACTAGTATGTATCAGTTTGATATTCAATTTCTTTATCCATGTCATGTCATCCAAATGAGAATCATAGCAGGCAATTAATATACAGCCATTGCATTAATGTGAAAGCAACACTAGGTAACAATTATTAGGTAACTAGGTAAATAGGTAACACTATTTGATGTATCCTTTTTATCAGACAATTTGTTTAGTGGCATCTTCAAATTGATTTGGATGGCATATATGAAGTGCCAATAAGCATATGTGTTCTTCCCACCATATGTGCATATCTACCAGCCGTTTATGCAGTGTGCAATCTGGGTGCAGGGTAGGAAGCCACCAAAAAAATAAAAGAAAATTCTGGTAGGACAAGCATGACACTGCTGACTGTATTATCAAAAGACACCAGTTGGCATATTCTAACAGTGGCACTAATGCTCTGGGAAGCATTTGAAAGGTTGTGTGTACCTTATAGGTTGAAATCCCATATGGAAAGAAAAGAAGTGCAGAAATAGTGCACATTTCAAAAGTGTTGCTTAAGGTCTGTAAGTGTGCTTTTAGAAGTGCTTTTAAATGTCCTGAGTGTACTATTTTGGAAAAATGTAATGCATTAACAACTGCATTCAAAATGTCTTGCCATGTTCTTTAAAGATGTCTAATGGAGACTCAAGATACTTTTTAGGACACTTCAGCTGATTTTGATGATACAAAATATAATATCTTACACTTATACTATAAATATTCTGCAAACATTTTTACGATCTGCAGAATCACAACTCATAATACATAATTTTTTGCTGCATGTGAAGTATCTCTGTTTTTGTCTTGTGATCTTTTCTTGTGAAAATGTTGCTTGTCAGGAAGTCTCTTATCTGTGGTGCAATTTACAGTTTAGTGTTAGAAAAAATGTCCTTATCTGTTGTGCGCCTTTTTACTTTAGTGTTAGGAAATTAACTAAGCATGCAACTAAGTTGGTTGGCAATGGGAAATTGCATTGCAACCAAGAAAGTTGCTAATTTAGTTAGCAGCTATGCTTTTGGGAAACGGACTCCAGGTTACCAGCAGTTGGTTCAGTGCATGTTATCCTCCTGTAAAGGTCAGCTATGCAGCAGCAGTATCAGTTTCTTAGAGAGTCAAACTTCAGTTCACTGAAAGTAGCTCTAGTGTCACTTGCCAAGCTTCCCAAAGTTTCATCCATAAGTTAGAGACAGAATTTCAGTCTAGACTGTGTGGTCACTCTCTGCAGTCTAGGTCATTCACTCTGAACCACCGTCTAGGCTATGTAGACAACACTACCTCACACAAAGACCCAAGTTTGTTAGACTGGGGGACCTCGCATCTGAGATTGTTGTAAGCAGTATTGGTGTGCCACAGGGAACTGTTCTATCCCCTGCACTATTTATTCTGCACACCTCTGACCTCAGATACAACTCACAGACATGCCAAATGCAGAAGTTCTCTGATGACACAGCTATTGTGGAGTGAACACCACCAAAACCAAAGAAATGGTAGTGGATACTGGCTGTCTCCATTGATGGGGTGGATGTAGAGATGGTCAGTATGTGCAAATACGTACAAATACTTTTGACAAGAAATTGGACTGGTCTGCTAACACTGACGCGCTCCACAAGAAAGGGCATAGGATTTATTTCCTCAGGTGGCTGGGGTCTGTCAACATCTGAAGCAAACTCCTCCTTATGTTCTACCAGTCTGTCATGGCCAGCGTCCTCTTCTATGCTGTGGTGTACTGGGGAGGCAACACAAGGACAAAGGATGCTGGACAAGACAGGCTAGTGTGAAAAGCTGGCTTTGCTCTTGGCATGAAACTGGAGTCACTGACATCAATAGCAGAAAAGAGGACCCTGAGCAGATTGATATACATACTGGACAATGACCATCAACCTCTGTACAACACACTCTCCAGACAGAGGAGTATGTTCAGTGGCAGACTGCTGTTCCTGACATGCTAAGAAGGTTCTTTGTCCCACAGGCCATACAACTCCACACTGCCACACAGAGGACCTCATGTCCTGTGCGTGGACCTCACCTGGTCTCCGTTTAAAATTTCTTTTTAATTACTCTGTCGAAGACTGGACTATTATTGGACTATATTAGCCCATTGCACAGCAATTTTTATCATGTATGTCATGTGTATGCCATGTTGTGGAATCTTAGGGATACTGAATTTCATAGTAGAATTTCATCAAGAATCTATCTGTCTAGATGATCTTAAAACGGTAGCATATTCCTGAAAAACTCATTTATTCAACTAAAGGCAAAAGGCCAACCCATGGATTGACCTAAATAACGGATAGTCTACATTAACATAAACAACAAATAGCCCGAGAGTAGACTTCTTTATTATTTTGCATTTCTCTCTTAAGCTTTCTTTTTTTTTCCAAGTCGACTGTCGGGCGTGTCCTCCGTTCCGTATAGTTCCTAATAAGTGCGCAGCTATTACTCTACAGAAGAAGCATCTGGAACGCAGCTGTATGAAACAGAGATCCATTTGTCCAAACTTTCTTGCGCTAGTGTATTACTTCTAACGTTGACTTCTCCAAAATTTCCGAGGGCGCACTTATCCCCTGATAATTATACAAAATAAAACATACTTTTATTTAAAACAGTAAGGGGTAGTAAGATTCCGCTGGTCATTGGAGGTTTGATAGCCTACGGGACATATTTCCCTATTTTCAACGTGCTCTGTCCCAAGTTTTCGGATTCCAGGTAAGCTCTGCTTTGTGTCGCGACTGCCATATCCTGTAAAACTTTTTCATTCATGTTTGAACACTGTTGCTGTTCTAGTTATGACATCATTATCAGATACATCCTCGATTTGTGTAGAAATTAGCAGTTGCTGTACGGTATCTGGAGTTTCAGAAAGAGCCGAGAGGGAATTGGTCTAACTAACGTGAACTTACGAAATAACGTGAAACATTTTAATGATCCTAACTGAAAATGTGTTTGCAATGGCTGGAATAAGGGTTAATACAACGAGCAACATCTGTCTAGTGAAATTTAAATGTAATTTGCATTGTAGTTTATGTAACGTATTTGTTTCCAAATATAGGCTATCTAACTGTTATGGCCTTGTGGGATGTAACCAAGGCTACATTGGGTATAAATCAGACAATACAAAACTTACAAAATTACAAAACAGTAATAGAAACTACTTGTGTCATGTCTTACTCGTTTTGGAGAAGGGAACTGTTCTGCACAAGGTTCATCCTGGCCCAAATACAAATTTGCTGCTATGTGTGCAATGCGCATGACTGTTGAGAAAATTACACTCTCGTAATCATATTTTCTCATTCAGTCACTGAATTCAATGCAGTGTGATCTCATCAAAATATTACATGCATGAATTTTGACTTTGCTGTACAGAGAATTCTGAAAATTGTTGTAGAATTGAAGAATTGTAGAATTAAATATCAAAAGTCATAAATCAAAAAAAGTTTAGTCAAAAGATCTTCTCTTACACAGTTGAGCTTGGCTGATCTCAGTATCAATGATGTGACACTGCAATGGGGTCACAGCTAAAAACTATGGTATATGTGTTGCCACTGACCAAATATCAGCTGCAATATAACACCCTTTCGCCCATTCCTACCCAGTGACACTGCTTAACCTGACTAACGGTGCCCACCCTCTTCCCTGTACCCCTTTACTTAGATGCCAAACCCAGAATAGATTCCCAATTGCTTAAGAGATCTTTGTAGAACAGTCTGTACCCCACAAAGACTGAGGATGACTCTTAAGTGAATGACCCCCCCCCCCAAGGGATAACTATTCAAAGGACCTGGCAAGACTTGTCCTTTACTTGACATAACACAAGCAGAGAATCTCAATCCCTCTGCTGCAGTCCACAGCATTCTCAGTGTAGTCAATTGTGTACAAGTTAAAGTGACTAAATACTTTTCACAACCATTACCATCACATCTAGTACCTTGAGATGTATGTGCAAAATTCTTTGGAATTCTAAATAAACCTAGAAGTGTTTCTTACACCCCAGTGAGCATAACTCACACTTGTTTTTTTCCAGCGGGGATGGATCTGTCTGTGGTGATTGCATTCTGCACTTGTCTAGTGCCTGTTTTTGGTAAGTACACAGCCTGCTTGGAGAGCTACGCCTGAAGAATGAAATATGAGCAAGGTGCAAAGCTTTATTTTTAGATAAAAATCTATTTTTGTTGTTGTGGTACTGGTTTTTAGTTAGTTTATTTTAGTTCTTGAAGAGATTGAGTCTGTGGCGTTAAGAGTTGGTCAAGCTGCACCACATTTACAGTGAACAGTTCATGTATGGACTTCAAACATATTTAATGGCGTAGTTTACATGTTACTCTGAGGTTCCTCTAGAGGGTGCTATAACAGAAAACTATCTACCTGGTCATGCTGACAGACAAGCCCACCTTATATACCTGGTTCACTTTCAAATAGATCTGAGAAGATGTTCAGATGTGTCCAAATTTAATACTTAAATTGTTTAATACTTGTTTGAGGCTGATGAATGATCCTTGGCTATGTCCAATATTTTGATAGTAGTTCAGTCTCCTATCTGTGTGTGTGAGCAGGATCAGCTTTTGGCAGGGAAATGCCTGGTAAGTCTCGTTTGACAGGGTATGTAAAGGAATGATGTGTGTGCCCTCGCCGGTGATACTCAGTACTTATCTGTCTTTTGCATCCTCTTGCCCTTTGGGTTGTGCTTTGACTACCCTAGTCAAAAACTCATGAACAAGTGTCTAACAGTATGCTGTTTACATGGAATAACTGAGCTCATTGCAGGTATCACTGAGTCACAAAGGTACCGAGCCTGAGGCCTGTAGAACTAAGGACTTCCACAAAAGTTCTCCTGTTTCCTAGTACAGGTTCTGATTGTAGTTATATTCACTCTACATGTTTACTGTAAGGTTTTAAAGGTTCCTAGTAGACAAACATACCTCTCTCCGCCATACATGTGCATGGCTTAACAGCAGAATGAAAAGACTGAGTAAGCCTATTTTATAGAGCAACAACAAGAGCTGTCAACCATAGTGCAGAAAGTAGTCACACTTTAAACTGACCTACAGTACAGTGCACTCCCACTTGTAGCAAGGTTGTTTTCCTGTGTTGTGTGAATTGAATTAAGGAAGGAAGTGGTGAACAGGATGCGGTGAAGTGAAGCAAATCATAAAATAACAAAGCTGCACATTTCCATCTGATCACCCATAACAGTTCTCTCTTAAGCTGTGCAGTCACACTCTAACTGCAGTAGTCTATTAGTCTCTAACAATTGTAGTCTATATCATTGACCCACAATTTAATAGCTCAATTACACAAGTGACTCACTAATAGATAGATAGATAGATAGATAGATAGATAGATAGATAGATAGATAGATAGATAGATAGATAGATAGATAGATAGATAGATAGATACTAGATGAAATTCTGCTATGAAGTTCTGGTATCCTTAAGCTTCCACAACATGGCACACACATGACATCCATTATAAAAATACAGAGAATAAGTCCTGTCATATGTGCCTTTTAGGGTACTAAGTTCTTTGGTGTTGAAGTAGTGTGGAATGTGCAGGAGGATGCTATGGTAACCCTAGCGCAAAATTGTCAGTGTAAGTACATTTCCCGTGCAGATTCTGTTCGAGGCAGAGTATAAGTAGGCTGCATATTATAAAACACAGCGATATTTAAAAAAAAAAAAAAAACAGTGCAAAAGCTTAGGTCAGTCACTGATATCTTGAGATAGAGAAACGAGTATAAACTGAAAAGATGTTGTAATGGAATGGGGTGGTGGTGGTAGGGTCTGTACAATGGGCTAATATAGCGTAGTAATATAGTGTAGAATCAAGCACTCCAGTCTACCACACACTGTATGCCATTATAGAGCTGTATGTCCTATGGGACAAAGTACCTTCTCAGCCTGTCAGTTGAGCATGTCAGGGACAGGAGTCTGCCACTGAACATACTCTTCTGTCTGGAGTTTGATGGCCATTTTCCAGATATCAATCTGCTCAGGGTCCTCTTTTCTGCTACTGATGTCATTGACTCCAGTTTCATGCCAACAGTAGATTAATATGGGATGAGAGCTGTTTAAAAAACAACTTTATTTTTAACGCTCACAAGTCATTACTTTTCCCATCCCTTGAAAAGAATTTCTCTCTTACTTTCTCTCTCTCTTTCTTTCTCTCTCTCTCTCTCTCTCTCTCTCTCTTACACACACACACATACACACACACTTTGCATGCAAATGATAGATTGGGATTTTCATGTTTATCTGAAATTTATTTTGTATTTGGTGATGGTTTCCTCTAACTGCATTCATGTAAGACTGTACTGAGTTGGGCAGGTTTTCTGGGTATGAGTGTTACAGTGACCGCTTCATACAAAATATTTAAAGTGATTAGTTTAGCCAGTTTTTCATGCCTTCACAAATTACTCAGAAGCTTAATGGTTTAGTAAGCATGTAACAAGCTTCAAGCTATCAGCCACCGTCGCATGAAGTATTTCAATGCACATTCAAAGTTCTGTGTTTCGTCCATGTTTATTTTTATATCTCTGCAACTCATTAATAATTGTGTATTGTTGTTTGTTTGTTTTGTAGCTTCATCAATGAGTGATGATGGTAAGTATTTTCTAAAGTTAAAGTATTCCTTCATTGTTGACCATATTTAATTATGGTCTCTCATGGCAAAAGTGCCATCACACCATTTGGTTATTGTGGTTGTAATCCTATTTTTTTTTCATTGCTTGTGAATTGGGACCACTAATTATATACTGACGTTTTAAAAAGGCTTCAAGTTACTCTGTCACTGCAAATGGCCTTTTATGGCTGGTATGTCCATATAGTTCACAGAAAGTTCAAGGAACATGCTCTTCCAACCTACCCAGACGTCTCCCATTCAGCTCATGATGTTTTATCCTATAATACTGTAGTACATTCCAGTGGGAATAACTTTGCTAGAAATATTTAAGATGAAAAATCAGTTTGATTGTGCATGAATGAGGGTGTGTGTGCGTGTGTGTATGTGTGTGTGTGTGTGTGTGCGCTTGTCTGTACGAGCTTGCATGCATGTGTGTGTGCGTGAGAGAGAGAGAGAGAGGCAGATAGAAAGTGAGAGAGAGAGAGAAAGAGGCAGAGAGAGTGAGAGGCAGAGAGAGAGTGAGTGAGAGACGCTGATCCTCATGATTTAACATTGACATACATCCCTTTTATGTATCAGCCAGAGCTTTTTCAAATATCATTAATTCGACACAAAGTAATGACCCTGGGAACCAACTGTTTGGCTGGCCAAAGTCCCCCTTTTCTGGCCACAATGTTCAGGAACTCTGTTTAAGAGCCCCAAAGTCCAATTAGATCTTCCAAAAGTCCTTGCAAAACATTGGTCAGACTCTTCCTATGGGTATTACAGCCCAGCGACTTTCCAGTATTTAGCCTCTGAACAGCCTTTGATAACTTCTAGTAGGTCAGAAGTCTTTAAAGGGATACCAGGCAACATTTGTAGGTTAATTTACCAGCTTTGTTGTCACTTTGATGATTAAATGGCTCATTACGGGGTGAAGGCACCCTCTATCGCTTAATCACTCTGTTACAAGTGCAGTTTGAAAACATGGGTCGTGTTAAATGAAACCTAAACTGAATGAATTACCTTGTCCACAAAAATGGTCATACTCTGTCATAAATCTGTGACCCTGTCCATCAACCAGGTCTGTAATAAATGAGCTCTCATTAAAGGAAATGGCAAAATCACTCGGGTCTGTCAAATAAGAGCTCTCATTAAAGGGAAAGGAGCTCTAGTAGATCTGTGCCCCCGCAAAATCTGTCATTTCCCATGTCCCTGTATCAGTATAAAGCTGATACAAATATTTTCAAAGAAAAAGTTGATGAATCTTTATAACTAAAACAGGAGAGTTTTGCTCTCAATAAGGTCCCCTTGTGGCTTGTCTTTAGACAGAGAAAGAAAGAGAGAGAGAAACAGGAAAAAAGAGAAAGAAAGAGGGAGAGGATGAGAAAGCATAAGTTAAGTAATAATCACATCCTGATTTTTTATGAAATCCTCCTATTTCTGTCTCCACAGAGTATGACAACCCTTTTCATTATGGTGAGTTTGAACATGTGTTCTGACTTCTTTTCAGGGGTGAAATCTTAAGCCTCATTCAGGAAACATCTGGGAGGTTTGGGATAGGGTTGACATTTTCCCTCCATTTTTCTGCGAGCAACGGAAAACATTCACCTTTCAGGTCACACTTTCTAAGGGCCATCTTAAAACAGTCCTAATTCCACTGTTCAGGCAACTCAAGCAAAACAATAGAGCTCAATCTCTTCATTTATCTCTGATTTGATTGCTGCAGACACTTACTTTAATAACATAGATTTTGTTCATAATTGGTCCGAGCCTTAGTCTGTGAGGGTGCAGAAAACTTATATTAACCACACTGATCTATTAACCACAGTTTATGTCTAAGATATATAGCTAATTGTGCTCTTGCTTAATCTTCCACAGACTATGAATCTCTGCGCATTGGAGGGCTTGTTTTTGCTGTGACCCTGTTCATTATGGGACTGGTGCTTATCTTTAGTGAGTCTGAAGAAAGCTGTAACTCTGCAAGAGAGGCCAGCATGTTTTTGCTTCTGTGTTAAAGCATGTGAAGAATGTTTGTCTGGTGGAGCGAGAGAAAAATCTCATGAAAGAAATCTCTCTTAGCTGGAACATTGGTATACCACCATAAATGTGTGTGGCTTTTTGGTCACTGAACTATTCCAACATGCTCAGAACATTCCCTGATTCATGGAATACAGCAACCCATTGAGATAACCACTGATCTAATCCATTCCATATGTGCACTTCTTACAGTATGTTTTCATTCTACTCTTAAAGGAGACATCTGGTGTGAATCAATTCATAGCCCTGCTGTTCCAAGTCACTGAGTTCTGTCTGCCCCTCGAGTCATCAGTCTCTGAATAAATGCAGACATCTAGACTAAGGCTATTAGACTGCTCTAAATAAATGCTGTGTGCAGTTATCTAGACTACTCAGGAGACTTCCATCTTTGCCCATGTCATCACATCACAGCTTATTGATTGGTGGCAGAGGTTTTTCTGTTATGCTGCACAAACTAATGGTGGGTGTTAGAGAAGGTGTAGGTCTTTCACCCTTACATGTTTGCAACATCATGCATAATGCACACAGATTTGATTTTTGTTTTTTTCACCAGTGGTGGGGAATGAGGAGAGCTTTGCATTACTGCCCATCTTCACCCTCCCCCCTCAACCCAACAGTCACCCAACACCCATGCCCATTTTGCACCCCTCAACTCAGAGTCTCTCACCCCCACCCTGTCACCCTCACTCTGAAATCTACACCAGGCCATAAATTAGTCATGACTAATATTGCGAAATGGACCAACCCTGCCAAGCTACAGTAACATTAGAGGTTGGGTGCCTTGGCTCGCGTATGAGCGGCCATAGGTCAATGCCGGGGGAATCCTTTCTTGGTGGCTGTGCACAAACAAATTTTTACATATATACCCAAAACTAGATTGAAAGCAATATAAAACTAGTGAGAAGTGTATTGCTGTTGTGGTCTTGATATTGTATGTATATCCTTCTGTCTCACAGGCAGAAAATGTAGCTGCAAGTCAAGCAAGCAACCAAGGTAAGTAGCAGGAATAGATATATATGTTTTGTTTTGTTTTTTGCCAGCAACACATTTTTAGTTTTTTTTTTATCGGTGTATTGTTTAACCCTATTGTTTAACCCTTTAACAGGATTTTTTAATTTATCATTTATTTGTTTAACATAAAATATAGAATATCAGCTCTTCAACAGTCCAGGGTCTTCATTATCTTGTGTGACAGTTTTTTTACTGCAGCCAGGCCATTTTATGACTCTTCCAGCGTAGAGCTGTACTGTTACAGGCAGATGGCGCAGGAGTCAACCTGAGTTTGATTCCTGAGTGCCTTTGTCATTTTGGATAAAAAAACATCTGCTGAATTACAGTTACTTTATTTATATTTTATTTTATGTACAGAATGCCAGTGGATATTGTTAACAATTGTAGTGTTATCAAGTTTAATATAGTACATTTCAGTGAGAGTTAGGTAGCATTTCAACTACTGTATTTTTGCGACCTAAAACAAAACCTTGCTCTTTTCAGGTCAGGCTGTGACCCAGAGGCTCCAATCGTCAAAAGTGAGTTTGAATCTACAAACCAGATGTTTCACAGTCTCTTTCCTTTTTCATTTGACCCAGAAATTAATATTCAATGTTTGCATGCTTTACAGGTTAAACATCACATACTAAGACACAGGTGAGTCCATTATTCATGGAAGAATCATAAACACTCTCAGCAATGTTTTTAAATTATTTTGGCTAAAGGAGACTGCTGAATCTACCCACAGGTCTACACCTGGTACCCACCTCATGCCATACTCATGCCCAGAGAGGGTCACAAGAAGGCTTTGCATGCAACACACTAAGGGAGAGACTGTCTTTGAGTTACAATAATCTTTGGACTGGTCTTATTGAGTTGCATATTAATTTTCCTCTATTATACTGTTTATATTATATATTTTCCTATATTATACTGTTAGACCTAAAAAGCAAGATTATGTCTTGTATGCAGGGAATTGCTTATGTAATTGTTTTCCCTCTGATGAACTTTATCATTATACAAAACTGTGACAACACTGCAACATACCTCACCTGAGGTAAATTATCAGGCTAAGGTTTTTGAGAATAGCCTACTAGTCCAACCATATGCACCAATCAGCATTTTTTGATTACTTGCATAGATGTGTAGATTTTTTATGTTATGTGATAAGCTGAAATTGCTCAGACTAGTTGTTTTATAAACTGATAACTACATGTTTGTTTCATTCCGTTGTACACGATCAGATAAATAAATGTCAGCGGAGTCATCAGTGTGCGCGTGTGATTTTTTTCTTGCATATTTGCCCTGTTCTCATTTTCTTCGCCTGTGGTAGAGAAGTTCCCCGAGGGCTTTCCCTGCCACCGCTAACATCTGCCACCGCTAACATCTGGTCTCATCCACAGCCGGACTCCTCTGATATTCACATTTTACATTCTTCTGACATTACTGCATATTCCTCTTGAGATATTATGGCCGTGAGTGCCAGTGCTGCTACACCGTGCCAAGGCACAATATTTTGAAATGTGTAATGATGTGCTAATGTATTAACAGAGCCATGCCTGACCGCGAATCCACCCTCATTGAAAATATTCGTGACAACAGTGTATAGTGTGACTGAAAAAACGTTAGGTTACGTTAAAAGTTGTCGTAACATCATGTACACTCAATAAATAAACGAATCTGTAAGAGATGGTTATCTGTTGTGGATGAGCCCATGAATATAGTCGTATTGCGAAACTGAGGAGTCAAAGCAGTGATCTTTATTCTCCGCTTTTTCAAGATGTAACGCTCAAAATTGGCACAAGGCATTCCTCTGCATTGGCTGGCAAGAAATCTACTTCGCAAGTGCTTTTTCTATACCCTAACAATTTAGAAGGCTTACTCTCCTGTAGATGGCGGTAGTGAGGTATCATAGTTAGGTATCATTGTGCAGATGCTCCATTGCACCAAGGATGCGCATAGGCTTTCCTCTACCTCAACCGTATTCCCTCCTGCTTGCCCACACTATACACTATCTACAACCGAGGATACCCCTATCCAACGAGTCTGCATATAAGTCATGGATACAACATCAGGTGAGTATTAATGATACCATCATCAATATCCTGATACTTTTAAGGGATTTTTTTTTTCAAAAAAGAACTAAAAGTTCACCTTGGTTGTTGAGGGTTCGAGGTAACTGAACTTACAAAAACTTGAATTAAGTTTGCCATATTTATTTTCATTTCCTTCAGATACCTCACACAAGTGATGTGTCTGAAAACACTGTAGGTCCTCCGAGCATATTTGTTGAACTAGGTGTTGCAAAACGAAAGAAACAAACCAAATAACCATTTTAGATATTTTTCATCAATCTGTTGGTGTCAAGTGCAAGTGTTGTAACATGTCACAACATTTGACCGTTAAAGAGTCTGGGCCGAACATAAAAAGTGGAGATAGTTTAAGCAAAGATCGCTGCACTCCAGTAAGTAAAGGTTCAGCACCAGAAATCCGCATTACCGCCGCACCTATTCTGTTCGTCAGCAGATAGCAGTGAGCGGTTGCTGCTTCGTTGGATCGATTTCATTGTGGTTCCCACACAGCTCAGATATTATGGAATCATATGCTGTCGTAGTGTGTATAGTTTATTGTTTCTCATTCAGGGGTTGATGATATCAATTTCGATAAACTTCCCAGAGGGAATTTAGAAAGGAAAGTACTGCAGTAATATGGGATTCCTCTTTCTTCTCCATTTACTTCATACAGAAGCCTTTTCAAAAATATCAATTCGCATCCTGAGGATTAACCTCTTATTTTTTAGCTGAGTCAGGGAAATGCATTTCATCTGTGCGTTTGGCTGTGCGTCTAACACACTTTCTAATAAGCCGACCTCAGATCATTCTGCATTAATTAGGAGACCAACAAAAGTCGATCGAACTCACTAAATCACACACAAAGCAAGAAATGCCAGCGACCAGACCTGTGAATGGATTCAACAGAGCGATTTTCCACTGGGAAAAAGACACGAGTGTTTGTTCATGAACTCCACTCGTTCAGTAGAAAGCAATTGGTCCTGTCCAGGGTGCTGAACCCGTATATTCTTGAGTTCTCCGAGCTACCCGCTACAGCTTCCACATCGAAAACCAATATTGTACAATTACAAAAAAGAATTCTGCCTAATCCATTTTCCAGACTTGGCTTAATAGCCCGGGATTGTGAATGTAATGTAGTAGAGTAAAGTGTTTCTCTTTCTCAGAATCCTTTGCGGACCAAAGTGCGTTTCAGTATGGTAAGTGCTCACTTGTAATGCTTGTATTGTTACAGCATTTACATCAATAGCAGGACGTACAGTGTCATTTATTTTTTCTCATATAACGACATTGTCTACTCTAGATTATGATACCCTGCGGACCACGGGTGTCATCCTCGCGATCATCATGTTCGTGTCCGGGATTCTAATAGCTCTGAGTAAGTACGGACTGTCATTTTTAATCTCTGGGATGTACTTTTCACCCTAGTAAATATACTAAACTCACCCCACCTCTCAAATTGTCAGTGTCTATTTCTAATGGGAATTATCAGGTGTCCTCTTTGTGGAAGGTTCGCTTTGTTCTCAGATGTTTTCAGATATTGTAACTCTCTTATCACTGATCTCTCTCCTACATCACATCTTTAAATCTTTAACTGCTGTTTTGCCTCTGATTCCATTTTGTCTCTGACAGGTAAAAAATTCAAATGCTCGAAATCTTCCAAGTAAGCCACTGCAGACAGACAGCCGTGTGCTTGCAGTTCAGCATTGTGCATGCGGAATGTGGTGGATGAGATTCTGGAATTTGGAACTAATAAAGAACCTTACTGAATCATGTCCCCTTTAATACAGCTCCCCAAAGAATGGAAATGGCCTCTTCACTGAATGCAGCTCCAAGGGGGTTTAAAAGTCCCAGTCCTGCCAGCATTTGTCCCTGCTATCCATACTGCCTGTCCATCCAAATGAGTGAGGCTCGCAAAGCCAAATGATTGATGATGCATACTATAGTGAAGCAAAGAGCATTTTAACAGTACTTCAAAAGACAAGAGTTAGCATTATTTTCACACTCAGTGCATGGAAAAGCAGTGTGTATGGTTCAGGCAAGTAGCATGTTGCCTATATAGGTGTTCATTTGTCTATTTTTTATGGGAGGTTAGATGTAAATAGTAAGAAGCATATTTTGTGGTTAACAAATGGTGACATTAGTCTTCTGTGCATCACTCACCTCCAGTCTAGTCGTCACCTCTTAAACATGTTTGCTATTGGTCAGATAATTAGGGGTAAATAAAGCAGAAAAGTCATAGTTATGATCTGCATGTGACTGTCCTTCTGAACTGCTCTTTGCTTGCTTGCGCAGCTGCCTGCCAATTTATGTGCCCAGAAAAATAACCATCACCATCATGTTCACCATCTTCCTTTTCTAGCCATGTGGAAGGAACCCAGGTCCCCAAGACAGAAGGTAAATCCCAGAAGCACATAGTACATATACAAATGGCCATCACACTCAGGGGCATGGTAGATATGGCACACACAATCTGCACATGCAGTGGATAGCTTAATGTCTTGCTCTCTTTCTCTCCTTTTTTGTCTTTCATCCTTTCATCTCTCTGTACCCCCTCTGTCTTTCTGCCTGTCTATCCCCCTGTAGTTCCTCCCCAGACAGTGTGAGGGAAGCCACTTGAATCAGCACAGGAGGGAGCTGTTCCAAGAGCTGATGAGGGGAAATCTAAATAGCATTGAGTGCATGGTAACCAGCATCTCCACAGCGTTGTAGGCTTCTTTTTAGAACCTCTTTTGTTTGTATATGACACATTAATACGGCCAACCGGGCACTGGGGATTTTCAAACGACAAGAAGAGAGAGAGTGAGAGGTAGCCGCTGCACTTCAGTGTGGATATTTCTCGAGTAGTCTCCCTAATGGTCCCAGTGCTGTCCTGTTTGTTTCAAGTGAGAATCATGCTGAAGTAACAGTCAGTGCAGGATTTCCATCGTAGCATTTGTACTACTGATAACATAAGCAAATAAGGATGGGTGGAGGGGCAGAGAAAAAGGGGAAGCCAAATAGTGAGAGTACTTAAAGGGGATTTTGTCTTTGGTTTGGTTTCTCCTCCTTTTCTCTCCCCTCGTTCTCATTAATCACTGCATGACCACACCCAGCTAAAACAGCTTATAGTACTTTTACTTTCCTTCAACCTGCATTATGATTTTATGCTACTAAGGAGAATGTCTTCACCACTGAACAACCACTGAGTGCTTGAGTTGTTTAACATCAGCACAGTGCAAAGGAAAATTATGATTTATGATGATTTTTTTCAAAAGCATTTAGCTTACATAAACTACAAATGCTGTTAAGTTTCCTTTGTGACATTTATAAATAAGATGTACCTTAATGTTTAAATGTTAAATATAATTTCTATTTGTGATGTGAACTATGTTATGGTGTAAATAACAAACTATTCATTTTTGTTATGTAATGACTGGTATAATAAACTATTACACAATCCCAGACTTTGAAAAGAGCTTTTGCACTAAATGTGCTGTTTTCTGGAAAACAAGTTATTTGAATGTCAATAGTACATTTGAAATTAATTATGTAAGATCAATAATATAGCCAGACCAGATTATTGCCATTCAGGATTTATTCTTTCATTAATCAGGCGTAAACTGTTTCTTTCCAGAAAGAATTAAACATGTAACAGTAGAGAATTCATGGACACAAATAAAAATGTACCCTTCTACAAAAAACAAAACAAAAAAATATCATCAAGATCAGTGAGACATTTAATGCCAGTAGTACAGAGTAAAACTTGTTCAAACTTCATAATAGCAGGTAACAATTAACTGTTAAGGCAGAGTTATAACTCTAACACACTTCCGATTAGTAAAACAAAACTTTTTTTTGTTTTCTTTTGTATTTTTCTGTTACAAATAACTGATTTTATCTCATACCAATGCTCATTGAAAAGTGCAAATATTTTTTTCTCCTGAACAACACCAGAATTTCAATCATTAACATCCTTAAATGACTATGACTGCTTTTTGGGATGTACCTTAACATGAAACTTACATTCAACAGCAATAAAATACATTTCAAAGAAAGTACTGGCATGTAATTTATCTAATTTTGAAATGAGTGAACATTCCAACAAACAATGAAAGTACCCGCTGCTTTGAACTTCAACCTCAGTCAGGCCTTTCTGTGCTGGCTACAGAATAGCAGACCTGACTGTCCCTGAGAGCGCATCACGGACACCTCCATGTTTCTCATACCCATGAGTGACTCATTGAAAAAAAAAACACATGTGCTGAGGCCTACCTGAAATGACCTTTTCATCCAGTGATGAGTAACTCACTGCTTAGTAAGTACGTTGTGAGTAATTACTGTGGAACTGTTGTTCTCAGTGAGATAATTTAGACTGTCTTTTAACTGTGTATTTCACTCCCTTTCATTATAGGCAGCTGGAAGATCAGATGATAGCATAATGTAAAACTGTCACAAATAAATTACAAACTCATACATCAAAACAATAAATAGAAATGGGTCAGCATCCTCACACTGATACAGTGCCCTTTGAGCTGACAGACATAATAACCCCCCTCTCTGTGAACTAATATAGTTTGTTACTGAGGGGGGTGTGGGGATTTTGGTGGTTAAGGTGGGAGGACATTCATAAGAATGGTCTTCTCTGAAATTTTACCATTTTCATAGAAATCAGAACATACATGAACAAACATAAAGAGAGACACACAAAACCTTAAATCTTCAAAAGCCCTAAAATGCCTTCATCATTTAACAAGGTTAGTATGCTACTTGTCCCCCTTGTAGGTTTATACACATTTGCAAAATGTGAATATTTGTAGACACAAAACACAGTTTTCCCATGTAACATCTAGCCTAAATAAAACACTAATATATGTTCTTACAAAGATACAGGGGCTGGCAACATAATGGAAACAGATGAGCAAACCAGAGGCTCTGAATAAGAGCCCTGCACTATAGCTTCATAGTATACTGGCAATGACAGATGAGTACTGTACTATCCTTGAATAAAATTGACTCTACAATAAATTAGAGATGAGACAATTGTGTTGCATATAAAACCCTCACAGGAGGTTACAATAAAGAAACCCTTCCCTACCATGGAGTCACTGGGGTCATTCAGGAGACATTGCTGGAATTCGTCTATTAAAAGACATCCCATAATTCTACCTGAGAGAGGAAGTAGCTTGGCATTAAATTGCAACAATGTCCCATCAATAGCCCCAGTGAACTCGGTGAGTTTGGCAGGGGACGGATACGCTGGGACTGGAAAAGAAGTCCAAGTCAGTCTTGGTCCTGTAAGGAAGTGATGCGGCGTCTAGAAGAGGTTCCCCTCTTCTTCAGAATAAGCTTAAGCTGAACACAGAAGGAGACAGAGGCAGGTGTACAATGGGCGCACTTGTGTTACTTGCATATTTGTGGAAAATCACTAACTGCCCCATTCTATGATTTTATCTCAATTACTCATCTCACACAAAGGTCCTCTCTGAGCTCTCTGTAAGAGTACAACTGCTCTCTATCATACTACTTTGAATCTCAGCTTATAAAATTGGCTCTGGTTCTTTAACTTCATGTTTATGTTCTAAGGCACAGATCTGCAGCCACATCCGGGAGAGCTCACCTTCTCGCCCATGTCTCCGCTCTGCAGCAGGTGCGCAGGCTGGTCGTTTTCCAGGTTGCGGGTGCTGGGGTCAGCGCCATGCTGCAGCAGCAAACGGATGAGCTCCTCCTGGTGAGGGCTTGCATGCAGACCAGCTGCCATGTGGAGGGCGGTGTGGCCATGGGCCTGAGAGAGAGGTGGCATAAGGACAGAAAGAGAAATGGTAAACAGAACAAGATTTAAAAATTAAAGGAGATATACAATGAATCAAAGGAGTGTTGTACCTTGTTCTCTGATGTCAAAACAGAATATATGCAGCTTTGATTTGTCAGATAATAAGCTCAAATGCAATTTTACAAGCCCAATATTTAGGCTGGGAATTGAAATCGTCTGTTTTTGGCAAAAGTACACCCTCCTAGCAACCAGAATTAAACTACAGTTGATTTGTGACATGTGACATCAGAAGCAGGCTTTCTTCTAATTTACCCATTTTTAGTGGCTTTTTCAAAGTTCAAGATCTACATATAAAGGAGGGGACAACCATGTTTCACATTCATCACAGTTCTGTGGCCATGCACAACTTTCCCTAATTTAACAAAGCCAAGATAAACATGTTTTTCCATTTTATGTCACCTTTTTATCAACACAAAGACGTTTTTTGTACCTTAAAATAATATGTTTGCAAAATCATTGATGGTGCATCTGCTCTGGAAAGGACAAAAGGGACTTCTATCGAACCCTTTGTGGCCCTCTAGCGCCGAGAACAGGGCAAACTTTGCTTGCTCGGGTAGGAAATCTAGAGTTTTTAAAATCACTTGCGCAAGCACCCATAGGAGCATTCTTGCCAGCTAAAAATTAAGCTACCTGTGTTTGCAAAGGATAACTACCAAAAACCATAGGAATTTGTATATAACAACTTGTGGCTTAACAATGCATTTATGACATTGCTAACAGACAATTACACTTTCATTCTGTGGGGGGACCCTGAGAGCAAAACTCATGGCAAAAGTTCCTTGGTGTTGCATTAAGTACCAATATTTACATTACCAAGGTGAAGTTAGTCTGCTGGGTTCAAAACCAGTGGACTGTACTTTTTTGTGGTGCTCACCTTCATATTGATGATAGCCTGCATCTCTGCTGGGCGAATACTCAGCAGGTAACGCACCAAATGCACGTTTCCCTCTTTCACAGCAAGGTGGAGAACCGTCTTGTTACTTTTGATTTCCTGCAAAAGTGAAACCAGTGACATGAATCAACACTAGGCTAGTGAAAGCAATTATATGACACAGTGATAGAGCCCATGGGGAACTTCTCCTTCATTCCATAGAAACCGTGGTGCATGTGTAAATCACATCGGATAGGCCAATTACTTGTCCTTAAAATATCTCTTCTGACTAATTCTGGAAAATCCACATAGTGTTTCATAACTTAATCAGCCATTTTTTTCTGTGGATAGTTAAGTACTTAATTATTATCATAACACTATTGACTACACCCTTTATTTGCTAGGGCCTTTTAGCAAATGTGAGAGAAAGATGCTGACAGATTACCTCAAAATTCACAAACCAGACCAGACCTGTCATCTAATAAAGCTGACATAATAAAATGACTTAATGACAATAAAACGACTTTAAAATGGGTGGGTTAATTTACAAATGAAGAAAACATGCACTTGTTTTAATCTTGCTTACTTGACTAAGTAAGGAAGCCCCAGCATTCAGCAGGTGCTCCAGACAGTAGAGCTTGGGGTTGCCTTCTGCCACCCAAGCTGGGTTGGAAGGGAAAGCAGCTGTCATGGCCTTCATCATGGCACTGTGAGAGATAGCAGCACAGTGCAGCGGAGTCAACCCTTAAAACAGACAAAGAGAAAGAGACACGAATGAGAGAGAGAATCTGTAAGCCATGGACAGACTTACAGGCAGGAGGAGACTCTGACTTCTGATATGCTTTGATGTTGCGTCAAAAAAAGAAATGACCTCTTAGATCTTAAACATCAAACCCCATCTACCCTAACTGTCACCATAGCTCCCTGGGCATACATACAAGGCTGGGACAGAAACAGAGAGAGAGAGAGAGAGAGAGGAAGAGGAAAAAGAAGAAGATGGGAATGAGAACAAAATGTACCCTCAAAATTACGAGCCTCCAAGTCCAACTGCAGTCCCATAGAAAGGATAACCTACAAACATTAAAAACATCTGTCATAATCAAGAATCATTTTGTATATTTCACTAACCACTACACCTCTTCCATGGACTGGTGGTTACCTGCATAATTCTTGGATAGCCATAAGTAGCAGCAAGGTGCAAAGCTGTTTGGCCTTTGACATCACACACACCTACATCAGCACCCAGAGTCAGCAAATCATGGACTATGTCAGGCTGATTGGCCGTAACAGCCACCAGCAGGGCAGTCTGAGTGAGGAGGTAAAAGGAATACAATTTAAATATGTATACAGACACACACACACACACAAACACCTACACCGCATACACACAAAACACACTCAATTTACAACCGTAGTATTGTTTCAGTATGTACCTTTCCCTTGTGTTCTTTTGAGTCCAGCTTCCCGAGCTCTTTGAGTTTTTCAGCAGTGGCATACGCATACTCACGCTGGCCTTTTGCAGTGTAGATATGCAAAATCCTTCAGCGAAAAAGGAAAAACAGCTGTTTTTCCAGTTGAAGTAATTTCTTATTTTTTTACAAGCATGCTTCACAGCATTGATTTGTCATGAGTGATGTGTCATATGTCAAACTTATCCAACCAGAGGTGTCAGACTACAAGCTCTCTCTGTAATATGTCAGTATCTAAAAATATATTACTAATTACGTAATACTGTTTAAAATCATGTAAACACACCAAAACATGTTACACATCATCCTTCATCCTGTTCATCACACACACGCACACACACACACACACACACACACACATGCCTATACAGTGTAGCACCTACACATATTACACCTTCTACATTATCCTGTTCATCATCATCACACACACACACACACACACACACACACACTCACACAAACTTTGGGTAAAAGCATCCACTGAATCCCACACAAATACACACACGTACACACACACACACACACACACACACACACACACACACACATAGAGAGAGAGCCTTACGTGTCGCCGTCATCGTCCTGCCATGTGGTAGTGCTATAATCCATCCTCTGGATGAAGCGCCTTGCTTCCTCCAGGGTCCTCATGTCCAGGGGCCGGCTGAAGGCATCCATACCAGGAACAGAGGAGGGGGCTAGGGCTGGTGATAAGTCTGGTGCAGCACTCGGCTGCCTGGGACTGCTCATCCAGCCCACTGGGTCAGTGTGAACTATGCTTGTGGGGGCCATAGTGACTTGGCACTCAGGCTGCAAAGGGGGAAAATCAGTTAAAAAAAGCAGTTTGTTAACATCAAATTGAGGCAACTGTAAACTGATGCTGCAAAGGCATGGAGGTGTGGTGGAGGGGTGGAGCAATTTGTTAATGTTAAACTGGGATAGTTATAAACTCAGGTAGATAAAATTTTAAACTGGGATAGTTATAAACTCAGATAGATCAAATTTTTAGCAATCGGGGTCTTGATATTACATAAGGCACATTACTACTGTAGAATCTTAGGCTGTTCACTGAAGTTTGGATGGCAGACTGGGATCTGGAGTTACTGAACGGACATGTCAGTAGGTTAGGTTGATAGCTGCAGAAGGATGCTTTCACCTGTTGTAGAGAGGCCTATTGTAACACGAGCTACGGTACTTACAAACTGCTGAGTCATCATAGAGGACGTGCAGTCCTGGAGAGACTGCTGAGTGTAGCTCGATGCTACATGCGAGCTGTGGCCATGGCTGTAGCCTGCGGTGAGGCTTGATATGTAGTTCATCCCCACAGGGGACAGTGTGCCAACGTGATGCAGAGGTGTAGACGCTGAGTGAAGGGTGGGGTCCCATGTATCGCAACCAACTGCCCCCATATCAGAATAATTGCTGCTTGTGGCTGAGGAAGGGAAGACAAACAAGAGCTATCAGTTTCCAATATGGGGTCACGGGAAACAGTTGATTGATGATTTAGGGGGACTACAATTTTGCTGTTTTGCTGGTCCATGTTTACCTGCTGAGGAGTGGTCAACTGGTGCCAGCGTCTGAAGAGGAATCAAAGTAATATTGCAGGTCAGTGGCCAAACTGGCAGTCACACAAAGAACAAACTACACCAGTTCTCTAGCCTGACAAACCGGTTTATAACAAAATGTATAGTCTGGCCACCACCGACAGACCAGGCTCAATCCTGGGGCAGAGTCAGCAGTTGTCTTTCAAACTGCTTCTGTATGCAGTAGGATAGTGCCATGACCAATCAGAGCAATGTTGGCAAAACAGCAAATATGTCCTTCTTTGAAACGAATGACTTCAGCGTCTTTTTCTGCTAAACTTTCCAAGAAATCTCGAAGTCTTCCAAAGTCAATGCCAAAGCCGGTTCAAATGACCGCTGTTTGAAAATTTGATACAGCGTAGACCAAATAGCGAATAGCCAGCTAACACTAACCCAGTGGGGCACAGAAATTCACTTTCCGTTTCATTTCCCTATGCCCCATTCAGTTAACATTAGCTACCGGTTCGCTATTCGGTCTAAGTTGTATTAAATTTAAATCAAACAGACAGCACTTGGTGACCTCAAGCAAAGGAGCTATGGATTGATTCAAACCAGGTTTCTCCTTTAATTCCAAATCCAAACTTCTTCCATATAGCTTAATGTATAAGAACTCTACTATAACTCTAACATATAATACAATGACATTATAGTTTAAAGTTTCTGCAACAGCCCTTTTGGCTGGGCACTATTAAGTAGTAGACTAAGCACAGGCTTAGTTGCTGATTGGCCAGTGTGGGAAATATCATTTCTTAAGTATCTCTATTTAACTAATAGCTTTAGTTTATTAAATGCTTACCGCATTCTGAATTAGCAACAGTAAAAAGCATATGCTAAATGATTCCATAACAGTCTAAGCTGCAGTTAATGTGTCAAGTAACTATATTCCAGCTAATTCCAGCTAACAACTGATAATTAATAGAGTCTTCCAGTCTCTCTGATAGTTATCCTGTGCCATAGGCGTATCACCACTCACTGAGTTGGTAGCACTGGAAGCCACGCTGGATGGCACCAGGGAGCACGTTGGTGACACAGACGAGGTCTCTCGCTTCCTCTTCTGTTCCAGGAGTTTCTTGACAGTGGG
Source organism: Tenualosa thibaudeaui (assembly GCA_027481765.1). NCBI lineage: Eukaryota > Metazoa > Chordata > Actinopteri > Clupeiformes > Clupeidae > Tenualosa > Tenualosa thibaudeaui. The sequence continues at coordinate 4,862,983 of JAIFZK010000019.1, read as the reverse complement.
CTGAGTGTAACACGGTTTCTCCTTTGGCGCTGTGAGACACACACACACACACACACACACACACACACACACACACACACACACACACATACACACATTTGGATTTTCAGTATTTTTGGTGTTCTTGTAGCTCTGCTTGTAGATCATGGTGCTTATACACCAAGTTCAGAATGAGATTAAGTCTGCATAGTGATGGGACATGTATGCACTATGCTGTAAGAGGCTTTGAGTTAAAATATCTGCTAAATGGATAAAAGGTGGTTTAGTCACTTAATTTAGCGGTCAGTTTCATGCCCGATACCTATCTTCACAAGATAGGAAGTAGGCTTGAAAGATGACATCACATAATTTTTTTTTCTTTTCAGAATTGTGGGGGATGTTCCCTAAAAATCTTCCAAATGTTCATGTGTCTGGACTCTTAGGGAGATACCACAAATAACCATAGTGTAATTCAAAGGATTGAGGATTGTTTCCTTTGGAGATGCCATTATTTACAAGTCTGAATTGTTTTATAAGACGCAACGCAAGGTGAATGTTTGATGTGTTTTTTAATGAACCTGAGTGGATTGTGTCTGTGCTACATATATTTATTGGTGAGGCTAAAGACAACTGTCACGCTGGAGATGACTACAAAGTCCATTCTATTCTATCCTGTTCTACATGTGAAGGCCTCAATCATGCTGTTTTTACTTTCATGTTAATCACGTTTCCCCACGTCTCTCTTGTTAAGGTTGTTTCCCTTCCCCATTCTCCTTATTACAGCACAGTTTAATAAGCTGTCCTCCTGTGTCCTTTGACATGAGTACTAGGGGGCAGTTTCCCCATTCGTCTGTGAATTCCCTAGTCTTGTGTGTCATACCATTTGTTTTGTTTTTCGCATTTGTTCTTTCCTTTTGTTAGTCACCAACAGAAAACAACAACAACAACAACAAAGCACCACACACACACACCAATGCTGATTGTGGAGGTTTCCATCTGCCTCCATGGGGCCATAGGCATGAAAGTGTGGGGAAAGTCTCTTAGAAGGCTTGACCCCAAAACGTGAGTGCAAAGCGAACATTTTCTTTCCATTAAGGGAGCAAAGTGCTCATGGCGGCAACAAGATGGGCAGTGAGGAAGGTATTCCACCAGGAGAGCAAGCGGTGAGGAAATGTCTATTTGCAACCTCTTCACAAGAAGCCTGGTTTTGTGAGTAGGATGTTCGCAGACTTTTTTCTGTGACAGCTAGCTTCCTGTTGCACTCCGTTACGCTCTGTGTGGCAAACCACATCATCTTCCTGCCATTACACAGAGAAGAGCCATGTTATCAGGTACCTGATACTGGCCCCCACCTTCCTCTCACACAGAACAAGTATTATGGCTCTCTTTTGTTTGAGGGTGTGCCTCACCCCTCACTAGTCTGTGATTCACGCACGGGGCTTTTTGGATGGTTCTCCAGTGTGTTTCAGTACACAAAGTACTCTCAAATCTGTCATGCCATTTACGATGAAACTCTACTTTTTTGGGGGTAAAAAACATCAGAGAAAGCCAATGAGTAAAAACTAATACGTTTAATACACTGTGAGACTGTTAAGATAGGAGAGGTGATACTTTTCAGCAAAAAATCTTTAACTCAAGATGGATGGCATTCATGGTGAAACTACCTTTACCAAAGTGAACCAAACATTGCAATGTGTGGCAATGTGTAAAAAGCAGTTGATTGTTTTATTGAAATCATAAATCATAAATTAATTATTTCTGTTTTTGTTTATAAATAAACACAGAACAGAAGCAATAGAAATTATCTATAGACAAATTATCTATCACCAGTCACCGACAGTAACGGGACACAACACAATACATATTACAATATTACACCAGCTATCTACCTAACAAAGTACTTCAAAGAAGCACATTAGACTCACAAAAGTAACTGGTGTCTTTAAGACTTAAAGGTTGTGGGGGGCAGGTGGTTTGTCTTTAAAGGTTGCAGTCATCGCAGTTCTTTGAATTATACTGTGTGTGGGTGTCAGATGAATATTTGGTCAGAGTCAGGGAATACCTCTGAGATCAACAAAAACCATGTTGACACATAGAGTAAACACACAAAATCACTGTTGCGTGACATCTGTCAAGTGTGACAGTAGAATAATGCTATGCAAATACTTACAGAAGTGCACAGAACAAAGGACAAAAAGCCATCAGACTGACATTTTAAAGGTCACCTCCACAAGTTAAAGACCAGAAACACTGATGTAAATATGCTCTTACTTTACTCACTCCAGCAGTGACATGGCATCTTTCAATGACTCGTCATCCTCCACTTATGACCTTCAAAAAATTATTCTGCATGACAGCATCCTTGGGTGAATGTTTGAACTCAGAGCAGAGTCCTAATAAAGGAAAGCCCTACCAAAGAAAGACCCAGCTTATTTCTGCATACTCTTCTGCCTACCCTTGAAGAAATTTGTATTTAGCCTAATGGAGAGTCTCGCATGGGACTATATTATCAGTGTTTTGTGTACGTGCACAGGCTGATGCCATTAAGGTGCCTACAGAGATATCTTACATAATATGTCGTTGCAGTTTCACCGACGCAATGGCAGTCGGGCAGAGAGACAAACAGGGATGCCCTCTCACGGATTCTCCGTCTCGAATATTTAAATGACGGAAATCCCTGGCCCTTGAGTCACGCGCGTGGGCGGCAGGGGATTCCAAAGCACTCCGGTTTATGTTTGCTCTAGAAAGAGGAACAGAGACTCTCATGGCAAATTTTCGCGCAAAGTAAACAAACCCGCTCTTTTCCTGCCATAAAAGCTCAAGGCCTATGTTATATTTAATGATTCAATTAGGCTACATAAACTCAAGAAAGCGAGACTAACTAAAAAGACAAGCATCATGTCACGCCCATTTCTTTTGCATGACAGACTATCTGATACACCACACCCATTCATGAATAAGGAACTGAGAGGAGGAGAGAAAACAGTTGTAAAACTAAAGTACGTTAGAGGGACGGAGTTTTAAATAACTAAAGCTGAAGCAAGTATGTTAGAGACACCACAAGTTTATCCTGATGGATTTAAAATCATATGCAATGTTAGGCTACTGGAGGCAAGTGTTAAACAGACTTATTTTGGTTGGGTGTTAAGTGACCTATTCGTAGGCTATATAGTTTAGGCTACGTGAAATTATGACATCTTAAAAACAAGTAGCCTACACCTAGACTGTTTATGTCAAGGCACCGATGAACTTACAAAATTAATTCTAATGTCAGGCAAAATCATCATAAGGCAATAAGTCCTAAGGCAACAGTCCATGAACAATTTCACAGACTGTATGGCGACTTGTAGGTAACTTACATTTCGGCCAGAGCATGTCAAAATCCCTTTGTAGACTATAACTTCAGTCTTGAGCCCGTCTTGGTTAAATACAGCCTATTCCAACTTTCCGTCCTCTGAAAGTGCTTCTCAATTCAAGCCTACTTCTTCTTTGAGCCGCACAGTTCAATTCTTGTATTGACGCGGCTTCACTTTTGTACACAACACGTTGCTCTTTTAGCAACGCCCCACTGTGAGGTCCCCCGCCTTCTTCCGCAAAAGCTCTCGCCGTGCCTACTGTAGAAGCAATCGTAGCCTAGGCTCCTGGTATATTGCAATATGAAGCGTGTACAATATCTGGTGTACAAAGTATTCGACTTTACTGCACTTGACTGCAGTAGGCTAATATTTTGTACAAAATAAACACTATTTTCAACAATAGCCTAAACGTTACTTTATATAAAGATTATATCACAAAAGAAAACCCACCTATTCTCTTTTTAAACAACTGCGCTATTTTGTGTTGTTTTATAGGCCTATAGGCCTATGACGCCTAAATGTAGCCTACATAGGCTATTTGAGTTTTGTTGTGGGCTGCTATTTATCAAGAATTAAGCGTTATTGTATTTTGGTAGGTCTCATAGTGGAAGGAATCTTCCGGCCCGTAGGCCTATAATTACTAGGATTTGCCTTTCCAGCGCGTCCTTTCCGAAATGCGCTGTGGTTGTGATGGCAACAGGTGCGGTAGCCCTAGAGGAAACAGAAAACAGTGCACTCTATCTGTAAAACCATCAAAGCGCCGCCCCGCGACACATAGCACTACTACGGCGAATGATAATGATCTGGCAAGGAAAGACGTGGTTTATTCGAAGCCTATTTTTGGCATAATTTCTTTCCCTCTGAACCGTGGGCACTGTGATGGAGCCGTACCACGATGTCGCCAGATTAGGCTATAGCCCATTAGACATAGCCTGTAGCCTACTATAGCCTAATTAAAATATGTGTGTCAAGTCATATAATTTATTATTCACTTCTTCACTTCTACACGTTATCTACTCTGCATCTTGCAGGCACTAAGCACTGAAAGGAATGCTGGAGGTTACCTTGATGATTTGAAAATGTATCCATAAACATGAAATATATTAGCTAAAATTGCCTGATAATATCAAAAGTGCAAAATAATTAAGACTGAAACTAAGTTTGATGCAGAGTCTGTACAGCAGATATAAGAATGTAAAAAAGATAAAAGCAAGTCATATATATATATATATATAAAAACATATTAGAATGTAGCTACAATTCAGCAAGAAAATAAATCAGATAATATGAGCCTTAAGTGACCCATTTGGGAAGAGGGTGACTCCTATACAATTATCAGAACTCATAATACATACGAGTAATGCACAAGTTAACCTAACTCTTGCATAATAGGAAAACCTATTGCAATATCAATGGTTCTCTCTGTTATCTTTTTAACAATGACAAGGTTATGTATATTTATTAAAGGCAAGGCTGTTTATGGGTTGCGGAGCTTTATTGGCCTAGGATACTTTTATAAGATCTGCTAAGCTAAGATCAGCTAAGGAAATTCAAGGTTTCAACATCCATCTTCAAGACTTCAGCTGTTGAGAGTGTTCTCGGTAGCATCACCTGGTATGGGAACTCCACAGTCAAAGATTGTAGTAGTCTGCAGAGAGTAGAACGTTCAGCTGAACGCTTCTAAGTACTTCTAAGGACCCAAAAGATGCTGAAAGACTCTTCTCATCCAAATAATCGACTATTCAAACCACCAAGACAAAGAAGACGCCTATGTAGTCACAAGCCCAGAACAGGAGAAGCTTCTAACTTCAGGTCATCCAAACTATAAACACACACTATACTGCTGACTTTGCACAGATTCACTTCCTAACAACTTTGCACACACACATACACACACACAGGGAACAAACAGGTATCTTGTCCTGGGCCCAGGAGAGGGGGGGGGGGGGGGGGGTCAGAACTAGGCCCTCATGAAATTGAGGAATAATTATTATATTTTATTTCAAAATATGTGTATTTGTGGAAGAAATGTATAATATTTGTGTTTAAGAAATGATTTCTAGTTGTTTTTACCTTTAAATGGCATAGCTGCCACTCTTTTGACAGTAATTATAGGAACAGGATGAAAAAAGCTCAAATTTATATCCTGTTTCATATTTTCATATTCAGTATTTTACTTTTTCAGTATACACCAATGATTTCCTTACCTTCTGATAAGTGAATGTCTCCATTTCTTAATGGAGGAGAGCCTATGTATTTAGAGTATGATTAGAATAAATGTTTTATGCTTGTATCTGTATATATATCGGTATCTAGAAGCTATCAGCCAAAAATAACTGAACATCTTAGCATATCAAATCAAATATCAGCAGAAACCAATTATTATGTATCCCTTATCCCTCACAAGAAAGGGCCACATTCTATGTACATGCTACTTCTATTTCTGTGTTGTTCTGTGACCTCTATCATACTTCTATGATCCCTCTTTAATATTTTCCCTCCCTATAGTGACTTTATTAGCCATGTTTTAAAACCAGCCCCTTGTACTACACTTTGTACAGATGGTCTGGCCATTTGGTAGTGAAAAATAGGGTGTCAAATAGGGATCAAGACCATCTGTACAAAGTAAAGTGTAGTACAAGGGGCTGGTTTTATAACAATAAAATAATATAATATAATAAAATAAAATAAGGGCTTACCTTTTTCTTTCTGGTTTATGCACCAAATGCAACTTTAGTATTTTCTGGTGTGTCAACACATTGCACACAATAATGCCACTGGAACTTGCTCTTAAAGAAGAAATGCGGAGTGAATAAAAGAATTCAATGCCCTGTTGTTTGAGGTCACTGAGTGTTTGGAAACTTACTACCTGAGCGCTAGTAAGAAGAAGATCAAGAAATCCTAAATAGCGAATCAGCAACTAGCACTAACTAAATAAGGAACTAAAACTCTCTTTCAATTTCATTTTTTCTATTCCTCACTCAGTTAAGGTTAGCTGCCGGTTGGCTTTTCAGTCTATGTTGTGTCAAATTTTCTGGTTCTTGTTCCTGCAGACAGCTCTTGGTCACCTCAAACAAAAGGGCTCCAGATTGATTCACATTTCTCAAACATATCAGACTGCGTCACAGTGTCTGACAGGTCCTGGACTCACCTATTATGGCAGTGAATATTGCACTACCTGGAAGATAAAGCAGCACATAAGCTAGGCTGCCTCATAAAATAGGCTTTTCAGATAATAGATATCAAACTAAATTCTTTATTTTATCAGCAAACATCTAACGTGTAAAATGTTTATATTTAATTAAAAACAAATTTAATTAATTAGTTAATTTAACTAATTTAGCATGTTCCTCTACAGTGATTAGACCTATCAGATTACATGGCCCATTATCAACACGTTCTTGCCACCTACTGGCGAGTGCACAGAAAACAGAAATAACCTGCTTGTTTTTGTTGGGATTTATGATCTAGTCTAGTTTGAACACAGTCCATAACTGTCTGACAATGACACAACACAGAGCTCCCAAGATAACTATGATTAGCACACTATGTGATTGTGTCACAAAAGCATTGAGCTATAAAAATACAGAAAAAAAAGATAGTTATCTTAGATAGTTACATATCATAGTGCCATTAAAAGTAGCATTTTTTGCTGCCTGTACCTCTACTATTACTTAAATGCCAATGCTTTGTTAATACTGTATATTATTACATGACGCTTTGAATAAAAGCATCTGTAAAAACCCCATAATCATTACCATATATCATCAAGTCCCATCCCTCAGCCCATGCCTGAGGTAACCCTTTACCTTTCCTTCCCTTTTCCAACAAGGACATCAGGCGTGCTGGCGGAGGGTTCTCTTCCCCACAGGAAGCAGAGCGTGTTGATGCCGCACTTCTTCCTGAGGTCCCTGCCTTTAGTGCTTCTGAGATGATATGCCAGGCAGTCCTGAAGGATCAGGACCATGATGATCCAGTGAATGATACCCCTCATACCACAGGCCAGGTCATAGAGCAACACTCATCTCTCTAGCAGGCATCTAATGAAGCCTCTCTGGTGTTTCTGAAGGAGAGACAGGCTCTCGAGACCGTGACCTTACTGACCCCAGCGGGAGTATGGGACCTTAACTGCTCCCTCAAAGTGCAGGCTGACCTGACTACACACACGAGTCTCATAAACTTTTGAGACCTCCTATACATCTGGCATATCTCAGACCCCCACATCTCTGAGAAGTGCCCAGCAGCCTTCTAAGCCCACCTGGAGAAAGTACTGGAGGAGGCTCAGTGGCACAAAGTGGACGGCCCCCACCACCCACCACCACCCACGACTGCTTCCCAGGAGTGCCCGGCTCCTTCACCGACTGCCTCCCACTCAGAAGTTTTAAAAGGAACAAATGAATTCAGAACATGGCTTTATTTTAAATTAATATATCTTCTTCTTTCTTCTTCTTCTTCTTCTTATTATTATTATTAAACAGTCACAGTATTCCTTGGGTAGGTGGCCGAATACGGGGGTGAGCTTACCAAGGAATTTCACCAGATGGTGCTAGTGAGCCAGAAAGTGGACCACTACTTCAGGGGGACTTGCTGATTTTCTGTAAACATCACAATAAAAGAGAAATCTAGACAAGGTTCTGAGCACTTTTTCCAATCTTTTCCCTTTGGATCTTCACAGTAACAGTGTTGGGTGGAAAATTAGATGTAGTTTTTTTTGTTGTTTGTTTTTTTGTTCCACCTTTCCTTGTTTCTCATAGCATGTTGTACAGAATCTTGAAAACATTAAAATATCTACACTGTACAACTGACAGAACAGCACTAACTATTGAACATTTAAAAACTGAATTTGTTATGTGTCTTGTCATGAATTTGTTGTGTAACTAGTGTGGATGCATGCCACAGGAATATCCCTCATGGGATCAAAAGAGTATAGATGATGATGATGATAGTTATTATTATTGTTATTATCAGGTTTTGTGGAAATTGGTCTTCAGAGGGTACTGGATTTGGTACATTTCTGTATGCCAAATTGCATAGAGGTTCAGCAATTAACAATAACACACACACACACACAGGCACAACATGGAAAAATAAATAAATAAATAATGAAAAAGTGGAGCTACACGTTCTTCCAAAGAACTAGCATTACATGCATTAAATGCATTTTCATAATTTGGTGTATTTATAGAATTCTACCACATTTACAGTGGAAGTTTATTTTCCTTATGCCAGTTGATGCGCTTCTATTTTATGTCAAAGTTGTTTTTACAGTGTAATTACAGAAATCAAAGAATATTAGTCCAGAATATAATGGTAAATGTGCTTTTTTGTCGTTATTCAGGTAAAACAGTGGAGTTTGGTGGGAAAGTGAGAAAAGGTGGGCTCAGGAAATGACCACAGACCGAATTCAAGCCCAGACCATTCATAGTATGGATACTGTAACCTATTTAAACATTACATGGTTAAATCTACTAATGGAATTAGAATTCATTTGAGGTGAATGTGTGTTGTGTCAGCTTTTCCTCAAATGGGTGAAAAACTACAAAAACGTGTCATGGAAAGGTATTCTAGCACCTATACTGTAAGTGTTTAGCAATGTCTTGACTCTGTTTGAGATGACTGCGTCGACGAGCTTTGTTTCCTACATCACATGGTTAAAGTGAAACCTTGCCGAGCTCACTGCAAACTGCAACACTCGCCACAAGGTAAGAGCATATTTTGTTCTTTGAGAAGAGTGTTTAAATGTAAATAATTAAACTGCTGAAATAGACTATAAAATATGTGTTTCTGTTTCAGGCTATTCAGTTAAAATATCATCATGTATATTGATATGCCACATCAAAGATTTTTTTCAAAGATCATTGTTTTGTCTTATTATGGTTTTGTATTTTATACCTGGTGAGGTAGTTCGATAAAAAGCAAAGATTGCAAAGATTAAGACGTTCAAACTTATAATCTCAGTGTCTCTATGGTGTTAAATGTTGTGTTAAAAACTCATGTTTATTATATGTGTATTTCAGTTATTGCTCATCAGATTCCAGTTATGTTGTTTTGATTGTGCAAAAATAGATCAAGTTAAAACAACCCAACTGTAGATCCACTAATATAGCTGGAAAACAAGCATTAAAATGGTGGATGCAGCATTTAGGAACCAAAACTCTTCACATGTTGTCAGGGATACACAAGTTGTGATAAACAACAATGAGACATACTTATCAGCAGTCTATCTGCTGAGTCTGTATGCCATTTAGAATATCAAATATTTCTACTGTGTTTCTCACGTAGGCTCACAGTAGGCTCACATTTGTATGCTACTGTAAAGCAAGTTCATGTGGAAAAAATGGCTCACAAAAGAGATGAAAGCTGGAACATGCCTATGCTCATAAAAATGCCCCAATTTGTTTTAATTTTTATCTATTTATTTATTTATTTGTTTGTTTGTTTATTTGTTTTCATTGTGTCACTAATCATGATCTACAGAGGGCTTGTTCCATGTTATATGAGGCTTTTGGCTTTCTATCCCTAGGCCATTCTTCTTGAAGTTGTTCTACAAGTGACAGGAAATGGCAAGAAATACGTTGCTGATGTTGCTCCTGCTTTGTGTGCACGGTATGCAGTGTTTATACACCTCCTCTGTAGCAGTTTGAATTGCTGTCAAAAAGCTGGTACAATAATTTTGGTACATGCTGGTCTCTGCACCCACTGTCTCTCTCACCTGTGCTGTGCTAGTTAATGACAAGTTTGAGGCTAATGCTGCATATGAATAAGATATTATAGTCACATCAAGTGAAGTGGGTTTTATTGACATTACCGTCACATACACTGTCTATAGTGAGATGAAACGTTTTACCATGGATTCAAGTGGTGCCACATTTATTATATATAGAAAGACATCTGAGACAGGCTAACTTTAGTGCACTTAATTATACTGTTATATTCACAGTGTGTGTTCTGTTTTGTGATTGATTTTGGTATTTCTCTTTCCTCTCCTGTGGCAACTTTGAAGAGGGAGCATTTGCAAATACCGGTATGTCCTGGGATCACTAAAATTAAAGATTTCATTATAGAATGCTTTCAGAGTCTCCACCATCAGTGACAGTATACTTTGCTTCTATGTTGACAAAGATTTGACAATGAATTATGTGTTCTGAAAAATTAGCATACATTTTGCAAATATATTACAGCAAATGACTACAAGGACATTTATACAAATATGCATTTTCACAAGGTTTTGCTAAAGCTTTATGGGTTTAAAGGGTTTCTAAAGGCTCTATCTGAGACACACTGGAGGGAACTGTTTACCACAGGCACAGCTTTGCGGCTCGTAAAACCAATGAGCAATGTCATTGACTTCAAGAAAAAAATCCAAAAGATGAATTGAAAAACTAACCAGAACTGTAGCATGTAGTCAATTTCTTCATCGTTATTTTATTAATTAGGCTCTTCGTCCATAGATTTGTTTTAATTCCTAAGAATTAAAACCCACTAACCCACTGAGTTAACACACTGAATAAACTTCAGTGAGATTTTCAAATGTTTCAAGAGATTATTGTATGACTATTGTTTGGACTTAGTGGGTTGCAGCAATATGAATTTCAATTGGAGATATTTAATTGGCCAAGTCAAAACTTCATCTCACTGACAACCTAAAAATTATGGTCATTTATGTTTAAATCTTGGTGGAAATGACAACAGTAGTAGAGTAAACTAAGCAACCTTGGTGTCAATATGAGATTTTATTTTACAAATGGGTGAAGTTTTTAGATGAGGAAGTGTACTGATTTCCCAAACAGTGTTTTTTATTGATTCTTAAATGAGGTTTTAAAAAAAGGCCTTTAAAGTCCAAAACATAGCCCATATCAAATATCATGCTATACAGTCATATTACAGTAAAACAGAATTCATTATTTTACCCATATACTTGCTTGCAATTAAAGAGTGTTTAACTTGGTAACTGGCCTTGGTCCAGTGTTTATGATAAATGCACTGCATCATATCTTTCTTCATCTATGCGTTTGTGACATGCAGCACCCGTTCAGAATTCCAACTGCTACAGAATTGAACCTGGGATACTAGCAGGCGTGGTCATCAGCGATATTGTCCTGACCGCAGCTATTGTCCTCGTCACCTACTACTGTGCCGGCCGCCGCAGGCAGCAGACAGACAGTGGTATGGTCATGATTCGTATGTCCTACACAGTAAACCACCGTTGGTGTGACAAACAGTAAATTGTGGGAAATTTTTTGTTTGGGATTTATCACTACAGATCATTTCAATGTTGGTCAAATAATCAAGAATCTTTATGCAGTGCAGGTTTGCTTTAACTTGTGTGTGATCTGCAACTAGGTCGTTCAGTCTAAAAGGAAATGGTCAATAGTTTCCTCAGTGTTTAGAAATAGGCTAAACTGTTGGTGGGGACGACAGATACTGGCATCAGTGAACGAAAAAAACTATGTTCTACAGTATATAGTATATAGAGTATTATTTATTTCTTCAAAAACGGATCGTTACGATCCTTAATTATTATTGTTCAAATAGTTTTCGCTGCTGTTGTTAAGTACCAGAGCCCTGATCGCATTTCATTCAACATTTCTGCACCGTGCAATAGTTACAGTGGCTGTTGTTGTGTGCTATTTGGCATCTATCCAGCTAGAAGAAATATTTCTTAGCAGAGGAATTACTGTCTGAATAAATCACTACATTTCTTACGGTGGTGTATTCGTGTGTTATGTGTGGGTTATGCTGGTTTTTCAAGAACACTCCACTATGTGTCGTGCCTAAAAGCCACGGTAAAACTAGCATAACCTGCAACCTATTGTTTATTGCATAAGAACTACAACAGGTTAGTGCTGTGTGCTTCGGGCTGGAAGAACCATGTCTCTTGTGTGCCCTCGCCTAAGACACAAAGCTAAGAGGAAGGACTAGCCCCTCATATCCCCCTGATGTTTCCTCTTGAATAGGCCTATAGTCATGATATTTTTGCATTGCTTTTAAAGGCACTCCACCATCATGTAGTAGTGCAAAATGCACAATAAAAACTCCCACCACCCACATCAACAAGACATAAATGTGTACTGCATACATAGACAAAGTAACCAATCAATCTTTGGTTCAACTTAGCCTACTATAGCCTACGCCAGTGAATGTAATATGAGCTGACGTGGTGCTCTGTATATCACTAAGCCACAGGCTTTCAAAACCTGTCTGCTCAATGCTTGAGTGTTCATAGTATCAACACTAGGTGTCAGTGCAGTACAGAATCAGTGGTTTGGTTGTTGCCTTGGTGACCAAAAGTGTTTAGGCTTGGTGGGGTTTTCTCTAGAATTCTCTAGAAATTAAATGATTTGTGTATGTTACTTTGTTAGCTGGTCCTGGTAGCCTACCTCAGTTTGGAAAGCAGAAAAACAGATCTAGTATAGGCTATTCATATTCTTAGCACACATGCTTTTACAGTGCTATAATTTAATATGCAAACAATTTTTTTGACCAACATTTTCTTACAATTTCCTTCCTTTTAATGAAATACACTTATTTTTTCAACAGCTGAAAAAGTCTACATGAATGTGAGAGCAAACTGCAAGAAGTAGAAGAACAAGGCTCTCAATGGTGATTCACCATTGCCTTTACATTAGACATCAGTAAAGGACATCACATCCACATATGGATGCCTTTCATTGGATATGCATTATCAGTGGACATGAAGGACATCAAGTAATCTGTTCTCTTCAGTTATGTCATCAATCTCAAATAATTCAGAACTCTTCCAATATGCGATGTGGTTTGCTTGCATTTAAATGGTCAGCCATTTTATTGATGGTGACAAACACCATGGATCTTTGTTGGGCACTTCTATGTGTGAGTACAAGGGTTTGTGGGGGGTACAAGTCGTTTTAGTGCCCATACCAATAAATAGAAATCTTCTATCTCTATAGTATGTACAATACTTCTTTAATATGTCTATGGTGTTCATAGTACTGCTACCACCCCTTTCCTCCCTATTGTGTTCCTGTAGTACAGTCTTACAGTGCTATAGTATAATGTTCTCCATAGTATCTGTAGTATTCCTATAATATTTCTAGAATATTCTTATAGTACTCTGTAGTACATTTTCTGTAGTACAAGGGTAAAAATTAAGCCAGGCTTTGGCCTTCTTCCAGTCCTACCCTTTCTCTATCTCTTACTTCCTGTCATCTCCACCATCCCATTTTAATAAAGTTTTAAAGCCAAAAACATACGAATTCATGAAATTTTGCTTTTTAATTTTAAAAGTTAGGTTTACATGCAGATTTTTCTTTTTAAATTGCCACGTCACAAGTGTCTTAGGGTGATAATAACTCAAGTATTTTTTGTTTTCTGTTCCATTGCAGCTATGATTGCTTTTCCTATTCTGTGCATGCACATGTGCGTGCACCACGCGCACCACGACTGGATGAGTGTTCACAATAGAAGGGAAGGTCCCTGTTATTTTGGTGTGGAAAACAGGAACAAAGATCCTCATTCACCAATATCTTCCTAAGATTTGTCTTACATTTGTTCCTAAGGTCCACTTTAAAAGATTTAAGTCCAGTAATATTTCACAACTGCAATATTGATGGAAATGGTAAGAACTGATTGTTTTGCCCAAACAATTAATATTCCTGCTAAACCTGTTCGGGTTCAAATGTAACCACTGCTGTCCTGAAAGTTTGAGTACTTTGCAGTCTGTGCTTAGGTTTGTTTTTTTACCTATGAACTCATTCTAGATAAGAAAATATTGGCGAATGCAAAATCTTCTTGAAAACTGCATAAGAACAAATTCCTCCACAAGGATGTTTGATGAATGATCAGCCCAATGTGTCTGAATAAAAGAAAAATGAAACCTCTTAATACTCAATAAAATTATATTTTGCATAGTGATTGAAATAAGATGAAAAAATGTTACTGAATTTCAAGAAAATGACTACAATTTAGAAACAATTTAGCCTAACTAATTTAGACTAACAAGCCTGAAGAGCTTACAGTATTTTACAGTAGTCTGAGTGAACATCGAATGAACTATCTCCTGGGGATGTGGGGGAAATAAGCATTCAATATTTTCTCCAGTGTGGTAATTCATGGCAAATGTTGTGAATGAAAACTGGAGACATTGGCCAAAGTCTTGTGGTTTGTTCCACTGGAGTTCCATGCCAATCAGAAATAAGTGCATTCGTAATTAAAAACATCAAGATCTTTCTGAGACACTACTGAACTATCCCTTGTTGTTGAAACATTTATCAGACTGTTAATTCCAAAGTTTCTGACAGCTCAACATTTCCGCTGCTTCTTCTCTGGAAAAGCACCAGCATCATAAAGCATCAGCATCATAAAGACTTAACCTGAAGTCTGTTCTATAATCCTTAAGCCCCATCCCACCCCTATTTTGAGTACAAACCAGCGTCTTTACTTTACTGGTATTCTTACTTGGCCACCCCTCAAGTGACTTTTGGTCTGAAGTACACATGTGAAGCATTGGTATAGATTTTGTTGAGCAAAGTCTTTTCAACAGGTAGATGAGTTATCAGTCCAAAACTGGACTGTACCTCACAGCAAATGGTGGAGGAGACTTGTGCAGGCTACCAGCCACCACAAGCTGAATTTGCATGAACAGAGAGCATGGTGGTGGTTAGAGAGAGGAAATGGCCAAAGCGAAAGCACCTCTGTGACTTACAAGAAACACATCTGCAGAGCTATCAGCCCATCAGTCCAGCTCTTGACTCCAGTCATGCAAATCAGCTTTTCATTACACAGACCAAGGTGGTCCCCTTTCAAGAACACTCTCCAATGATACTGTCCTATTTAGGGTTTTCCACATGAATCGTGATTTCAATACTTATATATAGAGAGAATTTTATCACTTTTCTCCATAGCCTCAATACAAGCTGATGGCCGTTTCTTAATTACCTCAATACCTCAAAAGGTCACTGTCATATTGACTGTCATATTTTTTCAGACTGCAGTAGATTGCATTTATTGTGGGTCTCAGTGAGGATTTCCTGTGCTGGTTCAAATTTAACCATCACTGCCCTGAAAGTAGGTGTTCTTTAGGTGTCAGTGTTCAACTTACAGGAAATGGGTATATGTGTGATATCTTGAAAATGAAAACAGAATATGCACTTACATAGAGTTTTGAAAAAAAGGAAAAACCTAACTATTGCCATTTTCTATGAGGTTTTAAAAATATTTTTTGATATTTTGAAATGTACTTAGATATTCTAGAGATATTTTGAAATTTACTTAGTGGAGAGTGCAATTATGTACTCACCAGGGTCAAGAAATACAAAGGTGAAGAAAATTAAGTTGAGATGAGTTTCATTATGACAGAAAAACTCCCAACCAGTGTGGCCACTATCACTGTGTGTAGGTGTGTGTGTGTGTGACCAAGAGGGGGGAAGAGAAACTTATGCAGTTCCTTCTCTGTAAACACCTCTCCTCCTACAGTACCCTCCCTTGCTTCAAACACACTTGCACCTTCACACACAGAGATACAGAGTCCATCATCTCACAAACAGCTTTTCTCCTCGGACTTCAGTAGACCAGGACTCCTCACACAGGTATCCATCATCACCGACCAACCAACACTGTAATAGACTCCTTGTCTATTGCCAGAACATCTCTAGCCACTTGAAGAAGAATCGGAGTTGGACTAGGTCTGTTTAGTCTGAATATGAGCAGAACCATTTGTATTGTGGCCCCACTCACAGGAATGTTTGGTGAGTAGGCGACCTATTAGACGTATGATCCACATTGTGGGCTACAATAGCAAATGTGTTTGTGTGTGTATGTGTGTGTGTGTGTGTGAGAGTAAGAGAGTGTGTAGGTGGATGTTGAACGATGACAATGTCTGAGATGAGATGCTCACTAGTGTTGTTGCTGTGGTCACTGGATCTGCTTGAGATCAATAGAGCACAGCTGAAGCTACAGAAACTAGTATTGCATGCATGAAATTTTAAACTTAACACTTTAGGGCCTATAGCTCCAAAAACACGTTTGTAGCTCCGCGAGTTTTTGTCCTAGAAACATATAACTATTATTATATATGAGTAACTATTTAATAATTTCTGATGTTTAAATTTGTGAAAATGAATTACCATTTCATTACTATGGAGCTTCTCTTCAGGCATTGTTTTACAGGAAAAGTTTTCCAGAAAACATCACTTTCATACTTTTATGTGCATACACCATTAAAAAATACAGTATGCAGTGTACTTATGGTTACCGAGCCTATACTAAGTTGATTGTCTTTTATATGTACAGGTTCAGTTTTGGGGACACAAGGTATGTATGCATTTTTTATGGTTGTGTGTGTGTGGGGGGGGGGGGTGTGAGTGAAAGAGAGAGAGAGAGAGAGAGAAAGTGTTTTTAACCATGAATAAGATGTGAATAAATTGAAAATAAACAACCCATTTCGATCCCCTTATAACTGAGCACATTATTGTTGTGTCCATCTCGGCAGACTGTGGTCAGTGCTACCAGGTACAGCTCAGTGTTGTGGTGGCCCTCATTTCTTGTGATATTCTCCTGACTGTCCTTATCGCCCTATCGGTTTACTGCTGCGTGTCACGGCAGAGGAGAAGAACTGGTCTTCATTCACAGCCAAGCGATGCAGGTGTGCAGGTCATTTGCAGTGTATTAACCATTGGCAACTTGTAGTCTGTCATGGTTACCACTGATTGTAATTTTTCTGCATGACCCCCGGCAGTTGGGTCAGCCCCTTGAGTCGTGGATCTGCCCAAGGTTTCTTCCTAGATTAACTGAACACTTAACAGCCCCTGTTGCTCTTGGGTGCTCCTTCTGTGAAGCGCCACAAGACAATACTATTGTAAAAGGTGCTGTATAAATAAAATTTAATTGAATTAAATTATATGCTCTCACTTAACTGTTTTCTGTATTTATGAGAGAGAGAGAAAGAGAGTGAGGTAAAAGAGAGCATTGAGGGGCTATGAATGATCGCGAACTCTGTGGTTTTGCTTGTGTATTCTCTCAGGTAAAGGCAAACAGCTCACTTCTTCCAAAAAGGCCAAAAAGACTGAAGTCACAGAGTCACCCTACCAGGTAGGCCTTCCTATTGGGACACTGAGGAGACCATCTACTGCATCATACTATATAGTGCATCTCTATACAACAAGTCCATAGTTGAACATATGATGAAAAAGGTTTTGCTTAGTATATATAATGGCCATAATATATATGGGCAATTGCATGGAAAGTGGCCTTTTATGGTGCGTCCATACTGTGAATAAAATGCCATGGTATTTGTATGAGGTGAATGATTACAGGAAATTTTTGCTGTTGGCAAAATAACTTACATGAAGAAATAGTATGAAAAAATTCACATAATCATTCATTTTAATTGGCTTTCTGGACATATTTTATACTGACCAAAAAAAATATTCACATGCATACATGCTCCAACTCAAACTGATGACTGTGTTTCAGGAGCTGTACGGAGTCCAGTCAGACATTTACAGTGATCTGAGACAGTATCGACCCTCAGTGCAAGCCTGCAAACGTCCGCACTGAGGTTGCGGTTGTAAGGTTTACTCTTAACCTCTTAACCTTTAATTGTTCTACTAAGAAATGCCACACCTTCACAATAAAGCAACTTTCATGTACATAGTATTTATTAGCTAAGATGAAGTAGAGCTGTCACTTGTATCTCAATAACCAGCCTTCAGTTTCTTAGTTTTGAGGGCCATGCCTAGCACTAAAGAATCTGTAGAAAGCTATTTTAGCAGAGCTACTTTAATACTTTCTCTTGTTTGCTGAGAAATTATTTTTACTCTTGTACAGTTTGTATACATTTTGTAAATTAATTAGGAAAACTTGTTTGGAATCCTGTATTATAGGCCATGATTGCACGTATATTTGTCAATTAATCATATTATGTGTAAACATAAGTATTGCATTTCTCTTCGTGTGTCCTCTACATTGTATCACTGTACAAACACAGTAGCCTTCACTTGACAAATCTTATATTTCTACTGTAGATATTGGGCTGTTTTTAGTCACTGACTGCCACATGCCCTATAGTACACCCCGTCCAGTACTGCTACAGAGCTTGTCTGCTGTACCTGTCTTGGGTCACAAGTTGGTGTGTCTGATGCAGACACATAGGGTTTGGTTTTCCCCCACTGGAAACTTCAGAAAACAGCCAAAATGAATCACTCTGAACACTGTACCAAGTGCCTCACATGTCTGATGGCTATATTGAGATTGAAGGACATTATTTTAAGCTCTTTAACTATTTTTCCCTGTTCATACTGTATATGTATTTAAAGATATTTTTAGTGTTTTTTATTAAATGCTTTAATTAACATAAATGAATCAACATCAACCAACATTAATCAACATCTATTCTCTCGCTGTTTGATTGTCAAAAATATATTCTGTATTCTGCAATTCTCATTTGACTATTTGGATACACCACAGAGTAGAAGAAACAGGCATTGTTGCATAGCAACTTTCTGTTTATCTTTTGTCTAACTGTTTTATGTAGAAATGACCTTTTACAAGGAAAATGCAGGCAAGCGTGTCTTGACTGTTATTTAGAAGCTTCCAATCTAGCTGTGGTTCTGGTTTGGAAGATGGAAGATTAAAATTGTCTTTGCTGTGAGGAGATTTGGCCTTAGCTGCATAGCTCACGACAACAAAGTGGGTTTCCCCTCCAGACCTCTCCTGCCAAAGAACATAAAAGGTGAATAAATGTTTAATCTGACACAAAGAGACACACCAGAACTGTCGGAAAGTTGCTTGATTGTAACATAACACCATTCTCTCACATCGTTGGACATATAGCCTACAGTTCAGTTGTGTTCTCTTACAATGTTATATCTGGCTTGCACAAATTGCAGTTCATGTCATCTGCTGTTCACTAGTGAAGAAAATATAAAAAATAAAAAACAATTAATTCTGGACTCTACATTTTAGTTTAATTAGTCAAAGATGAGGATACACTGATGTGTGGTCTGTTGATCTCTTTTGCTCCACCTCTAGGCTATAGGCTAGTCTTTGTATTGTCTTAAATACCATTTCAACATTGTTATTGTGTTGGTCTTTGTTTCCTCTGCCAGGAAGGCTATGTTTTCGTCACTGTTTGTCTGTCTTTTTGTCTGTGTGCAAAAAAACTTAAATACTGGAAAAGTACTGGACTGATTTGAATTAAATGTTGGTTGAACAATGTTGGTATAAGGACAAGGAACACCGTCTGGAATAGATAGATAAAACCTAGATAGATAGCTACATAGCTAGATAGATAGATAGATAGATATGCGTTAGTCATCCTTTTGTTTCAGCAGCCTTAAAAACAAACAGCAAGCACACACACACACACACATACACAGACAAAAATACTTTCACCCACAAAAGAGGTAGTGGTCAAGGCAACGCCCATCTGAGTGCCAAATCGGACTGTGACTGCCTCGTAAGACATTAATCAACACATTGCAATAGACTAGTCCACACAACGGAATATACATATGCATACATATAGAACTGAAGCACATGAAATGCATTGCATCTCAAGACTTAAGATTAAAAGATTATTCTTAAAAAATTATTATTCTCTCTCTGCTCAGATTGGAGTCATCTACAACATTTATAAGCATTAGAGTTCTTTGGCTTTTGTTTTGTTCTGACCATTTACCTTTTATTTCCTTCTGTTCATTTGATGTGTTTATGTAGAAAATGCTGAAAAATCATTCTTATAGTTCAATGTCTTGAATAAATGTACTTATATATCGCCAATAAGCACCCTATGGAGTACTCCTTTTATTTGCTTTTTTGGTGAAGTCGAGTAGATCCCTGGCAGGCCATCTCCTTCCAGTGTGCACAAGAAGTTGTGGATGTTGGTCACAGTGCATGGCTAGAGAGTAGCCTACAGCCTTCTGAGGTGGCAGGGGTGTGGGGATGGTGATGGAGGGCGTAGGGTGAAAGGGGAGGTTGAGTTACATGTCAGAGAGACAGCTCTGCACAGGAGACCCAGCGAAGAACAGAGCCAGAAACTGAGAGAGAGGGAAAGGGAGAGAGAGAGAAAGAGAGACGAAGTGAGTGAGTGCATGGGAGATGCGGTGGTACCCAGCCACTTTCACCCACATTCACTTCCCCTTCTGAATACGGATTTCATTCACTTTTCCACTCATCTTTACATTTGGGTGTCAGCTTCAAGCTACGGAGTTTGTGGACTGGTATCTGTCTGCGAATGGAACGTAAAGAAGGACATCACAACCAGGTACATGCATGTTCAAGGGTGCTTAACTTGAGTGAATGTCAATCAGGATTGGATTTTGCAGTGTGTATTGATCATGAACAAGAGGAACCGATGATTCAGCACTTAGTTGGGTCATAAACTCCTCATATAAACATCATTATATTTTCTTTTGTCTTGCCACCTTGGTTGTGGTAGAACTTCCGCTTGAGGATGTGGTTCGGTGTACTGATGATGACCTTCTTTACCTGTGATTTGCCAGGTAAGAACAGTTTATAATGTGTCAGTTTCTGAAATTACATAACCTGCTGCATTAATTTGCCCTGGTAAAATATCGCAGGTGCCCTTGTATTCCAACATAGGTTGAATATTGATCTGTTATTTTTACCGGCGTCAGCCGAGCAATTAACAGCATCTCTGTGTCTGTGTGTGTGTGTGTATGTGTGTGTGTGGGTGTGTCTATACGTATGTGTTTGTGTCCATCTCTGTGTATGTGCCCATCTCTGTGTATGTGTGTGTGTGTGTGTGTGTGTGTGTGTGTGTGTGTGTCTGTCAATCCCAGGCGTGAGAGGCAGTAAGTGGGTAGTGACCTTCTCCAGGAAGGACATCTGCGTTTGGGCCGGAACCACGGTAACGCTCCCCTGTCGCTATGACTACCCATCGGGCTACAACGTGAGGAAAGTGATGTGGTTTCACATCTCGGCCGAGGACCGGAGGGAGTATGCCTACCACATGGACCTCGGGATGGTGAGCCAGTCCTACATGGACCGGGTCAGGTACATGGGAGGATACAAGAGATGCAGCCTGCAGATCACCAATGTTAAGCTCAGCGATGCGGGTCAGTACCACTTCAGGTTTGAGTCAGACTATCAGCACGGCCGATGGACGTCACCTGATGCCATCACTCTGTCGGTCACAGGTGAGTCAGCCACAGGTCATCTGTCAGGTCAAATTCCAAGTGTCAGACACTTGTGGTGTCACAGGTTCAAGCAAATGACAAAGCTGTTGTGAACATGTCAATTCTAAGGAAAAGCTTAATTATTACTATTATAATCTAACCTGGTTATGAACCCAGCCACTACACTACACAACACTTTGTTTCATACAATGGGTCTAGCCATTCGGCAGTGAGAAACAATTGCTTGCTGGAGGCATAGACTCTGTTGAAGTTTAAAATGATTGGGCCAGCCCTTGACTGATAGCCTGTCTTGACTGATAACATTCTAGCTCAGTGCTCACAACTCCTCCCTCCCCTTGGATACAGCTAAAATGCCACTGGAGACAACCGTCTCGAATCAAATCCAGACTAGCACAGCATGGCCAGGCTAATTATAATCCACCACTTTCAAAATGTATATGTAAGGGATGCTAGCCTTGCTATGCTTGTAGAATATTTGTAATTTTCCCTCCCAATACTCAAGAGCCTCCTAGTCAGTTGAGCCTGGGCTTCTCGGTCGACTTGGTCATAGGGTGCTGTGAGGTTGTGGGTTCAAGCCCCAGGCCGAATTGCACAGGATGACCTCGGTTACATATAGACAGTTAAGAGTGAACTGTTCAGGGGTTTTTGAAAAGATGTCTTTGCAGTATGAACTACATAGGAATGTTTGACAAGAGCATATTTGTCACAAGAAAAAAACTTAAAAAAAACTATCAAATAGAATTTCTCCATCACTCCATCACTTGTCATGCTGTGTGCAACTGTGATTGCTCTTGGGATTCAAAGAGCTTGGGATTTGATTTCACAAATGTGTAAATGTATAAATGTGTAAATATATAAATGTCTTGTGACAGAACTACAGGTGCAGGTCCACCCTGCCAGGGCAGGCAATATGTTTGCTGCCGGGGAGACGGTCTACATTAACTGTGTGGCCAGAGGGTGTGCGGCTGCTGGGAAGCCTTTTGCTCTCCTCAGGAATGGCATCAGTTTGGGATCATCGGAAAAGGCGTCCCCCATCTACAACTTCAACAGCCAGCACACTGGCACATACAATTGCCGTCCCATCCCCCCACAGAATGTGCTGTCACCAGGGATCAGCCTGGCTTTAGGGTGTAAGTATTCTAGCACCACACCACCAAGATATCAAATATAACATTTCAAGTTGTGTTGAATACGTTTGTGAACTTTTAACCAAAAAAAAATACATTACCAAAGCTGTTTATAGAACTTTATCCAGCTATAAATATATATTGTCTGAAGTTTATTTGCTTACAAATAATTGAATATTTATTCTAACATTCAGATGAAAATATGAAATATTTTATGAACTCTTTAAAATAAAAAAAGAGAATAAACAGTAATTCTCTTTCCCTCTTCCTCTGTCTCTCTTCTTCTCTCATGTATTCATAGATTCCCCCCGTTCCACCAGAATTGACATCATTCCCCCTGGGGCCATAGCAGAGGGGGGCTCTGCAACTCTTACCTGCAGTAGTGATGGAGCTCCACCGGTAGAGAGCTTTGCCTGGTTCAAGGAGGGCGAGAGTGGCAGCCTACCCGATAGCTTTAAGCCCCAGCTGCGTCTCTGGAGGTTGGAGTACTCGGACTATGGAGCCTACTTCTGTGTGGCCCGAAACACACTGGGAACAGACCGCTCCAGGCCCACCTTGCTTAACGTCACCTGTAAGCCTCAGAGAGACAGTCAGCATGGGAAAACATCACAAGTTACATGCCATAAATATATAGCGGCAATTCCACCCAAAAAAAAAAACACTTTTAGTCACGTCCATAATGCCTTGGTATTTGTATGATGCCAATGATTACGTGAAATGTTTTGTATGTTTTCTTATGTAAGTTCTACAGCTAAAAATAGCAAATGCTAATTCCCATCATAGCCTACCATGGCATTATATTGGCATTGTGGATGTTCTATAGAACTCCCCTATAAATGTATAATAATAAGGGCAGCTGTGGCCTACTGGTTAGGGCTTCAGACTTGATGCCAAAGGTTTGCTGGTTCAGTCCCCAACCAGTACATTCACAGGCACCACTGTGGCTCCACCTCATTGTGTATTCACTGTGTGATGTGTGTTTCATTGACAGTAGCCTGTCATAAACTTGATATGATGTGTCAAGAACGTCATAGACAATTTTTGAATGTTCATGACAATTGTCATTGAGTAGCATTTGTGACACTGTTTGGGGTGCAGACATTATAACAACCCAATGACACGTAATGACAACAGACATAAACATTATTATATTAATGAAGTGACATTAGTGCTCATGACACATCATGTCATGTTTAGGACAGGGTCATGTCACACTTTTGTCAACAGCGTTATGTAAAGCGTAACCATAAAGTATTTCCTTGAAAAGAGCAAAACATTTTTAACTACATTCCCTTCTGTCCTTTAGATACTCCCAAGAACACCAAGATTCTCGTCAGTCCAAAAGGAGACATAATGGAGGGTTTCTCTGTAAACCTGACCTGTAGCACCAATGCAAACCCTCCTGTGGAGAGATATGCCTGGTTCAAGGCCAACGCAGGGCAGCCCTGGACCAAGTGGTCCACACAGAACCTATCCTTTCCCAGTATCCGTTCCCACCATGGTGGGAAGTACTACTGCACTGTGTGGAATCAGTTTGGCCAGCAGACATCCCCCATCCTGTCTTTGCCAGTGCTGTGTAAGTGTTCTCATATTGGAAAAGTCCTGCTGAAAGACACACATTTAACTTTTATCTGTCCAAGTAGAAAAATGTATCAACCTTGTAGAATTCCATGTAGCTTGCAACCCATTTACACACTGCCCATATACAAATGTTGGTTGTCACTCTACAATTTTGGTTGGTTTGTTGGAGATGAGATGTTGGTTTTCTGGTGTTGGTCAGCAAATGTTGGTTTGGGCAATACAAAATTCCCAACCAACCAACCTACCACATTTGTATAGTCCCCACCAACATTTGTATGTGGGCTGTTTTTCTTGTACGGTGCGTAAGTGATGTGCAGGTCATAATAGATAGAACAATACAAATACAAATAACCGCACATGCCACTGACAATTCATCACAGAAGTTTAAGGAGTTTCTGGTGTCTTGTGTCAGTTTTTTGGGTCTGGGTCTGGGTCTGGGCAAAAACTAGGACATAACCTCTTTAATGGCTGTGAGATACATGAGTGAGTGAGAGAGTGTGTCACTACAGTTGTTGTTGAGTTGTTTGATGAGGTTATTTTATTTTACCTTTATTTTACCTTACCTTTCTTCGCAACCAAGATGAATTTCCCCAACACTTCCACGTCTCCTTGAAGTGGTAGGGAAGATTTGCTGAATCAGTTTCTCTTGGTTTACTGGGCAAACAACTCCCCTTTGCTCCAGATCTGTTTCGAGTGAAAGCAAAGCTCACCTCACTCCAACCTTGAGGAAGTCAATCAATCAGTCCCTCACAACCCCTCCCATCTCCTCTATCATCCGCCTCTGTTGATACTCTTTCTGACATTCTCTACATCTCTCTCTCTCTCTCTCCTTCACAAGTACAGCCTCACTCTCTTTGCTGTCTGTTGTGCTCCTCTTCATTTTTTTAAATCGTCTTTTTCATCCCCTTGTCTCCTTCCTCAGATGCACCCAAGAACACCTCGGTCTGGGCGCTTCCGTCCAATGTGATCGACGCGGGCAGCTCGCTGACCCTGACGTGCAGTAGCCAGGCAAACCCAGCAGTGGAGAACTACACCTGGTACCGGATCAATGCCGCTGACGCTTGGGAAACCCGATCGGGCCCCAGCTACACCATCGCTGAGGTCAGCCCCCGAGCCAGCGGCCAGTACTACTGCAAGGCCCGCAACCGTATCGGCACCCACAGCTCGCCGGTGCTAACCGTGCGGGTGCGAGGTCAGGAAATGTACACTTGCCCTTACACATGCACACACTAAACACACACACACACACCTTGAGCACACTTCCTGATTAACCCAAAGAATGCTGGAAAGGCCTGTCATTCTTTGAGACATCCAATTTGAAGTTAGCCAGCACACACACACACACACACACATACACAGTTCACAACATGACCTGTGTTTGAATGTCAAATTACCTCTAGTGAAGCTACTATGTTAATGATATGATATGATGTGATATGATATTATATGATATTATATTATATTATATTATATTATATTATATTATATTATATTATATTATATTATATTATATTATATTATATTATATTATATTATATTATATGTAGATGACATTATAATTATTTCTTTAGTTTATATTTTCAGACTGGTTATGTGTATTCTTCCACTTCCAAGTCCGGCTGACGAAGTAACCTTCATTGTGCCCTTTCTCACCGTCTTGCATTTACATTCTTACCAGTCTCTCAGTAAAATTTGCTGTTATTAGCACTTCTCATGTAAACATGCTGAAATAATCCGCTCCTTCCAGCCGCTGTTATTCTCCTCTGTAATACCACAGCTTAAGACACATTAGGCAATACAATCCATGTGTGACTGATGTGAGTCATTGATTTCACTAACCCTTTAGAGGCTTCAGGTCATCTGACAGCAAATCTTAGTGTGACCTTTGAATACTCAAGTGAATAATCTCTGAATTTGGCACAGCACAAAAAAAAGAGGTGGCGAAAGACTTATTTGATGTCATGTCTAGACTGAAGTTTAAGGTTACGCAAACCATGCTTTGTGCACATATTCCACATCACCTCACTCTGTTGTTCAGGCCTTTTTCTTTATCAGTTCTGCTATGTGTCAGCTTTAGTGGAATGGAGAAGTTAATGGGGTTTCTTATGTTGAAAAGTTAACAGCCTACAGGTTGATTATATTAACTGTTATATATCATAACAAATGTATTGCATATTCAATTCTTAAGCATGTATTATAAACATATAGTATATAGTATACATATAGTATATGTATTCTCACTAGAAGTATAGTATATTACATATAGTATATGTAACTCACTAAAATGGGTTGAAATTATATGCATGTCATGCTCCTCCCCTCAGGTCATCCATAGGTCTAAGTGTGCCCTCTGCATGTTAATTGACAGGTCGACTGAAGGTGATTGCCCTGGCTTCTGCCATGGGAGTGTCCGTGGGTCTCATCTCACTCACTGTTGCCGTCATGATCAGGTGACTTCGGCTCTCTTGGTGGATACCATAGCATGCCATTTGTGTTGTGACTGTCTCCAATCAATTGTGCATTGTTGCTGAACCCAGTTGTGCTCTGATGTGTTATGGTCATGGTTGACCGGTTGCCATGGGAAAGTTCTCAGATAGAAGTCCAAGCAAGTTCACATCTTTAACCACTGAAACTCTTGAAATATAAAAGCTGATGTATTACTATATGCATTTTTCTTACAACAGCAAGAACATGCACAGAGTGGACACCGAATCCCATGGACAAATCAAACCGGTCAGTGACACCATCAGTCTCCCATAGACACCATCAGTCTCCCATAGAGGTTTTGCACTTTCACAAATAAAATTAAATGATCAAAGGCCAAATTAGTGAAAACACTAAAATGAGAGAAAGAAAACATGAGAATACAACAAGGTAAATTTGTAAAACTAAGGAATTGAAAACTGAAAACTGTGACACTTCCTCATTGCTGTGTGGGAGGTTGAGTGTGCATGTGCATCCTGAGCTGTCATGATTTTTTTTCCTTTTGACTCAACCTCAGCGGAGGTCAACAGTGATGCCGGAGACACTTTTCTTTGAGTCCCCACAAGAAACATTTCAGCTCAGGAACTCCAAGATGACTGACATCCCAGTAAGTTTCTCTTTAAAGCTGGGAGAAGCAATGTTGTATGATGTCATATTTTGTTATGTTTATACTTATACTTTTTGCGCCCCACCCCCTCAACACACACACACACACACATACACACACAGTTTTTGCCACAGCTGTGCAAGAAGTGTGTTTTTACAGTGCATTAAGAGAATGGACAGCTATCAGATGATGAGATCACTGAATATAGGAAAAAAAAAACTAACAATAACAATAACAATAACAGTGGCACCAAGATGATGATCTCCTGCTAGTCTATGGCTCCCTCTGCAGTCAGAGCAGTTGAATGTGTGTTTCAGTGTGTGTGTATGTGTTTTTTTTCCTGCACAGGAGGAGCCAGAGGAGTCTTGTGATGACACTGAGAGCACCGACAGCCTGCACCCATCCATTGTGCCCTTGACAGAGGTTACGCAAAACCCCCAAGATGATGGCAAGCTCAATTACATCACTGTTCACTATTCCAGAATACCCAGGTGAGTACAGGGATCAGTCTAAGAACGTCAACTTCGGCTTATATACAGGTTTCAAAAAGCTCTATGCAGTTTTTAGGACAAGAGGTTTAATATGCAGTATAACTCTATGTGTTTTGGATGTGCATAATATAATTAGCTCTTCTTATGTATTAAATGAAATATGGCAACATTGTTTCCCTCAGTTTAGACCAGGTGCAGATCACCCACCTACCACTAGATGGAAATAAAGCCAGCAGGGATCGGTCCAACGTCATCTACTCCGTCCTATCCAATGAGCAACCATGAAGGTACTACTTGGTACAGAACAATTTGACATTTATACCTACATTTACTTGTGCAGACCGAATGTCGACTCTCTCTCTATTTCATTTATGGAAAAAGAAAATGACCACACAATATAAGTTTAATGTAGGGTTTAAAAACGCCCTGTGCTTTTTAATAACATGCCATATAAATAAACTGATAAATCAAACCAATTATTCAAAATTGTGCTCTCATCAGCATAATGGAAAATACATCATATTGTTTTAGGTAACACTTTAGGGGGGAAACCCCTGTGCATATTCAAAGGAGATACCTTGGCATCTTTCTTTTCTGTTTACCAGGAGTAGTATCCTATGCTGACTTCACTAATCATATCAACAGAGTGGTCTGTTTGGTCTTTTGTCCTTTCATACTTTGCTATACCAACATAGTTAATATTAGTGAATTGCCATGTGAATTTAAGTGTTAGCACAAAACCTGAAACAGAATTTGTTGCTGTTGTAAGCCAACATGCCGATATGCCAAAAAATTCTCTATTCTCTATCTGATCAACTGTTCTTAGGCATCATGCTCACAAAGGGATAGTATACAAAAATTTTATTTTGGGATTATTTTGGCCCTCATGTCAGAGATGTGTATGTGACTATTATGAGTTCTGTATTGAATGAAAAATCTAAATGATCAATTATCAATATTATTTGCTACTTTCAAACTCCTACTCAAAGCTTAAACACTAGTGTTCAAGAGAAGAAAGTATTGACTACTGGCATGGGGTTGAATAATGGCAGAACTGAAATGATGTGAAATGAAATGTGTACAATGACGATGTACAAGAGGGGTCATTAACTAATTAAGTACACTGGCACACTGAGAGCGGCTACACTACTCTTAATTTTAACAAGGCTGTTTTTCTATTTCTTTGCTGATTGATTGCCATTTCACTGGAACACACCAGTATTAATTTTAGATCACGAAACATTATCATTTAAATTTTGTACTGAATATACAATGAAATTATCAACTTCAAATTGTTCATGATGTTACCGTGTCTTCATTAAAATTCTGCTTTTTAATAAACGTCTGTTGATGTATCAAAGCAAATGAGTGTTTGCTTTTAATCACATGTTTAAATGCCCACTGTACAGTAACTCATCTTGAGATCTTGAAATGAGATGGCCACAATGTCATCTACAACACTGCTGAACAAGTCCACTACATTGATTAGACTGCCACGCTCTACAGAAAATTGGCTCATAAGGAATCATTCAGTGAAACCAATACAGTTCTGTTCATCTTTACATGTGTAGTGCCATTATATGAGGCTGTCTGAGACCAGTTTAAACTTGCTCCCTCTAGGGCAGAGGTCACCAACAGGTTCCAGTGGCTCCCCAAAGGGTCAAATGAAATCTAGGAAAACTACTCTCATAGCAACCTGCCCTGTCTGATACAAAATTATTCTTTGACTTTTTAACTGCGAGTTGATGTTAGTAGAACTGGTGCACACCAGATTTGGCGATAACTATGGAAAATAAAGGAGCCAATCCATTTCAGAAAATATTTTTCTCCCCATAGATTTAGATTACACTTTAGAAGTTTGCACTGCACTGTAAGGGAGTAAGATCTATTTATCTCTATCAATAATACCAATATAAAACCGTAGCTCAGGGCCACGTTGATTTTGACGAAGTAGCTCTCAGGGGGAAGAAAAGGTTGGAGATCCCTGCTCACTAGGAGACTAGGTCAAGAATAAAAAAACAAGGTCACCAAATTAAGGCAAATCTACAGTAAATATTAATTAGATTAAGGCAAATCTACAGTAGGTATTAATAAAATCACCAATCATCAATCAATATCACCTCAATATCACATCGCTCCCTCTACTTCATTGCTACTTCTTCTGGGAAAGATTTGTCTATATCATGTTTATACTCATTGTCTGTTGTGATCTTTGACGAGTCCTTCTGCAATCACAATAAGGGTAAATTAATGATCATGATCCTTCATTTGAACTTTGAACTTTATGTACATATTCCATATGCCAATGACTATATATATATATATACACACAGTCATTGCCATATACTTATATACATAATACACACTGACCTCAATAGGCATAACACTGCCAGTGCAACCACTGTTGTTGCCAGTAGAAGGCCAAGTATCAATTCCACAGGATCCCCCTTTGTTGGCTGGTTGTATCTTTCTGTGTCTGAACATTAGAGAACTACTTCATTTTATTTTTAATTACTATTATTATTTAAAAAAATAATTAACAGGTCTTCACAGATCATCAGTAATCAATATAATGTAATCAATATGTGGGTTTTCTTTTTTACACATAATGTCACTTGGGATCTGATGCAAGGGATCTTTAGAAGCACAAAAAAACAATATTCTTTTGCAAATTTCTTTTATTTGTCATTGGTCTCACACATTATTCACACCCATAAAATAGTTTTCATGAGGACCGAAAAGTAGAATTGCCAGTGGCATTAATATTGATTAATATTTAATATATCCTATTAATTCCCACCCTACCAGCAACTAGAGAAGTTTGTGGCCTTCACCAACTGGGCTTTAGAAAGGCTTTCCTCAGAGTAGCAGTGATAGTTCGGGCGGTGGTAGCGTTGTGGTTAAGGAACCTGGCTAGTGTGCAAGTAGCCTGAAAAGTTGTGGGTTTGAATCCTCGCTGCTGCCGTTGTGCCCATGAGCAAGGCACATAACCCTAAACACTTGATAGTTGAACAATTGTAAGGATAAAAGCGTCTGCTGAACACATAAATGTTAAAACGATGATAGCTTTGGTAGTCCCATTCTATGTTGATCTGTCCTAAAAGATAGATATATACATACTATGCCCACCAATATATGTGACGGAAAACCTGAGTCCAAGTATGTACTGTAGAAGCCTGTGACCTGAAATAAATGAGTCTCAGTGCTCTGCTGAGTCACCTAGTCACTGCTCTGCTAAAAGACAGAAACATGTCATCTTTGAAATGAAACGCGGTCATTGATTTAAGGAAGAAACAAGCTAACCATTAGCCACTGTATATAAACAGTGGTCAAACATCTGAAATGTTAGGTTCCTGGGTGTCAAAATAGGAGCGGAGGCAGGTTAATCTGTCAAACCAGCTTCTGGGGTCTTTTAACCACTGCTCCATTGAAAATGTCTGAATACAAAATTGAAATAGATAATGCAGTTCTATATGGTTTGATTCATTTTAATAAGCTGCTGTGGTCACCTTAGTAGTATAGGCTATATTATGGGCCAGTGTGCTGATACTGAAAACCTGTGTATAATATCTTCTGATAAGCAGAATCGACAATGGCATTGATATTGATCCTATCAATCCTGTCAATCAATTCCCACTCCTACTGGTTACTCTGTAAGACATTTGCCTCTCCTGATGCCTGTAGTAGGCATTAAACATTACAAAAAATGTTTGAAGTGTTCCCCTCAGGGTAGAGAAACAGGTCTATCTAAGCACAGACCACAATACTGATGACCAGTTTTTACCTTGAAGAACTCTGGACTACACTGAAATCTCAACCCTCACAAATACATAATTAAGCAATTTCATTAGACATTGTTTAAGCATTACTTTAACCTGTACAGTAAACTCTTTAAATAAATTCTGCTGCCAATTAGGTAGATGTGACAATTAGGTGTGAATGTGTGTGAATGGTAGATCTGTAGTTTGAGCACTGTCATCTTCTCTAAGCAGAATTGACACTTGTGAAAATGTGGCTGAATTTCTTGAAACCCCTGCTGCTCGAAACAGCACAGCAACAAAACGTCCTTTTCCGGGCAGTTTAGCCAAGCAGTCATTGTCACATGACACTTTGTGCATGCCTAGTTCCTCACATGAAAAGAATATGTTTTATTTATAGCTATGATCGTAGTAGCCTATTACTGAACATGGTTGATATGACATTACCTTTATCAGTGGAATGAGCTTATAAGCTTACTATGTTCACTCTGTGGATTATATTATCATAAAAATGACAGAATGACTAAGACATAGTTTACCCAACATTTGGAAATTTGCAAGACCAAAGATTAGCCTGGCCATGCTTTCCTAGCACTTCTACTTGTTTATCATCTCTATACAGTGCTAGTCTGTAACTGATCTCATTGAGCTCGTTGTCTCAGGAGGCATTTTAACCTGTCCAAACAGCGAACAGAGGGAGGTGTTGTGAATGCAGAGCTAGAATGCTATCAGTCAAGGGAAGCTATCAGTCAGGGGCTGATCCAATCTTTTTAAACTAAAACACCTCAAGCAAGCAATCGAATCTCATTACCGAATGTCCAGACCCTCTGTACAAAATGAAAGTGTAGAACGAGGGTCTGGTTGTATTACTATGCAAACCAAAGACTCTAATATGCACTTTTAATGGTGCAGAAATGAAAGGTGGAAACAGTAACGTCAGTTACTGTCAGCACAGGACTGACATTTCTTACCAGTAAATCACTCCCCAAGACATCAATAATGCTAGCTTTTTAACTTCTTATCATAGCATTCTTCCAATCTTTGGGCTGTATAATTAGCTGCTGACAAAAGCTGCTTGAGGTGTATAGCTATGCTAAATATTACTCTATTAATGATAGGAAAAAATCAGTATTCATTCCTTAAATAAAAATAATAGATATTATCAACTAGTGTTTACCTGTTACTTCTAGTTTGATTCCTCTTTGGCCTGGCAACTTGTCCCTTGGGTGGTCCGTGATGAAACGAAACACATAGACGCCACTATCAGAGATTCTGAGCCTTGAGATCCGCAGGGAGCAGTTTCTGTTTCCCAGTTTGCCCAGGTACTCCACTCTGCCCAGGTACGCTGGCTCTGGAAAGATCCCGGTGCTATGGTACACATACCTCTGTGTGATGCAATGATTCTGGCCCAGACACCACATCTCTGAGAGCACCTTATAATGGGGCCCTGTGGGAGACCCTTCTGGAAAGTCGTAAGAGCATGGGAGCACTATAGAGGAGTTGGCTTTTGCATGGAGTGGACCAGCTGGGGTGTGGACAACCCAGGACACAGACAGGTCAACTGAAAGGTTAGGCAAGGAAAAGATGTGATGAGAACCTGTGGGACACCCTACCATACATTCTAGCTACACTCCATACTAATACATTTTCTCTTTGATTTCTCATATACCAAAGATCATTGAATACTGACCAAGATAGAGCAACATAATATGTTACGAAGAGAGCAAACCTGAATAGTTTAGGACTGCAGTGGGTGTGTCACATAACGTCACAATGTAAACTTTTCAATGATCTTCTGTATCAGCGTGTGAGGCTTTGACTCTGGTCTGCATAAAGGGGGATTCCGTCCCCCCTTGCAAGAATAGAACACGGAAGATTTGTGCCTTTCATTCCGCTTCTACCGTCTCTGTTATTGTTATATACTTTGACTGGACAATAACTGAAGATGAAGATGAGATGAGAGTGGATGCAATTTCATAAAACTTGATGATCACTGTTTTTTTATCTCCCTAAATTTTCTTTCAAAACTTTATAGGTTGAATATGCATGGACACAAAAACACACAAACTCCAATCTTACCTGACAAGAAAAGTGTCAATGAAATGAAAATTAGATTAGAAATGAAATGAGATGACACTGAATACAATCTCAAACAAGAAACAATAAACAAACAATAAACCTTACAGTAATGATCACTGTTGTTTATCAAAACATCCTTCATTTTTCTTTCAAAACTTTATAGGTCGAATATACATGGACACAAATACATACACACTCCAATCTTACCTGACATGAAAATTGTTAAGAGCAGTCCAGCATCAATGCATCTCACAACCATCTTTTTCACCTCTCACAGTCCCGGTTACCACTGTCATTTGGAGTGCACAGCACTGGAGAATGCATGTGTGTATTGTTGTGTCTTTGAGAGTGTGTGTGTTTAAGAATAGTGAGAATAGTGTGTGTGTGTGTGTGTGTGTGTGTGTGTGCAGGCACATGCTCGTGGTTGAGAATGCATTTGTGTCTGCCTAACTTCCCTTTTGTCAGTTTCATTTCTAAGAAAAAAAAGGGCATGAAAGTGAAGCAATGATCCTTGTAGTTAACCAGTATGTCTTGAATGAATGGCAAGGGCGATTTTAGGGTCTCAACATTTTAAACTGCAGAAAAGTATGTAATGGCGGGAAAAGTTATATATATAATGTATATATATATTAGGCATAGGCCTATCAGTCCACATCACATCACAACCACACCGCAACTTTAAGTAGCCCAGTGTGTCATAGCCTAAAAAAATCAACAAGTCTACTATTCATTGTATTTTAAGCGGTTATGCTTATAGATAACTTCTGAAGTTAAACTATAGGTCCATGAGTTTCCATTATTTAGATGCTATCTTCCGAGTGAGAAATATCCTGTAAGTCACGTGGTCGCGCAGATTTCAGTTAAGAGTGGGCGAAGCAGTCAGAACAAGTGCCAGAAGCAGCGCGAATGAGAAGCGGTGAGACGGGGAGAGTGGGAGTGCGTGAGCATCAGTCCCGTTAACTATTTTTGCAGACGTATACCAGACGACTTCTGTCTCTCTCATCATCTGATCCTTTACTTATTAAAATGGAAGCTTCTTGCAGCATGAATGAAAAAATAACGCATTTCACCTACAAGTAAAGTGCATTGCAGACCTATGTACAACACCATATTTTCACAGTGAAATGTGGTTGACATATGTACACCATACTTCCACTGTGTTTATTTTAAAGACAGCTGAAGGGTGAAGACTGAAGTTAGTCCATTTTTATGTATAGGCTATTTTAAAATAGCATAATTGCATCTGCTTTGTAATGCATTTTGTATCTGGGCTAAAATAATGATGAGGCCAATACAACCCCACGTATGTAGGATGGACTGTAAAAGCCTATATGATAGTAGAAAAGAACTGAGTAGAGTAGAAAAGAACATAGCAGACTAATACCTACCTTAAAATATATAGCTTTTGGAGCTTTGGGGGGCCGGGGGGGCACATCACTGAAATTAGTTTCTGCAGGTTGGGACTTCTGAGTTTCTTTATTATTAGCCTTTAACGTATCTTCCTATCCAGTTGTTCAATCCGTGTGGAGAATCAGAGAACATATAACAATGTAAACCTGCTGTCCCAGTTGTCTGGGTTAAAAACGTAGCCTAGTCTACTAACATAGTTCACTGGCCCGCACAGGTGACTCCTGCCAGGTGCATTTATATTGACCGGAAGAAGGAGGATCAGAAAGCTACTGGGAGAGAGGGGTGAGAATTTCTACTGTTTGCAAGTTACCTGTTAACGGGAAACTGTGGAATCGTGGGACATGGTGTACAGCTCGTCCATATTCTAGCTCCCGTTTATTTACATTTCTGGAAACAGGATTGTGCTTGGAGGTTTTGAGGCTTTTGAACGACAAAATAATAAAGGGGACTAGTATTGCGACGAGCAGGTAAGTGTAAATTTGTCTTTTTTCAGGGCAATGATGTTCGTTGTGGTCGGCATTCTTCTCATCGGTCAAAGATAAAGCTTGAACAAATAAAAATGTTGTGATACAAGAGTGATAGGCCCATTGGCTGTACAAAACCTGTGAACCAGATATACTGCATTTGATCTGATTTTGCCATTTATATTCACATTCAGAAGAAATGGGCTAAACGAAGAAATAACATTTGACAAATGTTCAGACATATGCAAGTTTTAGAACAATAGAGTCAGCGTTCAGTCATTGCCCTTTGGTTTATTTAACTTGTTTAACCCATCTGTGTCCATAGCTGCAGTGTAAGACATGCTGTCCAATGCTTTGCTTTGCAGCTAGCAAAGAACATTTCAAAAACATTCAATCAGAGAGTGAAAGGATAACCAGCATACAAGTTTACTCTCTTGTTTGAGAAAACATGGCAGAGAAGAAAAAGGGTAAGTTTTCAAACCGACTAAAACAGGCAAATAGTCTTTGTTTTTTTCTGCTTCACAGCCACTAGAAATAACACCAGGAATCAGGCGACTCTAATGTTAAAGATTAATGGAGTCTGCTGTCCCTATCCCAGGGGTGGTTAATTTTGTTCACTTTCATGGCATTCTAGACATTTGGCAAAATGTCTTTAAGATTTTATCTTTGTAGAACAGTACTTCAGAGGGAACAGTTTTACAATTGTGTCATCCACAAGCAAGCTTGAAAGCTTTTCTGTAGGCCTATTTGTATATTTGTAAACTGTATTCTTCATCGTGACAATACTAGGACAAGACAAGATAGGACAAGACAGGACAGCAGAGAACAATCTGGAGTTATGAAATAATACCTGTTTACGTATTATTTCATCTTACCAGAATTTTTCGGCTACAAATCGTTTGTCTGTAAGTATCGATCAGTTGGTGCTTTGATGTAGCCTGTAGCTCCTGGTTGAGGTCTTGGACCTGGGTCTTGTTTTTGAGAAAGCTGCTGGTAATTGTCTGTGTTGATAAGGGGTAACCTACTGATGCATTAGGAGGCATAAGCCTAAAACAGATGAAAAACATTCCTTGTTGGTGAATATGATTAAGAAAGCAACAAAACAAGAAGTTTATATGCCTAAAAGACCTTGAACCCATGGATAAGTCTGTGGGCTGATATTGACCTTTTGCCAGATTCTCTTTTGGATTAGATAGCCTAGGGTTCCTTCAGTTTAGAAATAGAAGCAGTTTTATTGTAGTTTTAGTGTACATCCATTTGCCTTTAAGTTCTTGACTATTGACTTCTTCATGACTATTGTGCCTGATTCTCAAAAAATATATTTTAATAAGGATGAATATGAATAGTTGGTTCTAATACTTTATGAATGTGTGAATTATGCCCAGACAGACAAATCTATTTTGTCACCATGGTAACTCTCTAAACTACTGTATGTTGAAGTCGGCCTAGTAGTTCAAAGCCACTGTGGTTGATGGGGAAGTTTCTGTTGTCTGTAGTCTGTGTGTGTATTCTCTATGATGATTCATCACGGTTCAAATAAGCCTTACTCATAGATCAGTGCCCAGGTTACTCATAGCATGAGTGTAGAGTTGTACATGTAGACTAATACCAAGATAGTCTATGAAATGAAACACTCCCTTAATAACACATAAACATATTGGTTTTTAATATTTTCTGTGAGTCGGAAAAGACATCTCATAGAAAAGACTCAAAGAATAGTAGAAAGTATGTCTCTTGATTGTGTGGAGCCTCACAAGGTGCTATCTAGACAAAGAAAATACCAACATAGGGAACTAATCAATATGCTATTACATTATTCGATGACAAATCTGTTACATTTTCTCAGGTTTTTGCACACCACTTTAGACTACACACTAAAAAGAGTTAACTTTTCATTAAGTGTATGAATTATAGTCTGTATTCTCACCTGCACTTGCTATTATGACACACTGTCATGAGATACTTTGATGTTTGAGAGTCAGTGGCAAGCTTTGTTTGTATGGACCTTGTCAACAGTATTGGACATAACTAATTACAATTTAACAGGTTACTGTAATGTAAGTACTTTTCCTGGCAGCTAAGATAACACATTGCAGGTCAGATTACAGTAACTACATTACAGTTATTAGATGCTGACTTGCTAGATGAATAAGAGCCGAGACATGTTCTTGGGTTTTGAATCAAGCCCGAGTCCCCAGGTTTGTGTTTGCTGCCTGCGCCACAGCACTCAAAAGTAGAAATTTCTACAAATTTGTGTAATTAAAAGTCTTATATCTTTTTAAAAAGTTGGTTAAGAGGCCAACTCTTAAGCAGTAAAGTAGCGAGTAGTGAAGTTGCTTTCCATAAATAATAACTAAAGTAATCTCATCGGAGATGGGAAGTAGCAAAGCAAGTCTACTTGATGAGTCTAATTGACAAGTTGTTTTCATCGATTTGAAAATTTAGTTAAAATGGTGGAAAATGTTGTTCTGTGTCACCCAAAGCACATAAATAAATCATAAATTTCTTTTTCTTTGTCTGTTTATGTTTATCATGAAGTCAAAATATCTAATGTACTGCCATAGCAGAGTAAACAAAGCAGTAGATATTTTAAGTGTAAGAAGCTACAGTGTAATAATTTTTACATGGCATTTGACATGACGTAAATCCATTAATTGTTAGTTTAAAAATAGACTATGATTAATTTAATAGTTATTTAATAGTAGTTAATTAAGTAGTAATTAATAATGGCAATAATAGTTGAAATATAAAAAGATGCTTCAATTCAACATAACTGCCCACACCCACTGATACTAAGGCATTCCTGGAATGAATGGGCTAATACAACTGCATGTGTGTGAGCGTGAAAGGAGCATCTAACTCATGCCTGATGCCCAATGCTCTTGGTCTTTCGAGTGATTGGAAATGATAGCCTACAGCTGAGGCCTAAACCCCCTCTGTTGCTGTGAGTCAGACAATGGTGGCACTTGTTTCTCAGTCAGGTTTGCCATACCAGTCTGAGGAGCTGCAGACACCAAACTGAGAACAAGGGCAGTAGGGCTGGACTAATTATAGTTTCTTAGATAACCATCCCCCTTTGAATGCGAGTGGTGGTGGGTTGAGATGCCTTAACCATCCATTAAATGCCCTGCTGGTGCAGATACAATGGCTGCTGTCAGCTCCACACGCTCTACCTTGTCAATTTGGGAAACCTGAGTTGGGTTTAGTCCTGATATATTTTACAATCCAGAACAATTATGTCCTCACTGAAGTGAACCTGTGAATGTTAATAATAGAGACCTGTCTGGTTTTCGTGCTCTGCTCATGCATGCTCAAGTTGTTGCCATAGCAGATCACTCTCACTTCCTCCAAACTGTATCATGAACAGGCTTGTTATTATTAGAAGTGTGGAGTCTTTTAACAGTGTACTTGGTCCTCATATTTAGTAATTGTTATCTCGTATAAAACCATGCCAAACCCCAGCAAACTCCTTAGTGTTATCTTTCTTTAGGACCAGTGTTACTTAGACATGAATATACCTGTTTGTAATCTCATGCTGGGAAGATTGCCAATAGCACTGTCATGTACTGCATGCACGTTCAAGTTCAAACAAATCCGCCAATGAGAAGTATTCTGAATTGATTGGCATTTAAGTGGTGATTATATAGTGTTAAGCTTGTCTGTGTTTCTTTTGTCCTCAGTTTCAGTGTGGAATTGTGAAATCTTGACAAGGCCCCTAATCTTTGGGCACGTGTCGGATGTGCATCTGTTACGCACTTTTCCATATTGCAAAGCTTCCCATGTCAGCGGACCACACCTCCCACTCATGGAAGCATGATGTTGTTATCTGGTCCTCTAAGGTCCTGTAAACAGCTTATATGCAACCAAGCAGAGGGATTCCCCTCGTAGACCCCACGGCCTGCTGTGCTTCCCATGTTTTCTCACCAAATACATACCAATGATTCCATTGTATTTGTGCCATCAGTCATCCTGTCTTTGTTTTGGCAGAGTGTTGGCCCCTTGTTCCCTTTCCTTCATAATGCCATCATAACTCATATTAGGAAGCAAGACTGTTATTACAGTGATAAGGAGGAGTGTGTATGTGTGTGCACATTCAGCCATCTCCTGTGGACACCCTTTATTTATGGGGTCCTTGAACAGGCGTCTGTAAAAGTTTTGTTCCTGTCACAAAATGACTTGATCCGAGGCTTATCGTCTAGATTCACAGCTTCTGATGGGTAAGTAGTAGGAACTGGGGCTAGGAGGAAAGAGTATAATCTCTCTGGATTAGCAGGATATGAGTGGACCTTAGCTCTGGATTCCACCCTCCTGTTCTCCTAAGACAGATGGAGGTTTTTGTGTGCTGCATTTGGAACCAGTGTGAAGTGACGGGAATCTGATACAGGTGAGGACGAGACATATCTCTGAGATTAATGTCACAGTGAAAGGATGAGTATGAGTCAGTTTGATAGTAGTCAGTTTGTACTTTGTGTGCATGTCTCTCTCTCTCTCTGCTTGTGTGTGTGTGTGTGTGTGAGAGAGAGAGAGAGAGAGAGAGAGAGGAAGAGAGACAGAGTGAGAGAGTATTTTGGTTTAAATGAGTTCATATGGGTCCATTATGTAGACCTATGAATATGGTTAATGTGGTTAATTTTCACTTTGTTGGTGTTAACTTTGTCCTGTGGACACAGTTTAATCTAGGGTCCTTGACCAGGTGTCTGTAAAAGTTTTGTTTACGTCACACAATGGCTTGATCTGAGACTAATCATCCAGAACTCTTAATGAATCGGTAAGAACGGTTCAGTTTGGATGAAAAACATGCCTTGCCTACAAAGACACTGACAGACATGAAAATTCTGTTTGTTTGGCTTCAGCTTATCAGCGCTACAGACTGCCTCTGTGCCCTCTGACTCCACGTTCTGTGGAAGAGAAGCAGTCTGGTCCAGTGAGGTTAATGATCACAGGAGAGTGCACTCCTGTCAAACTCAAGTATTTTGGACAAAAGAGAAGAGGTCGGGCACCACAAATCAC